>OZ005738.1:22241070-22841070 GCA_963930755.1 Eudasyphora cyanicolor
ATTTTATTTTATTTTATTTTATTTTATTTTATTTTATTTTATTTTATTTTATTTTATTTTATTTTATTTTATTTTATTTTATTTTATTTTATTTTATTTTATTTTATTTTATTTTATATTATTTTATTTTATTTTATTTTCAGAGTTTTTAAGGATATTATTATTTACAGGGCGGCCTTGTGTAGGGCCCTACATAACTACACCCTCGTACGGACATAAAAGGTCTGTACGAAGGTGTAGTTATGTCCACGTCCGCTTCCGGGAGCATGTCCATTGTTAGATTGTTTGGTTAGTAGTCGGGTCGGGTGTACTCTGGATGCATTTGCAAATTTACATGCTTTTGCATTATTGGTAAAATTAAAATTATGCCACTACAACTACACAGTAATGTTGGCATTGTTGTTGGGGAGTCTTTGTTGCTGCGGTGTTGTCAACCCTCCGGTGGCCTCCAAATAAAAGCTTTCTAAATTACGCCCAATGTCCGATTTGACTGCGGAGTTGATGCGATTGTTGTTGTTCAGGGCACTCGTTCGCTCGCTCCCTTGATGCATCATTAAAAACAACGCAATCATTTATACACATTCTCTTCGCGGGGCGGGGGGGGGTCACAGAGCCAGACAGAAGTGCGTAAATGAATGATATTGTGGTTGAGAGGACTAAGTCAAATATAATTGTAGAGCGTTCGAGGAAATCCCAATCATTATTTTTTGAGAAAAGCGCTCTACAGATTTTTGTGGTACACATTTGAGGAATTGGTTGCCCTTAAAATTCCAATTAATGATACCGTAATGTATAAATCTTGACTCAAAGATGTGCAGAATGACATTTTCAATTAAATTGGAAAATTCTATCCTTGTAAAATCATCGGAAATTTTATAATGGAATCCTTTTATTATCAAAGACTTTCAGTGGTTTGTGTGGTACACTTTTGGTGACTTCATTGTCCTCAAATTCTAGGAAAGGTATATCAATGGAAAACTCAAGACTCATAGATGTGCAGACATACCATTTTGGATAAAATTGGAAAATTTTAAATGTTACAATAAAGTAAAGCTCTTGGATCAAAGATGTGCAGAATATTATTTTTATTTAAATTGGGAATTCCAAAATTTGCAACAACATCGGAAATTGTATAATAAATCATTTTATTATCAAATAAATTCGTTAATTTTATGGTAAATTTTTAGGGACTTTAGGGCCGTCAAAATCTACAAAAGGTTATAACCAAAACGAGCTTAATTCTCATAGATGTGCAGACATAAATTTGTTGTTTAATTTTATTTAAGAAAATCTTCGATGTAAAATTTTGATAAAAGGCGAAGATAAAGGTATTTTTTATTTGCGTTAATCTATAGATTGATATTATTAATTATAAATCGGAGAGTAAAACAAATAGAATATGTTACTGTATTTTCGTTTTTTTATATTTCGGTCTTTAAATCATTATTGATTTGTCACTAGGATATTCTCCTGGCTCTAGACCATCTTTGCCTCTATTATGTATTTATAGAACGCAAAGTTTTTTTTAAAAAAAAGGTGAAGTTTGTCCCGATTTACACTGGCTGAATGTTCAGCAGATTATCGTCGTTTTGTAGGAGAGAGAGGCAGACGGCAAGAGGGGGAAAAAAACTCCCTGAACGTTTTGATGATAAGCTGTTGAAAAAACTTGCCTAGTGTAAACCTGGACTTTGTTTTCTTCCTAATTTAAAAATTCAGCTGTTTTAATTATATGGACTTACTCCGTTTTCCCTATTTACTAGAGAGTTGCAATGCTACTACTCTTTCGGAATTCAAATCAATACATTCATTTGCGCCTCACTACTTTGGTCGCAGGACGACCTATGAATGTATACATATATGTGTGGATGCCCTCCTGACTCGCTAATGAGTTTTGTTTGGGGATTTGTGAACTTTGTGGTGTTAAAATGTTATTAAACAAGCGCGTATGGACATTTGAATGTGAATGGGGCAAAAAAAAAACGTCCCAAAGGCTGGTTTTTCGAGAAGACGACACCGATAATGAGATCACAAAATTACAAAAATAGTGGCTTTAATTAGTGCGGAGGTGTTTTTTTTGGAGGGTCTCAAAAAACTTTTCGGCGGGCAATTTAAATTAAAAATTGAAATACCTATACATTTATTAGATAAATGTTGATTTATGGTGTTTTTTCTCCAAATTTGTTATCAGAACTAAGCTAAGTACACATGATTTGCATATCGGACAATATTGCCAGAAAAATGGTGGAAAATGCAACCCTGTGAATATACAACCGTGTGAACATAAAATTTTTGTTTTGCAACTTTAGCAGAATAGTCATTGCGAGATAATTTGCAGATTGTGAAATGTGCGAAGTTTATGCATGTGACAACGGCGCAATTGTCAGAAAAACATTTGTATACTTAGCTTTATGCACAATGCAAGTCAAGTTCTAAAGACAAATCAGCATTACCTACACTGAGGGAAAAAAGACGTTGCAAAATAAACACCGTTTGGTACCAATTTATAAATGTAACGTGCATGAAAAATCGCCACTGATTCGTTCATTACTTATCAACGAAAAGGGGGGTGATTTTTTGACCGGCGCACAGTGGCGCCCGTAGAGCAAACGAGGTTGCAAAAATCAAAATTTTCACGTGCGCCGACGAAGTTTTGAATAAACCCATGTTATAGAAAACTTTTCAACGATTTCAAATATGCTACTCTTAATAATATCACATTTTTAGTTTAGAAGATATAACCGTTCAAAGTTAACCGACTTTCGGTTTTCAAAAAAACACACAATTTTTAGTCAATTTGTTGCGATTTCAGGTGTAATATCACGAAAAATAAGTAACGAATCGCCTTATTTTTTGTTTGTATTTATTGATGTATTTATTAAATGTATAATGATAAAAAAAATTAACTGTTTGCTTTGTGTTTCTCCTGGTAAAACACTATTTAAAAACTATCCGTTTTTTCACTATTTTTCAACTTTGACGGAAAATAAAAAAAATCTATATTTTTCTATATTTGCCATATTTTCATAATATGTTCTTTGATTATTCCTTTACATAATCCCAAAGGTTTTATTTGCCTCTAGGCGCCCCTTTGGCTTCTAGAGGTGAAAAAGGTAAAAAAGACGTGGTTCTTGATTGGCAAAAATCAAGTCATTAACCCTTCGTCATACACATGTTTCTATAGTCACATTCGTAACACATGGGTCAGGCCAGACCAACTGTGTATTCATTTTGTAAAACAATAAAAACAACTCGCGTAAACTTCTGTAGCTTTTAGCTGTACGGACAGCATGGGATGCCATCATTTCCAACATGAAAACCCTTTTTTGTCTGAATTCGTGGAAAGAACTAACAATTTTTGGAAAAACAAAATTACGTGATAAAATGGAGGCAACAATTGTCATCCAGTCCACACGCATTCGTATTTTTAGAACAAAACATACCTTAGGGAGATGCTTCGTGTACCTGTACACGATGTGATTGGTCACCCGCCCTGTAGGTATAAGTGTAAACACTTAGTGTGGTTTCAACAAACCTGATTGTGCTATTATTGACCAACCATCTAACCGCGAGTTATTGAAAACATGGCGTTGAACAATTTAAAATTATTTGAACTGTTTAGAAAGTCAACCACACCAAAGTTTTTCACAGAAGCTGCTTTAGAAGAACTTGATAGCTTATACGGAAATATTGAGAGAAGCGAAATTATAAAAAATAATTTTTATCTGATATATGCAAATATTAAGGCAAAATGGGTGAAATCTAATCGAACCATTCAGAAATTCAACTCCAAATAGGAGGACTGGCTTAATGAAGACACCATCCTGGATATATTGGCAGTAGATAAACCCACCACATCAACCAGAGGAGCAAAAGGAAGGCCAAAAAAAGTATTGAGGAGTGTTCAATTTTCACAAGAAAGAGGAAACTTGCCGATGCCACCAATGACTTGACCACGAAGCATTGATCGGAGGCGCTGTCTATTAAGTATACAAAGGATAGTGAAAGAGTGAGGTCGCAGATTACAAAATCTGTTGCTGATGCAAGCCCACTGCGACTAAAAAGGATTAAGGAAAGCATTCCCACGACCACAAACGCACACATTAAAAAGTATGGTTCCGAAGAAGCCTTGGCCTTGTTTATGGACTTACAACATTCCAAAGAAAAATATGAGATACTACGGGCATCATTGATGCCCCGTGTCGCATCAATGATGCCCGTAGTATCTCATATTTTGTATCCTGGCTGACGTTTTACCAGGATACAAGCATATTAAGCAAGCCAAAAAAAATTCACGACCACTGCATACGGAGTTTACGGAAGTCTCTGTGAAAGCCAATCTGCAGGATCTCATGGGCCATACAGCAAAACGGTTGTTGGAGAGTCTTCCTGAAAATGAGGTGAAAATTCTTCCTGAGAAACTGACATTGATCAGCAAATGGGGCTGCGATGGATCATCCGGACAAAGCGTTTATAAGCAAAGGATATCTTCCGATGACGCTACAATATCGGACGGAAATATGTTTATGGCATCTGTTGTTCCTTTGCGGCTAAAATCTGATGTTTCCCCACACTGGAAAAATCCACTTCCGTCATCAGTGCATTATTGCCGACCAATAATGTTTCAGTTTGCAAGGGAATCGGCAGAACTCATAAGGACCACGGTGAAGGACATTGAAGAACAAATAAGCAAGATTAAGCCTACAAAGCTGCAAATTGGAGAAGGAAAATATATTGAATGCAATTACGAGTTCCACCTGACCATGGTTGACGGAAAAGTCGTAAACGAACTGACAGGAACAACCTCAACATTGTCATGCCCGATTTGCAAAAAGAGTCAGAAGAACTTTGGTAATTTAAACGATTCTACAAACGAGGATAATTACGAATATGGAATGTTCTTGCTAAAACTGGCGTATACCCTACCACAAGAGGAGGAAAACTTCGATGAAAATACATCAATAAAGGATAAGGAAAAGATCAGAAAGAAGCAAATACAGGATGCTTTTTTTTAAACAAGTTGGACTAAAAGTAGACTGTCCCAAGCACGGATACGGTAACTCAAACGATGGAAACACTTCTAGGAGATTTTTTGAAAATGATGAGGCAGTAACTAGAATCACTGGAATTGACAATCAAATTGTGAAAAGATTGAGAACGATCTTGAATGTTTTAAACTGCAAAGAAAATGTCAATTCTACAAAATATGGAGAATATGCATCGAAAACTGCATCTCTTTTAGCAGAAATGTATCCACAGAAGAAGTTGACCCTGACCGTCCATAAAATGTTGGCGCATGGCAAAGATATAATTGAGTACCAGTCTTTGCCAATTGGAGAGCTTTCTGAAGAAGCACAGGAGTCTCTTACAAATTTTATAAAAAATATAGATTGCAGAACACATTCAAAGCATCAAGGGTAAGGCAAAATGAGGACCTCATCAACATGTTGGCAGCATCTTCCGATCCACTTATTTCCTCCCTGCGGCATGTGATGTCACGAATAGAGTTAGAAAATAATTATAGTTTAGAAATGATTAGTCTTTTAGATATACCTTCTCCTACGAATTGTGATGAATATTTTACAGAAAATTGAAAAAATAAATTTAAAAAAGAAGTAATTTTTTTTTAATTTGTTGGGTAATAATTTAAAACATAAAACCCTAAAGAATAAAAAAATAAAAACAATCTAAAAATGTAAAAATAATATTTTTTAGTTACCATAAAATTGATTTTTCTACAAATTTTAACTTTGATAACCCATAAGTAGGCCCCTACAAAGCGTAGCACCCTTTCCAAACGCTCATTTCATAGGCTGAACAGTTATCTATCATATGCTGTTTAAACTGTTCAATTATCTTATTGGGTTCAAAATATATGATTTTTGCAACGAAAAAACTCAAATGGCGCCACTGTGCGGCGTTGCGTTATGTATTGTCGCCGTAAGGTTGCTGATTATTTGTTCGGCTTTGTGTTGTTCATTGGATTTGTTATTGTCTGGTCTTAGAAGAAGAAACCACGAGGATTTATAAAGACGAAGAAATAGAATTTAATGACCTGTTTGATATTGTGGATGATTCTCTGGGCTATGGAATGAGAAGGATAAGGTGATTGCAAAATCCAGTGACATCTTCGTATTGCAGAAATTTCTAGAACCAATAGAAATGGTGTCGGCCTACGAATATTTAACAACCTAAGCTTATACAAATTTCAATTTTAAAAGTTAATAATGAGTGTGTATGTTTTTTATAGAGCACAGGAATTACATTTTGCAGTACATAAAGGCGAATGATACGAAGGAGACTGCCACCATTAGGGTTACGAGCTGAATTCCGAGAAAAAACAGAGGTAATTCTGTGTTGCTGCACATTCGAATGTGTTTTGTTTAGACGTGATTTGCATAGTGATAAACATGCATATTTGCAATTACATATATGTTTGTTGTGTTCACGTTTTATTTACTTATAACATTAATAAATGTATTGAAACGCTAATGCTGTTTAAATAAATGGGAGGGGGAGGGGGGATTTAGAATGAAAAGTTATCCCAGCGCGTGCTTTATTCGTCCTCAGCAAGTGCTTTAGTTGTCCCCCGCACGTCCCCAACACTTGATTTAAATTATCCCCAGTTGGTATTCATTTTGCAACTAAGCGTTGTTGATTTTTGATGCTTTATTCATGCACCGCTTTGCTCGAATTCGTAACATACGGGGTTGGTTCATTATCACAAAAGAATTTGCAAAGATTAAGCACGTATGTGCTTCGTTTTTCGCTGGGTGTACGTACATACTATTTTCAAGAGCGAAATTTCTTCATTCCCCCACAATGGCATTATCGACTTAATCTTCACAAAAAAAACGAAACACTGCCAATGAGTTATGACAGGGATGATAATTGAGAGTGACCAAATGGTACAAAAATCATTCAAAAACGGTACTTTCTCAAAACAAAAAGTAACTTTAAAATTTGCTGAAATATACATACGTCTAACCAATTAAAATTAAGCATACTGAAATATTTTGACGCGGTATTTGTTTATTACAAAAAAAAACTATTAGAAACATTTCATGTCAATTACATTAAAAGGATATTCGTACAAAAATGCAGTCTTGAAATATAGCGTGATCCAGTTCGAGGTTCCCTACTTTTTTAAAGAAAAAAAAAACACAGGAAATTCAAATTGAATGGGAGAATGTTTATTATCATTTGAAAGAGCATTCTTTGGCTTTTTTTTGGAAGATTAGGTCTATCAAATGTTGGCCGCGGTTACGTCTCAGATGGTCCATCCGTTGAGTCCAATTTTCGATGACTCGTTCGGGCATTTCGACTGGTAACTGGCGAATGACACGCGTGACATTTAGCTCCAAGGCCTGAATCGAAGCGGGTTTGTCCGCATAAACTTTAGACTTTACATATCCCCACAGGAAAAAGTCTAACGGTGTGATATAACACGATCTTGGTGGCCAATTCGACCGGGCCAAAACGTGAAATTATGTGCTCATCGAATTGTTCTCTCAATAAAGGTGTGGGAAGTGGCGCCGTCTTGTTGAAAGCAAATGTCGCCGAGATCACGGGCTTCAATTTCAGGCATCAAATAGTCGGTTATCATGACACGATAATGGTCGCTATTGACGGTTACGTTCTCACCGGCATCATTTTTGAAGAATCGTGGACCGATAATTCCAACGGCCCACAAACCACACCAAAGCGTTGTTTTTTCTGGATGAAGTGGCAGCTCAGGTTTCTCTTTGTCCCAAATGGGGCAATTTTGCTTGCTTACATACCCATTGAGCCAGAAATGGGCCTCATCGCTGGACAAAATTTGGCTCGAAAACGTCTTATCTTCTTGGAACCTTTCAAGAGCCCATAAAGCGAGCGATGTCGCTTGGGAAGGTCGTGCAGCTTCAGTTCTTGCACAAGCTGTATTTTGTATGCTTTCAATTTAAGATTTCGACGTAAAATGCGCCAAGTCGTTCCATACGTCCGAGTTGATGCGAACGGCGCCGAATCGACTCTCCACGGTCTTCGTGTACACTCTCAGCTACGCCCGCTACATTTTCTTCACTGCGTGCTCGACGTGGTCTATTCGGTCGAATATTATCCAATAATTAATGCTGGGTCTCAGGATGGGTGATGGTGTTGCGAATAGTACGCTCAGTAGGACGATTATGTTGACCATAAGTTGAGCGAAGTGCACGAAACACATTCCTCACAGAACGTGAGTTTTCATAATAAAGTTGAACGATTTGTAAACGTTGTTCAGGTGTAAGTCTTTCCATGATGAAATGCCAAACAATACTTAACAAAAATAACATGACAGCATGACACGACTCACGCGTGATATGTCAAAAGAAGGCTATTGAAAAAAGTATCTCTACTTGGATCACCCGTTATAAGCGAAAATTTGTTTGCCAATCTACTATATACATGCCTCATTGTTTGTCCGTCCTTTCCACATATTCCTAAAAGTATGCTTTAACCAGTAAGGAAAGGCTAAAGTCGGGCGGGGCCGACTATATAATACCCTACACCACTCTCGTAATATTGAATAACTCTGATATATACATTTTGTAATTCATGTATAAATTGTTTACATAAATTTACTTTTGGGACATTTTATACTTAAATAATACCCTGTACCACAGTGTGGTGTGGGGTATAAAAACGATTGGATCTAAAGAGCCAAATCGGATGAAACATATATATGGGAGCTATAGCTAAATCTTAACCGATTTTCTTCAAATTCGGCAATGTTCGTTCATGGATCAAGAAACTCTACCATTCTAAATTTCAAAACGATTAGATGTAAAATACAGCTTTTATAGGACTAAAGGGCCAAATCGGACGAAACATATATATGGGAGCTATAGCTAAATCTTAACCGATTTTCTTCAAGTTCGGTAGTATTGGTTCATGGATCAAGAAACTCTACCATTCTAAATTTCAAAACGATTGGATGTAAAATACAGCTTTTATAGGACTAAAGGGCCAAATCGGACGAAACATATATATGGGAGCTATAGCTAAATCTTAACCGATTTTCTTCCAATTCGGCAATGTTGGTTCATGGATCAAGAAACTCTACCATTCTAAATTTCAAAACGATTGGATGTAAAATACAGCTTCTATAGAACTAAAGGGCCAAATCGGACGAAAGATATATATGGGAGCTATATCTAAATCCTAACCGATTTCAACCAAATTCAATAGCGATCTTAACAGCTGCGAAATACTCTAAACTGCAAAATTTCAGAACGATCGGAGTGAAATTGCGAACTGTAGTCGACGAACAACTTTACATGGACAGACGGACGGACGGACTGTGGTACAGGGTATTATAAGTTTGTATCACGGCAGATGTTTGTAACACCTGAAAATAACACAGCTAGACCCACCTTAAAGTATACCGATCGACTCAGAATCACTAGCTGAGTCGATTTAAGCATGTCATGTCAAAGTTGTTCGTCGACTACAGGTCGCAATTTCACTGCGATCGTTCTGAAATTTTGCAGTTTAGAGTATTTCGCAGCTGTTAAGATCGCTATTGAATTTGGTTGAAATCGGTTAGGATTTAGATATAGCTCCCATATATATCTTTCGTCCGATTTGGCCCTTTAGTTCTATAGAAGCTGTATTTTACATCCAATCGTTTTGAAATTTAGAATGGTAGAGTTTCTTGATCCATGAACCAACATTGCCGAATTGGAAGAAAATCGGTTCAGATTTAGATATAGCTCCCATATATATCTTTCGTCCGATTTGGCCCTTTAGTTCTATAGAAGCTGTATTTTACATCCAATCGTTTTGAAATTTAGAATGGTAGAGTTTCTTGATCCATGAACCAACATTGCCGAATTTGAAGAAAATCGGTTAAGATTTAGCTATAGCTCCCATATATATGTTTCGTCCGATTTTGCTCTTTAGTCCTGAAGAAGCTGTATTTTACATCCAATCATTTTGAAATTTAGAATGGTAGATTTTCTTGATCCATGAACCAACACTACCGAATTTGAATAAAATCGGTTCAGATTTAGCTATAGCTCCCATATATATGTTTCGTCCGATTTGGCCCTTTAGTCCTATAGAAGCTGTATTTTACATCCAATCATTTTGAAATTTAGAACGGTAGAGTTTCTTGATCCATGAACCAACACTACCGAATTTGAAGAAAATCGGTTAAGATTTAGCTATAGCTCCCATATATATGTTTCATCCGATTTGGCTCTTTAGATCCAATTGTTTTTATACCCTACACCACACTGTGGTACAGGGTATTAGTTAAGTATAAAATGTCCAAAAAGTAAATTTATGTAAACAATTTATACATGAATTACAAAATTTATATATCAGAGTTATTCAATATTACGAGAGTGGTGTAGGGTATTATATAGTCGGCCCCGCCCGACTATTGTTGAGCTAATACATTAGCTCAACAATTGCAACAATTTTATGTACTAATTTCCAACATCGTATAAAATTGAAATTGATATATGGGTGTTGGGCGTGGCACATGCAATTTTTATATAATTGAGGACTCAAATACAGTCTCTACAAGCGATTTGTAATAATATAAATGCTAAATTGAAAAAATACTAAAATTTTGAATTTTAGGTTATGTGGGAAGTAGGCGTGGTTATGGGCGGATTTAAACAAAAAATTGTTTCTCAGCTAATTAGGCGAAATGAGTGATATGTACAAAATATCAAAGCCCTAGCTCAGTTCATTCTAATTATTGCCGCGCATTGTGTGAAAATATTCCACTGTGCGTCAGTAGAATATTCTACTGTGTCAAACACATGATCTTGTGTCAAACAAGATCATCTGATATTACACAGTTCGGCTTCTTTCTTTGGGGTTTAATTGAAAGAAAAGTTTTACCGCGCTTACATGTCAAATCGGGTGAAATATATACAGGCTTTTCCAATAAGAGTGATATGATTTCATTGCAAAAAAACACACTTATTGTTAAGGAAATTCAAAAGTTTTTTATTTAATGTGAACTACAATCGATACAATTAAGTTCTAAATAAAATGTCATTCAAATGGCCTCCACGACTTCTTCGGCAGGAACGAATTCGATGAACCAAATTTTTGGAACACTTTTTCCAATAAATCAAGTCGTATGTCATGAATGACACGTTCAATACATATTGACTTGTAAAGCTTAAAGAGAGTCAGGTTTATTTCGAAAGACCAATGACTTCATATAAACCCACAAGAAATAGTCTATTGGTGTTAAATCACAACTTCTTGGAGGCCATTCAATATCACAATTTCTTGAAATAATCGAATCTCCAAACTTTTCTCGCAACAATTCAATTGTTTCATTTGCTATGTGTAACGTAGCCACAATCTGTCAATGGGAAAAAGATAGCTCTTAACGAGAGCTAAAATATTGCTCAAGGGTGTCAAGGTCGTAGGTCGGCTGAAAAGTGTTTTCTTTTGGATTTAAACAAAAATGGACTTACCATCATTTTCCAATGTGAACGGAGAATTTATGGCAAAAATATAGCTCTTAAAGAGAGCTAAAATATTGCTCTTGGTGTCACGCTCGTAGGTCGACTGGAAAGTGTTTTTTTTTGGATTAAAAAAATGGACTTAGCGCACGAAAAGTTGCAATTGGAGAACGTTTATTTTGATAATAAAACTGAGTAATTTGTAAACGTTGTTCTTTCGTATATCTCTCCACGATGAAATTGTAAACACTACTGAATGCAATGAAAAACACGTGACAGATCATGACTTCACTTCAAAATCATATCATCCCTATTGGAAAATGCGTTATCTTATAAGAGGCTTCTGAAAGGACAAAAATAATACTTACATTTTTGATACAAACATATTGTGATGATATACGTAAATCGTGCGACGCGCTTGGTGGTCGTTCGACTTCAATTCTTGCACGTGTTGAATTTTGTAAGCCCGCAAAACAAGATCGGATGGACTTATTTGGGTCTTCTTCGATTCTCTGCTCCACAGCGGCAGTAGCGTCTACGGTGTGCACGGCGCGTACAGCGTCTCTGAGGATGCGCATTATCCACTAGAGTAAACGTGGTGCGAAACCGATCCATGCTTGCCCGAATTTGGCAGAAGCGCGCGATGCGTCGCGCGAACCGTACAGACAATAAAGCCGACCATAATTTTCGGCGGAGGTGGCGCAGTTAAAAATACCGGTCGGCGGCGTCGGCTGATCGGCTGAGCCGGTCAAATTTAAAAAATTGGCAGTTCCAACAAACGATGGCGCACGAATGTCATTCTCATCAAAGATAGCGCTTGAAGATATTTACAATTATGAAAAACCTTAAAATTAACACAAAAATTTAAGGAAGTTTTTATGAAATGACGAAAATGGGTTCAATCAATCTCTACTTATTAGTCTTTGTTGTGAAAGAGAGCTTATTCTGAATGACATAAGTGCCTTTTGTGTTCTCTTAAAAACCAAAAAAGCATTTATCATTTTCAAATCCCTCAATTTTTTTTTTGGATTTTGTTAAATAAATGAAGCGAAACTTTTATAAATTTTTACGCAAAAATGAACTTTATTAAAAATTCTGACCCTATTGTATTACTTAGTAGTAACTTTCTTAATTTTCCTGGTTGCATAAAATAAATCTTTTTGACTCACTAAATAAAATTCGGCGACTGGATTTCAGCCGATGTGAGCAGCTAAAATCGGCGGCGGCGCCGCCTGGAAAAAAATGGCAGGGTGCGGCGCACCGCTATTTGCGCGGTCGGCTTCATATCCTGGAACCAAAACATTATGTTGGTAATAAATTTGCAGGATATGCAAACGTTGTTCCGGAGTAAGTCCATTCATAATGAAATGGTAAACCAAACTGAGCATGAGTCAAGTGACAGCTGTCAAATAGACCAACTCCAAAAAAAGTATTGCCAGGTTGACAACCACACGTCTATAAAAAACACCCGGTATATATATTATCTATTCCATGGTAAATGGGCCCTTAATAGGGGTTATTGACCTTTATTCAGTGCTAAAAGACCTCCTCCATCATAGGCGTCATTGACCTTTATTCGTTGGCAAATGTCCCCCTACATAGGCGTCATTGTCCTGTACAGGGTGGCTGATATGTATTGCAACCAACTTCAGGTTGCTATCATTCCTAAACCGCTAGTCTGATAGCTGACAGATTTATTTCAGTGACAGTTCATGTTATTGTTTACAAGCTTACAAAAGCATTTCGATCTATTGCATTCAGAAAAAAAGTTATTCGTGATGGAATTCAAGCGTGATAGTGTGATTGCTTTATCTTTGGGTGGAAAAACACAAGTGGCTATCGTTAGAGCCCCCCAGCATTTTAATGTGAATAAATCTTTTGTTTCTCGTACCATTGGTCGTTACCGTGATACTGGCAGTGTTGCATTGCGTCCAAAAAGTGGACGAAAAAAAACGGTAACAACACCAGAAATGATCCGAAAAGGGAAGGCCAGATTTGATCGAAATCCACGCCGAAGTGGTAGAAAAATTGCTCGTGAGCTGAACATATCGCGAGAACGGATACAACACAGGGTTGCCCATATTCGACGGACCCATGTTTTTTTTAAAAAAAATCAAAGAAAAAAATAAAAATTTGGCGGTTGGCAATCTTAATCATTTAATTTGTTCCAAGTAGATTTGTTTACATCAATTTTTGAATATGATATCTCTCAAATCACCGCCTCTGGCGTTGATGGCGTATTGTGCCCTTTTTGCAGCATTTTCCATCGTTTTCGCCAACATTTCGGCCGGAATAGCGGCTATTTCTTCACGAATGTTGTCCTTGAGCTCTTCTACGGTCCTTGGCTTGTTAACGTAAACCTTTGACTTCAAATATCCCCACAAGAAGAAGTCAGGCGGCGTCAAATCGGGCGAACGCGGTGGCCAGTCCAAATCACCACTTTTCGACATCATACGGCCCGGAAACAAATTTTTCAGAAAATCGATTGTTATGCGACTTGTGTGAGGTGGAGCGCCGTCTTGTTGAAACCAGAACTGCCTCATACGCTTTCGACGAATAATTGGCATCACAAAATTGGTCATCATGTCGCGATAACGCTCCTGGTTGATGGTAACAGCATGGCCATTTTCGTTATGGAAGAAAAACGGCCCAATGACCGTTTTCGCACTAACGCCGCACCAAACTGTGACTTTTTCGTCATGAAGAGGCAATTCTTGAATCTCCTGAGGATTTTCAGTGGCGTAAATACGGCAATTTTGCTTATTTACGGTCCCATTCAATGTGAAATGAGCTTCATCGGACATGATAATTGATAATTGTTGAGTTTTCACAATTGACTTCTTCTGTTGAATGTACATTTCAACTATTTCAGAGCGCTCGCGTGGCGTGTATTGTTCCATGGTAAAAATCTGCTTGGACTGACGCTTCAAACGCGGTATGTCATTAAGCGATCTGACATCTCTGTCAAAAGTTATCGCGTTGCCAGATGGGTCCGTCGAATATGGGCAACCCTGTATTAAAAAATGAGCTTGGCCTAAAGCCATTGAAGTTCCAAAAAGTGCAAGAGCTCACCGATGCACAAAAAAAGTTAGACTGGAAAGAGCCAAGGAGTTGCTTCGTTTGGACGAAAGTGGCCACTTACTGAATTTGGTTTTCTCCGATGAGAAGCCATTACAAATTGAGCAGTTTGTGAACAAACAAAATGATCGGGTTTACTTGCCAAAGAGGTCAACTGAAAATTTACACCTTCGATTGGCCACCAGAACACAAGCGCCGCCGATGGTAATGGTGTGGGCCGCCGTAACGGCCGATGGTCGCTCCCCGCTCGTATTCATCGACCATGGGGTCAAAATAAATGCCGAATATTATCGGGAAAATGTCCTAAAGACTGTATTGAAGCCCTGGGCAGACAAACATTTCGGCCGCAGACCATGGACATTCCAACAGGACTCAGCACGCGTCAACCAAGAATGGCTTAAAAAGGAGGTTCCTCGCTTCATTTCTACCGCACAATGGCCACCAAGATCTGCGGATCTCAATCCGTTGGACTTTTGCGCCTGGGCAAAAGTCCAACGCACTAAAAAATACCAAAGTATCGATCATCTCAAGACGGCGCTTCGCCGGGAATGGGCCAAAATACCGCTGAGCCACTTTCGTGCAGCGTGTGATGGCTTTGTCGGCTGTTTGAAGGCCATAATTCGTGCCAAAGGTGGAAAATTTGAACAAATCTAAACCGTTTCTAAAATTTTATGTTATTTCCGACATTTTTTGTTTTTGAACAATAAAATTTAAAAAAAAAATTAAAAAAATATAGCGCTTTACTTTGTTGCATTACATATCAGCCACCCTGTATACCTTTGTCTGGGACATTTGACCTTTATTCAATTGAAATCCTAACACATCTTCGATTTTAAAGTCAAACCTACGAATTGAAGTAACTATACGAGTATATCCAATTAATCCAATATATGACAGTTCGATTAGAATGAACAGAAGATACACTCTTTTCCAGAACTCCTTGTTATTCTATAATATTCTTATCATCTACAGCATAATTTGCAGCACGGTAACTTGCCGTGCTTAACGTATTGCGCGGCAGCAACTGATGTCCATGGACGACTCGACTCGAGTAGGAAATAGGTCATGCGGCATCAAAAGCCAACCGAAAGTTCTCTCAAATAGTTTGATTCCTTAGAGATGCAGCAGGAAATACATGTTGCAGTGGTTATGTAAATACTCTGCTCTAACAGGAATTCCCCTACTACACTTGCCAATGGCTCAGTCACGGCAGCTAAATCATCCACTGCAATTCCATAAGCCGATTTTTGTTGTTATGCTGCATAGCAGAACGGCTGTTAGCGGTGTTGCGCTCTTTGCGCCCTGCATCAGTCTTGTGCGAGTAATTCTATGGCAATTGCTTCCTTGTTGTTGAGTCCTTGCTGCAAGTAAGTGAGTAAATGTGCAACCCCCAACCAAAAAAAAAAAAACTGCATTGGTTTATCTTTTCCCTAACTCTCTTTACTACACTTCCAGTGTTGAGTTGAGGTTTAGCTTAGCTTCTTACATTTTTTACTAAACAGAACAGCTTGTTTTTTTTGTTATAAGAGTATTTTAATTTCAACTTCCATTCCCCTTTTGTTGGTGGCAAGCAATCTTACTTCCTTTTTTTTGTTGGTTTTTCCTTTTTTCTTGGGTTTTCCTTTTTTTCTTGGTTTTTCCTTTTTTCGGATGGTGTAAAGTCTACTCTATCGTGCTTTTGTTTAGGGTTAGCTGCAAGCATATGTTTACATACTCGAGTAAACATAGTATACTTGGTGTCTTAAGATCCTTGTTGGCTTCTTGTAGTTGGTTATACTCCTCCGGAAACTTTCGTCATGATTGCACTGTTGAGTGCTGTTAATCCTGTGTTTTTTTCACTTTTGCGCGAAAAAAGATGCGTAACCTATTTTCGGGCTTCCCCGGAGCAATTGTGTAACTGCTTTAGATATGCCAAAACCGCTTAAGAGTATTGGGATTTACATACAGAAAAAAAACTACAAATTATATTCTATTGCTATCCTGCGGCTAATATTACGAGTACTATGGCCTTTAAAATTGTTATCGACACTTTGATGATGCGAGGTGGAGCTTAGTAGATGTTTGGGGGAAAATGATAGGTTATATTGAAGTTCTGGAAGATTGGAAGTTTGTGGTTATAAATCATTTATTTTTAAAGTTGCATAAAATAAGTTGGAAAAATAACATACATAGTTGATTACGACCGAGTGACTTTTATAAAATTAAAACATTACAGATCGAACTCTGACAAGGGCCAAAGAGTTTTAATGTGTGATCGTTGACTTTTATCAGGCCCCAAAGGTCTTTAATTCTATTTCAATAATCATTGGCAGGGTTCAATGAACTTATATCCGTGAAATAAATGAACAATAATGAGCATTAACATTTTCGAGTATTGTCCATTAATTGTATGAATAAATGTAAATGAAACATGAAATTCGGTGGACTATACCTCAACCAGAGCAAAGTTGGAGGCATTCAAGATCCACACAGGGTTGTAGAGCTTAATATTATTATTTTATCTAAACCAGAGCATAATGACAGTTCAGAGTCAACGGATTTTGTCATGTGTCTGTGACCCTAACCAGGCGGAAATGACCTTGTGCCCGGGGTAAATTATATTAATCAAGAGCCAACGTTCTTTTATTATGTGTCAATAGCCCTAATAAAGGATTCATAGCCTTAACAAGTAAGAACGTTTCAGTCGGGTAAACCGACAAAGCTATACCCTCACTTTGTGACTAATGTAATATTGAATATTACACAAATTATTCTGTCAATTTTTGTGGGAGGTACCAGAAGGGGTTTAAGAAATACACCTATATGTATTTCGCTGAACAGTAGATACTTTAAATACATTGCACTGTGCCGAATTATAAGCGTTTATCTGCACTGGTATATTAACGTTATGAGATATTAAATTTTGGTATGATTTGGCCATTTTGTGTGGGAGGTACAAAAAGGGGCGTGGTGATAACGCTCATTTTTCACTGGACTATAGGCATTATAAAAGCAGTACACTGTACAAAATGTCAAGTATTTCTAAACACTGGTATTAATGTTATAAGCTTTTAACTTTTAGTGCAAAATGGTGCATTTGTGTGGGAGGTACCAAAAGGGGCGAGGCAATTTCGCTCATTTTCCTCGAGTTGATAGCGACTAACAAACTAATACTATGTGTGGAATTCCAGAAGATTCGAATACGTATAATAGCAGTTATTAAAGAATCAATATTTCACAACATTTTAACCCTTTGTGGGGGAGGTACCAGAAGGAGTGGACCAATATGGCCCATCTGCGAACTTAGCCGGAGATAGAAAAAAATATTACCACATACCAAATTTGAAGTCAATCGGTTACTTCTTTCGAGAGTTTTCGTGCGCACCAGCCAGCAGACAGACAGACAGATAGACAGCCAGACAGACAGACAGACGGACGGACATTGCTCATTTGACTTAAAATGACCCAAAACGGATTTCCGCCGAACATACTTGGGGTCTTAGGTCACTCTTTCGATGTGTTACACTTTTTTCCGTAGCAAATGATATATACCCTCGTCACACTAAAGTGAGGGTATAAAAAGGGTTCAATAATTTTCGCCAGACGTCAATGACATTTATCAGAGTTAATAACTTTAGTCAAATCTTTAGTAAATTCTTATGTAACGGGTTTTCCAATAGGGATGATATGATTTTGAAGTGACGTTTCGGCCATTTGTAATATGTCATGATCTGTCATTTGTTTTTCATTGTATTCAGTAGTGTTTACAATTTCATCATGGAGAGATATACGCAAGATATTTTAGCTATCGTTAATAGCTATTTTTTTGCCATTGACCGATTTTCGATCCGACGTACCGTTAAGCTAGAGCTAGAGCAAAAATAAACTTTCCGTTCACATTTGAAAATGATGCTGTCCATTTTTTTTTAAATCCAAAAAAAACCAGTAAGGAAAGGCAGAAAGTCGGGCGGGGCCGACTATATAATAACCTACACCTCCCTAACAATGCGATAAGGGTCACTGCGATAAGAATTTGGAATAATTGGTAAATGGGTAGGAACATATTATCTAATTCTGAACCGATAATCGCAAAATTAAGCAATATTCGTTCCTAAATTGAGAAACATCTTTCTGGAAAATTTTAATGATCGGAAGTAAAGTACAACTTCTATAGCGATTTGATACCAAATCAGGAGGAACATATATATGGAGGTTATACACGCTGAAAAAAAATCGCTTCTGTAGTATATTGTCCCAAACATATTCGGCTTGAAACATATATATGTTTGGGGTAGACTCTAAGTATGTAATATTTGGTACACACAAAAATTGTGTAATTGGGAAGATGTTGTTCTAAACAAGTATTTGTTTACATTCCAATATGCTTTTATTTGGGACCTTTATTTCCGGAACAAATATTTATTTGCATTTAAGTATTCATAAAATACATAAATTTTTCAGTAACTCAAAGTAAAATTTTTAGAAATTTTTAATGTTCGTAAAAAATAATAATTGAAATCATATAAACTTGGATCAATATAAAGTACTTAGAGGATTGACAACTAATGATGACTTGGAATACTCAGAAATTTGAAATGATTGATTTAAAACAGAAGGTAATGCTGCATATGGTATCATAACTGGGAGGTACAATTCGAAACCCAAGAAAAATTGAAACTGAAATATCAAAAACTCAGCAAAAGTTTTGGAAATATTTTTTAAATAAAATATATTTGGAAAAATTCCTAAATAATAATTTTATTTGTATTTAAACACATATTTTATTTGAGAAATTTAGTTTGCAAATATAATTTGTTGTAATATATTAATATATGCGTTCCAAATATATTTTATTGATTTTCAAATAAAATTTATTTGCTAAGAAATATATAATATTTAAAAATTTGTGTTCCAAATATATTTTCTTTCGATTCAAACATATCAAAAAAGGCGATTTTGCCCCGTGTATATATCCTCCTGAATACTCATTCATACAAAAAGACTTCTTTCTGAACCGATAATCGCAAAATTAAGCAATATTCGTTCCTAAATTGAGAAACATCTTTCTGGAAAATTTTAATGATCGGAAGTAAAGTACAACTTCTATAGCGATTTGATACCAAATCAGGAGGAACATATATATGGAGGTTATATATATCCTCCTGAATACTCATTCATACAAAAAGACTTCTTTCTGTCGAATTTCGTACTGATCGGATATAAAATGCAGTCTCTACAGCGCTTACATGTCAAGTCGGGGATAACGTATATATGGGGGCTATATCTAAATCTGAACCGATTTCTTCCAAATTTAAAAGTGTTCATTCATATAATAGGAAACCTCTTTCTGAAGAATTTCATACTGATCGGATATAAAATAAAGTTTTTACAGCGCTTACATGTCAAATCGGGGGTAAAGTATATATGGGGGCTATCTCTAAATCTGAACCGATTTCATACAAATTTAAAATTGTTCATTCATATAATAGGAAACCTCTTTCTGCCGATTTTCGTACTGATCGGATATAAAATACAGTTTTTACAGCGCTTACATGTCAAATCGGGGGTAACGTATATATGGGGGCTATATCTAAATCTGAACGGATTTTCTCCGAATTTGGTAGTGTTCATTCACGTAACAAGAAAACTCTCTCTGCCGAATTTCGTACAGATCGCATATAAAATACGGTTTCTATAGCGCTAACATGTCAAATCGGGTGAAACATATATATGGGGACAATATCTAAATCTGAACTGATTTTCCCCGAATTTAGCAGTGTTCATTCATGTAATAAGGGAACTTTCTCTGCCAAATTTCGTACTGATCTGATATAAAATACAGTTTCTACAGCGCTTACATGTCAAATCGGGGGTAACATATGTATGGGGGCTATATCTAAATCTGAACCGATTTTGACAAATTTCAATAGGGATCGTCCTTGGGCCAAAAAAGAGCACTGTGCAAAATTTCAACACAATCGGACCATAAATACGACCTGCACTTTGATTACAAGAATACATGGACAGTCGGACAGACGACAGACAGACAGACGGACATGGCTAAATCGACTCAAAAATTGATTCTATGACGATCGGTATAATAAACTATGGTTCTATTTCTTCTCTTTTTGGGCGTTACAAACAAATGCACAAAGTCATAATACCCTGTACCACAGTGTGGTGCAGGGTATAAACACTTTCCAGTCAACCTACGACCTTGACACCCATGAGCAATATTTTAGCTCTCGTTAAGAGCTATCTTTTTGTCATTGATCGATTGTGGCTACGTGCCACACAGCAACTGAAACAATTGAAATTATATCACTCTTATTGGAAAACACTGTATATTATTGTTAGCATTTTTACATTTATAAATAATTGAATGAGCTCAAATAAGCTCAAATAATAAGAAATTACAAACAAAATTTCATATTCTTAAAGATGTTTTCTTTAATATTTATATACCAAAATTCCAAGCATACTATACTGCATTCTAAGACCTCGAAGGACCATCTAATTGGAAAGAACAGATAAATAAATACACTTGATATGTAATCAAAATTGTATTGAAGGTTTAAACATTTATTTTATGAAAAATATCGTTTTGCTAAGCATTAAACATACCTGCAAATTTAGAAATTACCTAAGTTCGATGACTTATCTTAAGAATCAGTAAACTACGAATTTCGCTTTTGGATGGTAATCAGTGGCTCACAATAGGTGAATTTAAAGATTCTTGTCTCTAGGTCTTTTGTGAAGTGTCTAGATTTTTCATAACAAGCTTCTAGTTTATCCTATGTGATCAATCGCTTAATAAGTCCGATTCATTCATATTCATTAAATGGCTCTTCCCTACTCCCAATCTATCACAAGTATAATTCATATCCAGGATATTATGAAACTTATTTAAACTTAACACAAAACCCAAGCCAATGATCCTAGGATTATGGTTCACGCATTTGGGAGTATTTCCCCAATCTGTTCCATTTTCCTTTGTCCATTTCTTTTTTTGTTCAAATATCATCACTTAAAAAACAACTATGGAACTCTCTCCGGGAACACATATGCTTGTCTTTATGACAAAGAAAGTAACTAGAATAAAACCGGTATCATCGCACAGCCACCAAAAATTCCCAGTGGCTATAAAAGTTACTTATAAGATTGAAATTGGCTTAAGATTTTTGTTGTATCCTTTTACATTTGGGGTTATTTTTTCCTATTTTTCTTCCACTTGGACGTTTTATTTTCAATTGGTTATACGAGTACTGTTGCAAACGTAGAAGCTGAAGCACAGCGACATAACCAGAACAAGGCACCGAAACAAAAACTAAATTTCGAGAGAAAAGAGATTGCTAAAATTTGTATGCACTCGCCGTATTACAATTTGTACATGTTTCACTCCAGTCCAGGAGGGCTGGGTTGGTCACAAGGAATGCTTCGATGTTGAGCTGCAGAGGAAAATGAAGATAAACTAAAGAAGCCAGCTTTCATAGTCACCGAAGAAAAAGGTTTCTTAGGTTTGTAGTTTTCCATCGTCTACTTGCAGAATTATTTTTTATGGTTTCAACTTTTCATGGTTAGTTTAAATGGCTGCTTTTGGTGATGGTATCTCTGTACCATGGAACTTCTTGGCTTTGCTCCTTCCACAGACGAAGGAGGACGGCAAAGAAGTTAACCAAACCAAACTAAGAAAGAGCATTTAATTTTGGTGATGGTTTATCACAACTTCCATCAGCGGCTTCTGCTGCCGCCACAGCAGTTTTCTTTGAATATCAAACTCTGGCGGTGTGGCTGTTGTCGACAAAGCAGTTAAGACATTTGTATGCCTTCATTCAAGGATACTTGCATGCCAAACTTGAGTAACCGACGACTAAAAGCAAAAGCAAAATGCAATAGAGCTTGAGAGCTATAAAATGTTGCACTTGTCTTAAAGAAGACATAGATGACTTCAACGGATACTCTACTCTTACAAAAGATAAGATGGCAAAAATGTCATCATTGACGATCTTTTCTATATGAAAAGATCATCAACGATGAGTCTTCTATATGAAAGGATCATCAACGATGACTTTTCTATATGAAAAGCTCATCAAGGATTACTTTTCTATACGAAAAGCTCATCAAGGATGACTTTTCTAAACGAAAATGTCATCAACGATGACTTTTCTGTACGAAAAGATCATCAACGATGACTTTTCTACGCGAAAAGATCAACAACGATGACTTTTCTACGCGAAAAGATCAACAACGATGATTTTTCTATACGAAAAGATCGTCAACGATGACTTTTCTATACGAAAAGGTCATCAACGATGACTTTTCTATACGAAAAAGACATCAACGATGACTTTTCTATACGAAAAGGACATCAACGATGACTTTTCTATACGAAAAGGACATCAACGATGACTTTTCTATACGAAAAGGACATCAACGATGACTTTTCTATACGAAAAGGACATCAACGATGACTTTTCTATACGAAAAGGACATCAACGATGACTTTTCTATACGAAAAGCTCATCAACAATGACTTTTATATACGAAAAGCTCTTCAACTATGACTTTTCTATACGAAAAGCTCTTCAACAATGACTTTTCTATACGAAAAGCTCTCCAAAAATGACTTTTTTATACGAAAAGATCATCAACGATGACTTTTCTATACGAAAAGGTCACCGACGATGACTTTTCTATATAACAACGTCATCAACGATGACTTTTCTATATGACAACGTCATCAACGATGACTTTTCTATATGACAACGTCATCGTTGATGACTTTTCTATAGGAAAAGTTCATCGTTGACGACTTTGCTATAGGAAAAGTTCATCGTTGATGACTTTGCTATAGGAAAAGTTCATCGTTGATGACTTTTCTATAGGAAAAGTTCATTCATTATGACTCTTCTATAGAATAACTTAATCGTTGATGACTTTTATATAGGAAAAGTTTTCTATACGAAAAGCTCTTCAACTATGACTTTTCTATACGAAAAGCTCTTCAACAATGACTTTTCTATACGAAAAGCTCTTCAACAATGACTTTTTTATACGAAAAGGTCATCAACGATGACTTTTCTATACGAAAAGGTCACCGACGATGACTTTTCTATATAACAACGTCATCAACGATGACTTTTCTATATGACAACGTCATCAACGATGACTTTTCTATATGACAACGTCATCAACGATGACTTTTCTATATGACAACGTCATCGTTGATGACTTTTCTATAGGAAAAGTTCATCGTTGATTACTTTTCTATAGGAAAAGTTCATCCTTGATGACTTTTCTATAGGAAAAGTTCATCGTTGAAGACTTTTCTATAGGAAACGTTCATCGTTGATGACTTTGCTATAGGAAAAGTTCATCGTTGATGACTTTGCTATAGGAAAAGTTCATGGTTGATGACTTTTCTATAGGAAAAGTTCATTCATTATGACTCTTCTATAGAATAACTTAATCGTTGATGACTTTTATAAAGGAAAAGTTCGTCGTTTATGACATTTCTATAGGAAAAGTTCATCGTTGATGACTTTTCTATAGGAAAAGTTCATCGCTGATGACTTTTCTATAGGAAAATTTCATCGTTGATGACTTTTCTATAGGAAAAGTTCATCGTTGATGACTTTTCTATAGGAAAAGTTCATCGTTGATGACTTTTCTATAGGAAAAGTTCATCGTTGATGACTTTTCTATAGGAAAAGTTCATCGTTGATGACTTTTCTATAGAACAAGTATATTATTGATGACTTTGTTTATGGAGTCATAGGTTGATGGGGTTTCTCTAAAAATACAATTTTCTTTGATAATTTCTCCATCTTCTTAGCTAATGTTTCCAATCCCTTAATAAACTTTCTATACCCATTTCTTTGGCTTTAAGTAACACTTTCAACTACAAATGGACGAATGGATGAATGGCTAGATAGCTGAAGTGGTTTGTTGGCCATAGCAGCAGCAGTGAAAAAGCTGTAAAAATACAAAAAGAAAGAGTTCACAAGACTTTTATGTTGTTGAACTGTTTAAATTATTGATGTGATGATATTTTGATTGGATTGTGGTCTACAGTTTGAGGTTACTCGAGAGTTACGGGTTGCACCGAATGGGGGTTAACGGTGCCGTGCCACCACCGAAGTGGCACAACAAAAACGATGGTTGGAGGGGGAGAGGAGATTCATTTTAAGTGAACAAATGCCTGTGGAATGGGTTTTGAGCCGACACCAACAATGAGAAATAACTGAAGGACTGTTTGGCCACTGCAGAGATTTGTAATGTTTAATTAGCATAACACAAAACAGTTGTAAATATTAAATATTAATTTTGCTTCATTTAATCGTGAAATATAGCAACGGTACGAATTAAAGATGTTTTGCATATTATGCAAGATAATGAATGTGAAGGATGTTTGACAAAGAGTTTGTTTTTCAGGTTTTTGCGGTGATTAAGGGGAAGGAATCCCTACAAGAGAAGATCATTGTTCACCATTGATGACTTTTCTATAGGAAAAGTTCATCATTGATGATTTTTCTATAGGAAAAGTTCATCATTTATGATTTTTCTATAGGAAAAAATCATAATTGATGACTTTTCTACAGGGAAAAGTTCATTGCTAATGGCTTTTCTATAGGAAAAGTTCATCATTGATGACTTTTCAATAGGAAAAGTTCTTCATTGATGACTTTTCTATAGGAAAAGTTCTTCATTGATGATTTTTCTATAGGAAAAGTTCATCATTAAAGACTTTTCTATAGGAAAAGTTCATCATTGATGACTTTTCTATAGGAAAAGTTAATCATTGATGACTTCTCTATAGGAAAAGTTCATCATTGATGACCTTTCTAAAGGAAAAGTTCATCATTGTGACTTTTCTATAGGAAAAGTTCATCATTGTGACTTTTCTATAGGAAACGTTAATCATTGATGACTTCTCCATAGGAAAAAGTTCACCATTGATGACTTTTCCATAGGAAAAGTTCATCATAAATGACTTTTCTAAACGAAAACTTCATCATTGATGACTTTTCTATAGGAAAATTTAATCATTGATGACTTTTCTATAGGAAAAGTTCATCATTTATGACTTTTCTATAGGAAAATTTCATCAGTGATGACTTTTCTGTAGGAAAAGTTTATCATTCATGACTTTTCTATAGGAAAAGTTCATCATTGATGACTTTTCTATAGGAAAAGTTCATCATTGATGACTTTTCTATAGGAAAAGTTCATCATTGATGACTTTTCTATAGGAAAAGTTCATCATTGATGACTTTTCTATAGGAAAAGTTCATCATTGATGACTTTTCTATAGGAAAAGTTCATCATTCATGACTTTTCTATAGGAAAATTTCATCATTCATGACTTTTCTATAGGAAAAGTTCATCATTGATGACTTTTCTATAGGAAAAGTTCATCATTGATGACTTTTCTATAGGAAAAGTTCATCATTGATGACTTTTCTATAAGAAATGTTTATCGCTGATGACTTTGATTTGTTGTTAGTCTGCGAAAAATCATTCTGCTTCACTTAATAAGGTTTCCTTCCTCCCTTATATGTATATCAAATCATTAAACTTATTTTTCATTTGGATTATTGATTTTCGTCTGGTATATTTTGGCAGTTTTTGCTGATGTGTCTGTGTGTGTGAAGTTCTCGAAACTTTTCAACTTTTCTCCCATTTAGCTTAAGGTTAAAAATATTAATTAAAATGTATTCAGACAACAACTGCAGCAAAAACTACAATTGCGGAGAGAAAGAGAAATCAAGGGAAAAACCCCAACTTTACGGTTTAATATTCAACAAAATCCTTCTCTTGATGGAGTTGCTTTTAAAGCACTCAACGAAAAGTTTGTCCAAAACGTGTTTATGGCACTCAAAGTGTCCATAAGTAACAGAACCTTAATTTATATCCTTCGCATGGTAGACTGAAGAACAACCAGCAAACTGAAAATAAGCTCAACCATATTTTTGGTTTGAAAACTAAGGGCATACAAAAAAAAACACATGCATTTTATGAAGTTCAGGACAAAGTCTCTACTCCCAAGTCACACATAAATTCTCATTTTTCTATAAGTATTGCTTGTCCTATGTTGATTTCAGCCATCAACAAATCTATTACAGGAAATACTCAAGTCTAAGACCAATCAATTCTCTGCTTTTATTTGGGGGAATGTTTGAAAAACAATGTTTTCATATTCTCTAACCAAAATGCCCTTACAAACCCCTCTCAATACTTATTATTAATCTTTAAAAAGTGGAAAAAAATGGGAAATTTCAAATAGATTTGCATTTACACTCATAACTCAAGTGTCTGATGCAGTTGAAGCAGTAAAAACTGTGGTCTCGAACAAACAAACGATTTCACATATGCCACATCCTTGAGGTTAGCTTGTGCAAAGGATCTCTTTCAGGCAAAGAAAGATGGATTCTAAGGCACCACCTCATCTCTCGCTCTCTCATTTTTATTTTCTCCCCCAGTTTCTTTGAAATATTTACCTGTTTGAACAATATTTTGCCAACGATTTGCAAATAAGCATACGTTAAGGTTAGGGAAAAACAAAGCTATATATGTGGGAAGACCTTAGTGTTGAAACGAGGGACAATCTTAAATGAAACCTCGTGTTAAAATGACCTGCAGAAGCTTTGTGGTACACTTTTACGCTCTAAAATCATCCCAAATTCTAATAAAACTTATATAAATGCAAAGCTCTTTTACCATAGAATTGCAGAATCATAATTTAATCATCAAAATAAGAGTGAAACCTCGCCTGGAAACTTCAGATAAATCTAGTCATTGTATACTTAAAGTCCAATTCTAAATTTGTGGTACACTTCTAGAGTTTAAAATGTTCTCACATTCTAACAACATTTGTCTCAATGGAAGCCTTCTTTACCAAAGAATTACAGAATTATAGTTTTGCCATCAAAAAAGTTAGTAACTGTATTCGAAAATTTGAGTTAAACTGTTATCATTGCACAGAAGTCCATAGCTCTTCTAGCATAGGTCTTATAGGACCTAAATTTTGTGGTACACTTTTGGTACACGGAGGAAAATCGTCATTTTTGATATGTTTGAATTGAAAGAAAATATACTTGGAAACGATTTTTTTAAATATTATATATTTGTTAACAAATAAATTTTATTTGAAAATCAAGAAATTTTGTTTGGAACGCATGTATTAATATATTAGAACATAATTTATTTGCAAACCGAATTTCACAAATAAAATATGTGTTTACACACAAACAAAGTTATTGTTTAAGAAGTTTTCCAAATATATTTTTTTTAAGAAGATTTTTAAAACTTTGCTGACTTGTTCGAATATTATTTTGTTTTTCCTAGTTTTCGTGTTAAAATGTATAGCCAAAAATGTCATTTAATTTATAAATATTCCAATTCATCACTTTTTGTCAATCCATCAATGCAACTTATATTTACGAAAGATTATTAGATTAGATTTAAATTTAATAAAATTTTACAAACATATACAATTTATAAAAAATGCTCTTTGAACATCTGAAAAACAGAAAACTTGTCTTTAAGTTAAGACATTATTACATTGAAAAAAACATAAATAATTACAAATTAATCTTTGTTTCGGAAATACTATTTCCAAATAAAAAATATTTTAATGGGAGCATATTTTTGTTTTGAACAATATCCTCCGAAACATACAATATTTATGTGTGTCAAATATTACATATTTGGAGTGTACCCTAAACATATGTATATTTCAAGCCGAATATGTTTGGGACAATATACTACAGAAGCGATTATTTTTCAGCGTGTATCAAAATTGACCTTTTGTTTGTTCTAATGCTACTTGAATGGAAAGTTTTTTTTGCCAAAGAAGTTCTAAATCATAATATAATCACCAAAAAAAAGAGTGAAACTGCGCTCGAAAATTTTAGATGAATGGTTATCATAATATAAAAGCTCTGCTCAACATTTTTTGTGGTACTCCTTTGGGGTATAAAATGTCCTAAAATGTAAATAATATGTATGCAAAATGAAAAGTCAATTGCCAAAGAAGTGCATAATGACAAACAATTGTGTCAAACTGCGCTCTTTGATAAAGAGATTTTTGATAAAGCGCATACCTTATTCGATGTTTCGAAAATGTTTAGCTCTGAATTTTTATTGTAAAATAAAAGCCATACTTTAATTTTGTGGTACATCCTTGGGACTAAAATGTTCTAAAATTTTAATAATATTACATATATAAGAGGAATGAATGTTCATTTGGCAAAGATTAGCAGAATCGAACAAATTTGAGTCAAAACGTACTCGAATCCGGAGTGACAGGTTAGTTCCGTCATTTTATAATTCCACCGCAGAACTTTTTGTGGTACACTTTTCGAAGCTTTAATGTACCCAAATTGTATTCACATGTGCGTCAATGGAGATCTACTGATATCAAGAGGTGCACTATGTATTTCTTAAATTTATTTAAATAAATTTAGATTCTAAAAAAGTTTGATATTAAATTTGTGATAAAGAGACTCATTGAAGCGCATACATTATATGATGTTTCGAAAATGTTTAACTGAATCTTTATCATAAAATAAAAAACCTACTCTAATTTTTGTGTTACAGCTTTGGGGTCTAAAATGTTCACAAATTTTAATAATATTTATGCTGAATGAAAAGTCATTTTCCAAAGAAGTGCAGAATCACAAAAATGTAAGTCAAAACCCACTCGAATCCAGAGTGACAGGTTAGGTGCGTCATTCCACAAAAGCACTGCAGAACTTTTTGTGGTACAGTTTTCGGATCTTTAATGCACACAAATTGTAATAAAATGTATATCAACGGTGATCTACCACTATCTACAGATGCAGTATGTATTTTTTGAATTTATATTAATGAATTTATATTCTGAAAAAGTTTGAATTAAATTTCTTAAAAAGAGACACCTAAAAGCGCATACATTATTCGATGTTTCGAAAATGTTTAGCTGAATTTTTATCATAAAATCAAAGCCCTACTCTCATTTTTGTCGTACACCTTTGGGGTCCAAAATGTGAAAATTTTAATAATATTTATGTAAAGTAAAATATTATTTGCCAAAGAAGTGCAGAAACACAAAAAAATTTGTCAAACTGCACTCGAATCCTGAGCTACAGGTTAGGTTCGTCATGTTATAATATCACTGCAGAACTTTTTGTGGTACAACCTTTGGATCTTTAGTGCACCTAAATTGTTCTAGGCTGTATATCAATGCAAACCTACTGATCTCTAGAGGTGCAGTATATATATTTTTAATATTTGTTTTAATAACTTTTCGAACCACAACATCTAAAGTCGACCGTTTACTACGACGACTTAGGTCGATAGTTAATGTAGACATTTTCGGTTGATAGTTTACCTCGCCGACTTAGACGTTATTTACTTAGACGACAGCTTCGTTATGTCTGGACTACGGTCACTCTGTTGATAGCTCAGCCCTTAACATCTGCGGTCGTCACTTTACCACTATGACTTCGGTCGAGAAACCCCCATGACATTTTTGGCTGATGGATTACTGCGAAGATTTTGTCGAAAGTTATTCAAGACAGCTCGTTACCACGACGACTTAGGTCAATAGGTACTGCAGACATTTTCGATTCATCAGTTAACTCGACGTCTTTTGTCGACAGTTATTCCCGACTGCTTATCAACGACAACTTCTGTCGAGCATTTACCATGACGGCTTCTAGTTATCGATACCCATAACAGTTTTTCCCGACCGTTTACCACGACGACTTCTGTTGACCGATAACCTCGGCAGATTCTGTTGATCTTTTATGACGATTTTTGCTGTTGTCAGCTTCTACATTTTTAAGAACCCTACTGAAATTTTCACCGGTACAAGACCAAACGGGTGATAGGTCCATTAAGACAGGGATCAGTTCGCAGATTGTAGCTTTTATATGAAAACAACAGTTAAGTGACCTAAAGAATTTCTTCAGTACCTGATTTGTAACATTTGAAACCAAACTGGGCCTAACCCAATGAGTTGTCTACCAAAGGCTTATTAACCATCTGGTTGTCAAGAAATGAGTAGATAACTCAACTGGTCGTCAACTAAGGGGTAGATAACACAATTTGTCGTCAACTATGGAGTAGATAATCCACCTCCTCCTCTACTAAGGAGTAGATAACCTAAATGGTCCTCTACTAAGGAGTAGATAACGTAAATGGTCCTCTACTAATGAGAAGATAATCTAACTGGTCGTCATCCTCGGAGTAGATAAACTAACTGAGTGTCATGTAGGGAGTAGATAACCTAAGTGATCATCAAATAAGGAGTAGGCAAGCCAAGTGGCCGTCAACTGAGGGGTAGATAACCCAATTAGTCGTCAGGTAAGGAATAGATAACCGAACTGGTCGTCAAATACGTAGTAGATAACCCTACTGATCTTCTACCGAGGAGTAGATAACTTAACTGGTCGTCAACTAAGGAGTAGATAACCTAACTGGTCGTCAGACACGGAGTAGATAATCTAAGTGGTCATCAACTAAGGAGTAGATAAACTAACCGGTATTTTACGCACAGGTAGATAACAAATCTGGCCCTCTACTATGGAGTACATAACCCAACTGGTCGTCAACTAAAGAGTATATAACCCAACTGGTCGTCAACTAAGGGGTAGATAACTTAATTTGTTGATAACTAAGGAGTAGATAACCTATCTGAATGTCATGAGTAGTCATCCAACTTGTCGTCTACCAAGGAGTAGATTTCTCTGAGGCAGTCCTATGATGGCATATATACCACATCCTGCTATATTGTTTTGTGCATTTAACCCTAATAAATATATTCGTACACAAATCAATCCCTACATTATCAGTTCACTGAGTGATCCCAATTTGACCAGTACTGGGATCAGTAGTATCGGCAGATGAGGAGAAACAATGGACTGTTAATCAATAAATTCTATTTATTTTTAAGTGATCACAAATTATTGTCCTTGTCTTACTAGCGCCTTAGCTAAGGAGTTATGAGAAATTTTAAATTTTTTATTAACGATAGTAACAGTGATACATAATTAAGGAGTTGTGAGCACTTAAGCAATTATGGGCAATGTTATTCCTTCAATGACTTCTCGAAATTTTGAATGATTGTAGTATTTGATCTTGACCATTTAAAGAGTTTTTGAATGATGTATTATTTGTTTTAGTTGTCACAAAGTATCTTCCTATTGCCTCTAGGGAGCTCTGTTAAGAAGTTATGGTCAATTTGAAAGTTTCATTACATTTAGCTTGACTATATAGCACTAACACATTTTTTCCCATCTTGTACTTCCCTTTGCAGCCTCGTTTTTGCCGATATCCTTGCAAAACCTTATCATAGTCAATATTTTATGCTTACCTTCGATGAACAGCAAAGAACCCACATACTCGTAGCACTCACTCTGAATCTCTGGAGAAAGCAAAAAAAGAAAAACTCTCCAAACAACCTCGACATTTGCCTCCTGCACTTTTAATAGCTGAGCAATTTCTTTCAATTCCATGCAGTTATTATCGTTTCGCATTTAACGTTAATGAAGTTAAAGAATAATTGAAACATACAGGTCTTGACAGGGTAGTCAGACAGAGGCCGAACGATATACGTTTCTTGCCCAATTCCAACTTACAAAGGATAACGCTTCATAAAATATATTTATGGTAATATTTTCGAATTAAATTTCTTCCCACTCACCAAACAGATCCTTGTCATATTCTCGGAAAATCGACTTGATTGTGACCTCCTCCTCCTGCTTCGGCTCTTCTGCCCTTCCAGTTAAGGAGTACATCTTCGCTTTAGCAATTTATGCATTGTTCGTTCACACTGCATCATATTTGCACGAAATAAACTTTGGGTTCGTTTGGGTAAAGGAGCAAAAAACCAAAGAACAGCATTGCGGGCTGGGGATATCTGGGGAAGAGGCAGCCGAGAAAGGGCAGTAGGTAGGAGCGGGATATGGGATGAAAAAGTGCCTTAAATTCGAGTTCATCAATAACACATTACCTTTTGCGAGAAGCTTGTAAACAACATTGAGGCAGTTGTTGTTGTGTTGTCCTTACTGCTGCTGTTGCTGCTTTGCTCCTGCATATTCGAGTATGTGTGGAAGAATGTATATTGGTGTACATTTGGCTACGTAGTATTGTACATATTTACATTCAGCTATGTTTGTGTGTAGGGATACCTTTTTTCACATCTTACCAATTTTAACTTCAATATGATACTGGAGTAGGTAACCCGGTCTGTTGGGAGCCCACCCACTGGCCTTTAATAATAAAAGAAAATTCCATAGGATATGGATAAAAGGAAATATAAGATTCCGCATGTGGATCCTCTTCGACCAAATGGAATTGAGTTAGTCTTTTGTGAAAAGTTAGAAAATTGTCCTTCAGATCTAATGTATAGCAGGTAATGAAGGCCAACGTAGGCTTATATTCCTGCGGGAAAGTTGTAGGCTCTCTTCTAAATTCGTCCACTTGATATAATTTGTAATAGTTCAGCCAATACTAGTGTACGACAATGTAGTGTGGTCAACAGTCAACAGATGAACATTCAGAGAACTGCCTGTAAACCTTCGAGAAGAACACTACTACTGAAATAGTTCCTACCAAGGAAGAATGGTTGGAAGAATACCTGGAAATAGAAAAGATGATACGAAGCATGATGAAAAGGTTGGCTCTGGATAACACGGTAAAGAACTTAGTTTTCATATAGCGCACATAATACCAGGTACTTGCAGAGTATAAATAATGGCAATTACGGAAGTCGCCGAGTTGAAACAAAGTGACCAAGACTGGCGTCGTCCATAAACCATCGTCCATCTACCATTAAATCTCTGGAGGCTACATACCTAAATTCAGCAACATACCTAGACTTCTGCGGATCTCTTAACGAGATGGCTGTGAAGATTAACATATACCTCATATGAGTATCCAGGATATTAGTATTAGAGCAATCACCATAACTTTTTAATGTGACCATGTGTTCTATATTAGTTCTATAATATATTATCAAGAATTTGTTGATAAACTTAAAATGGTTATATCTCATTAGGTTAGGTTAGGTTGTAGTGTATGCCCATGTCCATGGTCAATGAACTTGACAGAAAAGGGAAGATATTACAAATTATCGAAGAATTTGCAAATATGGTCACTCAGGCTGTCCAATGAGAGATGGGTAGAAATTGACACATGTAGAGTAGCTAGATAAATGTGGTCACTATAAGACCTGATAAGGTCAAACTATCTCCTCTCACTGGAAACGAAAAAAGCAGTATATGTTTGTGTCAGTGCTAACGAGACACTGTATGTTCTGGAACGCGGGGGAGAGTACATAAAGGGTCCTTCTGACTCGCCGTTTAAAAATGGAATTGAAATGTTTTTTAGAAAACTTAGAAGGCAGACTGAATTGTTTAGCATTTTCTCTTTCTTTCCAATGCCAAAATAGGAAAAAAAAGCTAAACTGATAGATTTTTTTAAAGAATATAATGATAATATTATCAGAAGGTGTTACGAATTCCTTTTTGACTACTTTTTTTGTTAATGCCGGGAGAAATTGTAAAAGAGATCTTGTGGCCCGCCGATTTAAGAAGCTTATTAAAATGTTTTTTAGAACCCTCATTGGCCAGATTGGAATGTTTACTTGGAGGATAACATTCCCCTTTCTTGCAAATGCTGAAGTAGGAACATTAATATTCTTTCAATCAGTCATACTATGGCAGTTGGTACTTGTCCTTAATAATGTTCTTAATTCACTTTTTAGATCTTGAACCTGAATTTTCACGGCGGTAAAAGCACGCCTTTCAATGATGTTCCCTTTCAAAAAGGCCCTTCAAATTCCACCACTGTGACTAGAGAGAAGCGTGACAAAGAATAACGCAAATGTCTACACGGTAGGGAGAACACATCAAACTGATCGACTTGTTAGCAATAATGGAGCATTGTTAAGGAGATATGACCAATTAAAGTTAAATGTATTTATATTTATAAATTACACAATTAAGATGCTATTTCGATTAAGTTCATCGAGAAATTCTCTATATTTTAGGAGATCAAATTAAGAAGCATGTTACAATGTTTTTTAGAACCCTCATTGGCCAGATTAGAATGTTCGCTTGGAAGAAAGCATGTACTGTCTCTCAATCAATCATTCTGTGGCAGTCTTTCAATCAATCATTCTGTGGCAGTCTTTCAATCAATCATTCTGTGGCAGTTGGTACTTGTTCCTAATAATGTCCTTAATTCTCTTTTTAGATCTTGAACCTTAATTATCACGGGGGTAAAATCACACCTTTCAATGATGTTCCCTTTCAAAAAGGCCCTTCAAATTACATCACTGTGACGTGACAAAGAATAACGCAAATGTCTACACAGTGAATGTCTACACATCAAATAAGATTAACTTATTAACAATAATGGAGCACTGTTAAGGAGATATGACCAATTTAAGTTATATTTATTTTTATAAATCACACAATTATTTCGATTAAGTTCATCAATGAATTCTCTATATTTAAAGTGATCAAACTAAGAAGCGTATTAAAATCTTTTTTAGAACCCTCATTGGCCACATTGGAATGTTCGCTTGGAGGAAAGCATTTACTCTCTCTTGCCAATGCGGAAATAGGAAAAATTAATCCTCTTTCAATCAGTCATTCTGTGACAGTTGGAACTTGTTGAATAATGTCCTTAAATCTCTTTTTAGATCTTGAACCTGAATTTTCACGGTGGTAAAGTCAAGCCTTTCAATGAGGGTTCCTTTTCGAAGGCCCTTCAAATTCCATCACTGTGACTAAAAACAAACGTGACTAAGAAAAACGCAAATATCCACACAGTAGAGAGAACACGTCAACTAGAGTGACTTGAGACTCGTATCAATATTGGGGCATTGTTAAGGAGATATAACCATTTTAAGTTTTTCAATAAATTCGTGATCATAAATTAGAAGATTTTAGAATCTCTAATTGGTCACATTCAAACACCGGAAATCTCCGACCGCATTCCAGAAGTACGCCTTGCAGCTGGCTGTGATTCATTTGTGCCTGACATACGATCCTGGGAGAACGGAACATCGGCTTATCTGTCGGTGGGAAACATAGGAGGAAGGACGAGTCTGGGTTTTTTATTGAGGAATAAGAAATCAAACATAAACGATGTATTAAAAGCGGAAGTTCGAGCAATCACAGAGTGTGTGAACTGGCTCAGTAACCCCACATAGCCTAAATATGCCAACATGTTCACAGATATCCAAATGACTATTAAAGCAAAAGCATCGGAAAGGGTCAAATCCAGAACTGACTGGAAGATACTGAGAAAATTCGTGTCTGGTTACCAATTCTATAACTCATGAGGTTTAAAAAGATCATAAATAAGGAGCATAGAACAGGCCGAACCCCTGGCTTAAGTGTATGCCCATGGACATGAGACGTGATGACGAGCTTCTTGACACATCCAAACACATCGGTAAAGGGTGAAATGCAAGTTCCCGCCAAATGCTGCTTTGATACTTAAGAAGAGGGAGGTTCTTCATTAAATACTACACCAGTATTATCTGAAGGAGAATTTTTCGAATTTTCAAACTTATCGCTCTTATACATCTTAAGTCGGATTTTGCTGAATCCATAAAAAACCCATGGCTTCGGACTTGAGGTGGGTAGAGACTCAGCATTCAGAATAAATACTGTGTGCCTCCGATGCCCGTCCTCCTCATCCAATCGACAGACTTTGCAGTTCGCTGTTGGTAGCCCGGGATTGCAAACCGTGTGACGACCAAAAGTCCCGGAGGTCGTTTTTGGCGACACTTAGATTAAGTCTTTAGAGTTTAAGTTAATGAATTTAAAAAAATATATAAAGTATAATGGAATTCATATTTTATAAAAATTCGTATTTAGTCATGTTTGCCTACCACGTAGTAAAACAGGAGTTAGGCTATTTACCATATACCAGCGCATCCGACTAATAAACAGCCTACCACTGCGCAACAACAAAACGCATGCGAAGTTGTTTACTAGTTGCAAGCACACGTGGAGTCGGTGCGAAAACAAGTAAACAAGTTACCGCTACGCAACAACAATACGCATGCGAAGTTATTTTGACACGTGCAATCGTTTGAGTAAACAAGTTGTTTTGATAAACAACTCCTTTTGGAGTAAATAAGTTCCCGTTATCCCAATTGGGTATAAAAGCGACAAGCATCGATGAAGAGGGGACAGTCAGTGTGAACCAGTAGCCACGAACGGACGGAAAGTGTACAAGTGCAGTGAATCAACTAAGTGAATACTAGGGTGTGCCTTTCGCCACTCTCCCGATCCGAAACTCAGTGTACATTAGGGTGTGCCATCCGCTACCCTCGTGAATAAAAACCGTGCGTGTATTAGGGTGTGCCTTTCGCCACTCTCCCGTTCTAAAACTCAGTGAACATTAGGGTGTGCCGTCCGCTACCCCCGTGAATAAAATCGTCCGTGTATTAGGGTGTGCCTTTCGCCACTCTCCCGATCCGAAACTCAGTGAACATTAGGGTGTGCCATCCGCTACCCTCGTGAATAAAAACCGTGCGTGTATTAGGGTGTGCCTTTCGCCACTCTCCCGTTCTAAAACTCAGTGAACATTAGGGTGTGCCGTCCGCTACCCTCGTGAATAAAAACCGTGCGTGTATTAGGGTGTGCCTTTCGCCACTCTCCCGTTCTAAAACTCAATGAACATTAGGGTGTGCCGTCCGCTACCCCCGTGAATAAAACCGTGCGTGTATTAGGGTGTGCCTTTCGCCACTCTCCCGTTCTAAAACTCAGTGAACATTAGGGTGTGCCGTCCGCTACCCTCGTGAATAAAACCGTGCATGTATTAGGGTGTGCCTTTCGCCACTCTCCCGTTCTAAAACTCGGTGTACATTAGGGTGTGCCCTCCGCCACCGTCGTGGATAAACCGTCCGTGTATTAGGGTGTGCCTTTTTGCCACTCTTCTGCTTCTAAAGATAAAAACCCTCGTGACTAACAATCGTGTGTATTAGGGTGGTCCCGCTACTCTCCCGATCAGACGCAGCCAGCTCCCCACCCAGCCCCGACGCACATCAGGAAGATCCTACAGCCAAGGACATCCACGAGGAACTACTAGTTTTTACAATATATTTTTAATGCACTAAACCCCTTTAGAGTTACAATAAAGCCTATTAAAACCAAACACTCCCGTTGTCTACTCTCTGTCGCCGAAATCAAACAAATTTCTGTGACGAACCTGGCCCCGGTGAGCTACTCCAGCAACCAGAGTCAAAACTTGTCGTTACAACCGTCAGCATCTAAGTCACAGATTCCACATAGGCTAGCATAGACGGAATCCATGCATGTACTCTGGGACGAGACGGGATGTCCTCCTTGTCGACAACATCCAGCGTCGCTCCCGGCCAGATTTCACCAATTTTCTTTAAAACGCAGCGAAAAAATCAACAGAGCGCATATTACTAAATCGTATTAGGTTTATGCGGCCCCGATACCAGCCTGCGTCGACACAAGCGGGAGCCTGACCTGGCAGCTCCTCTAAGAGGATTCTTCCGATCCCGTGATGACGAGCTTCTCGACACATCCAAGCACATCGGTAAAGAGTGAAATGCAAGTTCCCGCCAGATGCTGCTCTGATACTTGTACTTAAATACTACAACAGTGTTATCTGGAGGTGTATTTTTGGAATTTCCTCCATTATCGCTCTTGCATACCTTAAGTCGGATTTAGCTGAATCCATAAAAAACCCATGCCTTCGGACTTGCCGAGGGGCGGTAGAGACTCGGCATTCAGGATAAATACTGCGTGCCTCCGATGACCATCCGCCTTATCCAATCGACGTACCTTTCAGTAGCCAGTTGGAAGCCCGGGATTGCAAACCTTTAGCATCTAAGTCACGGATTTCACATCGGCTTGTATATTTGACAAATTTTCTTAAAACCTTCTTAAAACCGCAGGGATAGAACTCAACAGAGCGCATATTACTTAATCGTATTAGTTTTAGGCGGCCCTGATACCAGCCTACGTCGACACAATTGCGAGCCGGACCCGGCAGCTCCTCTAAAAACATCCAGGAAAACAGAGCACATTGCGTACTTCCTCTCCGCTGTTGCCGACCGCCAGTATTAAGCTTTCCTTTATAACGTCAGCCACTGAACTTAGGAGCAGCGTTACCACTAAACGCTTTGGTCCTTTTGAATGATTGATCGATTCATCTGAAGAGCGCAAGCTTTTAATTGGCTGCTGCCGTATGGAAATTGATGCGGTATCCTGTTCTTAAGACATACGCCGTGCCCACTTCAAGGATTCTCTCTGCTTGTTGGTCACAGATGCAGGATCGGCTTTCTCAAATCTCTCAAGGACCTTGATAGTCGATGCGCCGATCATTAAACTTCCTCTTTGAAGGACGGGTATGCTTGCCATAGGAAACCGAAGTGCCAGGTAATGGTGCCGCCTCAGGTCTTTGGAGCCAAGGAATGTTTGCTTGGTAGAGATTTACCAATCCACCCCAGTGGACCCATCACGCATTTGTTTTGTATCGGTCCAATTTCCCATAGAAAGGTTTCAAGTTATTTTTTCTCACATTTATGTTATGGTTTTTTAAGGTTTTCAGGGAATTTTCTGTACTTTGCTCTATGACACATGAGTTATGGGGATATGACCAATATAATTGTTTGGTATGATAATGACGTAGGATTAAAGAGTAATGGTAAATTAAGCTTTTCACAAAATGTTGATGATTTTTTGATGACGACCTTTTTTAAAAATTGTGTATAATTTAAAATTTTCGGTAGAATTATTTTATTTACACAATTTTTCCGATATTTACAGCGATAATAAATTACGACCTTCTCTTCAGGACGCAGTATTAAGGAGTTACAAACAGTTTAAGTTATTTAATCAATTATCTACACATTTATTGTGTTAAAGATTATTACCGTTTTCTCTCTAGAACGATATGTAAATGAGATATGGAAAATGTTTTTCAATTGTGTATATTTTTGGTTTGTTAGTGTGGGCAGTATAGTATATAGAATTAAGAAGAATTGAATTTGATCGGATTATTGAAATTTTCAAACTTCAGCTTATACCTCTGAGTAGTCCGCAGGATATAACTTCTTAATTCCCTGACAGGCTGTTTCTCCCACAAATTGTGAAGTTTTCTTTTACAGTCAGGAACTGATTTCGATTTCTTGGAATCCTTCCACTGTGCCTCAAAATGTAAGTGCAAGTAGTCAGTCAGTCGCTGCTCTTTACCGTCCGTAGAGATGTTAGCAGTAAAACCATTTTATGCTTCAAGCTTCCAGGGTTTTTGCTGCCTGCATTGGCAAACGACAAGTACTTTGGTGCCGTTGTTGATGTTGTTTGGTTTTTGTACTCCTTCTTACTTCACTACACTCCACTCACTTGAATCATTGCAGAGATACAGTGAGCATCCATAGTGTGTAGGCACTATTAAGACTGAATCATAAACGCTTAGATTTAAGGAAGGGACAACTTTACTCGTAACGTCGCACTTTCGCCGCTCTCTGTACATTACTTTTCTCTTCTGCTACACTCCCGAGTAGCATAATTTGTACATAGTCCACGTTCAAAGTTTACTCTACTATGAGGTGAGTGCGTGTGTGACTGTGTAATGGCGTTTACTTCTTTTTTTCTCTGCTCCATATTCTCATTCTCACTGGTTTTTGTCCTGGCCTTCCTCATAGTTGCAGGCTTTGGCAAACATACACTTGCACTCAAATACACACCATACTCAGGACGAACGGATGGACGGACTCTGGCATAACTGCATGCATATGCATGCTTGTTTAGTTCGGTTCGTGTGTGATCTTCTTACTTATACAAAGAGTGAGTGCGTATGCATGTGAGCGTGTATGGGTATGCTAGTCGATGTTTGCATTATCCTTTTTGCAACTTGATGAGTGTTATTGCTTTTGAACTGTTATATGAGCATACAAACTCATACACACAGGTATATCCTACTTCCGTCCATTGCTGTCGTGTACATGGATATGGCTGGGCATACGGAGATCTCTTAGCTTTTAACAGGCTGCAGTACACAGAGAATAAAACGTTCTTAGTTTGGGGAAATAATTTAGAACATAAAGAAAACAACTAAGAAAATGTCTTGGAATGAGATACATAACATCTTTGAGTTAAGGTTAAATCAAAACTTGTTCCCAATAAAAAGGAAAAGAAAACAAAATAAAAAGATTTTATTTAAAATGAAATAAATAATGTTATTGTTAGAACTCATGCGTACCTATTTTGAAACGCAATAAAGCCACTTTGAATCACAAATTGTAGTTCATTTGTTATAAGGTTTACAATATAACTAGTAGCCCCTGTATAAGAGACTTCTAAGAACTTCAATAAATTATTCATAAAATTATCTATCTTTTACGGTTTAGAATCGAGTTATGGACTTTCAATGCACTTTACAACACTTTGAGTGACCATCATTTTTCACGATCCCGGGCTTAACAGTAAGCAGATATGGCCATTTTGATTTTTCCAAAGCTAAAGAGGTACGACATTTTTCTATATACGACGAACTATGAATTTTCTCAGGAGTTATTTCGATGAGAAAATAGGAAATACGCGATACTTTTTTCTGACATATACATAGTTGAGGAGATATAGTCGATATCAGCATGTTTACCAGCTGTGCGCATTTAAAGAGTTATGACCATTTTAAGTTGTTTTCACTCTAGGGCATATGATTAACGATTTATGGAGTGTTATAAAAACATCTCAGTCATCTATAAATACACCTTCTCTGTCGTCTATAAAGACATCTTCTCAGTTGTCTACAAAGACTCCTTTTCAGTCGTCTATAAAGACTCCTTCTCAGTCGTCCACAAAGATGCATTCTCAGTCGTCTATAAAGAGTCCTTCTCAGTCGTTCATAAAGACTTCTTATTCGTCCATAAAGACGCCTTCTCGGTCGCCCATAAAGACTCCTTATGACATATACATAGTAGAGGATATCTGGTCAATATCAGTATTTTTATCAGCTGTACGCGTTTAAAGAGTTATGACCATTTTTAGTTCACTCTAGGGCACATGATTAACGATTTATGGAGTGTTATAAAAACATCTTAGTCATCTATAAATACACCACTCTGTCGTCTATAATGACTCCTACTCAGTCGTCCATAAAGAGGCCTTCTCAGTTGTCCATAAAGACTCCTTCTTAATAGTCCATAAAGACGCCTTCTCAGTCGTCCATAAAGACTCGTACTCAGTTGTCTATAATGACTCCTTCTCAGTCGTCCATAAAGACTCCTTCTCAGTCATCGATAAAGACACCTTCTCAGTTGTCTATAAAGACTCCTTCTCAGTCGCCTATTAAGACTTCTCCTCAGTCGTCTATAAAGACTCCTTCTTAGTCGTCTATAAAGACCACTTCTCAGTCATCTATTAAGACTCCTTCTCAGTCGCCCATACGAGTATGTTCTCATTGTAAGAAATTGTGTGAAAAACAAGATATTTGTGTCAATATAATATTTGAAAATTCTTTAGCATAAATACATGTCGTATTTATACTTAAGACATGACAAAAAAGAAACAGAAAAACAAATTATTTAAAAAAAACTATATACTGGCTGTAAAGATTTTTTGGAATTTAAGATTACATATTTGATTAAAGTTTTAAATCAAAGCTCTTTTATTTAAGAGAAAATAATTTAAGGAAATTTTACTTAAATGAAATAATGTCCTCATTGTAAAAAAATTTCTTAGAACTTAAGATCATATATTTGATTTATTGATTAGGTATTTAATAATAACAATATATAGTACTTAAGCATAAGACATGAAAAAAAAACTAGGGACATTTTACATAAAATTCAATAGTATATGTCCCAATAATAAAGATATTTTCTATGAATTTATGTTCATGTTTTGGATTAAACAAATAGATCTTTGATATATTACATAAGTGCATAACGTATTTAAACTTATGACATGAGGAAACAAATTAAGAAAATTGATTTAAAAATAAGATTACTAGTTTGTTCTTATTGCAAAAAATATTTATGTGAAATTAAGATGTTATCTTTGATTTTGGGATTAGATAAAAACTGTTTAAAAAAGCATATTTCGTAGTTAAACCTAAGCCGAGGAAACAACTGAAGAAATTGCACTTAAAATTAAGTAAATTGTGTCATCATTGTAAAGGATTTTCCTTTAAATTTATGATCTCATCTTTCAGCTAAGGATTGAAACCAGGGATGTAACGAATTTTCGAATTCTCATATGCGAAAGCGAATTATTCACACATTTTTAACATTCGCATTCGCAAAAATCATCTTTGCTTTCGCATACGCCTTCGTAGAAATATATTTCAGTATTCTCTTCCATTTGTTAAAAATGTCATATCATATTAACCGTTTCACACATTTTGAAGATATTAATACCAATGAAAACCTCTGCTACTCCTTTTCAAAACAGTTGACAAAAATATGTTTGTCCTTGTGATCAAAATATAGAAAACATCCTTAATACTTGAATATCTTGGAAAAGTATCGATTCTGGTCTCTAATTTTGTTGGTATTAAAGAGTCAAACTATTATTCACCTTCGCAAAAATTCATATTTTACTATTCGCTTTCGCAAAAATGCATATTTTACTATTCGCTATAGCATTCGCAAGAAATATATTTCAATATTCGCATTCGCTTTCGCTAAAGTCACCTTCCTTACATCCCTATTTAAAACTCACTTTTTTATTATATAATCTTTAGACACGAGGAAACGAAAGCAGAAAAATTTATTCTAAATGAATAAAATGATATTCCCATTCCAAAGACATTTTCTTTAAATTTAATACAAATCATATTTCTGATTTAAGGATTAGATCACAACTCTTTAAACAACTACATTTCCTATTTTAATTAAATACACAGGAAAATAAACCTCTTCCTCGGTTTACTTCCCAAGTACTTAAAATAAGGAAATTGTATCTTTATTTTAAAAACATTTTCTTTGATTTCAGGATGAAATGCAATTTTGAATTAAAATACGAGTAATTTACTTAAAATTTAGTACATAATGTCCTCATTGTAATGAACAATTCTTTAACCTTAAGATCACATCTTTGGATTTTGGAAAGTACTATTTATTCTTAATCAATTAAATGACTACCTCATTCTAAAGACATTTTCTTTATATTTAACTTTCTTTAAAACACAACTATTTAAAATAAGTATATTTCGTATTTAAACTAACGACACAGGAAAATAAACCTTTTAAACGCTTTGCTTCCATGTGTACTCAAAATAAGTAAATTGTATCTTCATTTTAAATTTTCTTTCTTTAATTTTAGGACAAAATGCAATTTTTTACTAAGAAAAATGTACATAAAATTAAGTAAATAATGTCTTCATTGGAAAGACACCGAGGAAAATATGATCAAATAAATAAATTCTTAATATTTTTTTTAAAGAAAATGTCTTTGATTTTAGCACTAATTGCATTTTTTAATTAGGAAGCTTTACTTAAAATTGAGTAAATTATGTCTTAAGAAAAGGAAATAAAACGAGGAATATAGACACAAAATTATTAAACTTTATCTTAATTTTAAAGAAATTTTCTTCGATATTAGGACAAATTTAAATTTAGAAAAATTTACCTAAAATTAAATTACTTTTGAAATAGGACTAAATCAAGTAAATGATGTTTCAGTCTAAAGACATTGTCGTTAATTTTAAGACAAAAAATACCTTTGTCCTAAGGAAGAACACTTTGAAATAAGTTCATTTCAAATAAACCGAGGAAAATATGATCCAAATAATTAAACTGTATCTTAATTTTAAAGAAATTGTCTTTGATAAAAGGAAAATTGAAATTTTTTCTTTTAAAAAATTAACCTAAATTTAAATAAGTTTAAAATAAGTAAATTTTTTATTTAATCACAAGCGCATTTATTAATATCAAGTAAAATATGTCTTCATTCTAAATAAATTGTCTTTAACTTTAGACAAACCACAACTTTTGACTTAAGGAAAAACTCTTTGAAATTAGTACATTTCGAAGTAAACCGAGAAAAATGTGCCCAAAATAAGTAAATTGTTCATATTTTTAAAGAACATTTTTTGTTTTTAGGACAAATTGAATTTTTAAAATTAGGAAATTTTTCTTAACGTTGAGTATATTATGTCTTAAGAATCCGAATAAAATAGACACAAAATAATTAAACTGTATCTTCATTGTAAGAAATTTTCTTTGATTTTAGGAAAACTGCAAATTTTGATTAAAAAGTATTTACCTAAATTACAAAAGTGTATTTCTCATTGTAAAGGATTTTTCTTAAAATTTATAACCTCATCTTTGAATTAGGGATTAGAAGTAAGGATTATTGGATTTGAGCAAAATCATTACTAGAAAGTCCATTCCGTATTTGATATTTAGACATGACACATGAACGGAAAAATATTTATTTTAAATTGTGTAAATTATGTCCTCATTCTAAAAACATTTTCTTTAAATTAAATCATATTTTTGGATCTGTAAAGATTTTCTTACAACTCTTAAAAAGTGAGTAAATTTTGTATTTAAACTTGAGACATATGGAAACAAACTGAGGAAAACGTAATTAAAATAAATAAATTATATCTCCATTCTGAAGAAATTTTCTTTGATTTTAGGAAAAATTGACATTCCGTGAATTAAGGATTTTAATTATTAAAGATAGTCATATTAAGCAATGTTCTTTGAATCTTTTTCTTTATTTTCATAACGTATTTTTTGCGGTGTATATAAGAGCACACAACATTATACCCGTTCTCGTACTTGAGAAACATACCAAAAGCCACTTTGTTCTTAACCACATTTATATGGTTAACATGTAGAAGGGTCCGTGGGTGTTAGAGGATGAGGAGCAGAATGTAGCTCACTGCACTGCAATTCACTACACGACCAACCAACCAACCAACTTAAGGCGGCCTCATCACTATCGCTGTTTCTGGAGTTCGTTGGTTGGCTTTTTATGCTTTTTTGATTTTATTCTCTGCGCTCTGCTGAATTATAAGTTTTTATTTAAAAAACATTAAGTGCTCCTCGCATGGATAATGTTCATTTTCTCATAAATTCAAATAAATGAAACTGTAAACGATATTGGCGGTAAGCTGGTTTGGGTAGCGGTAGTGATGGTGGTTGCCCATGGTTATGTGGCAATTTACCGGCGTGGTTTACATACCTACCTGCTTGATTACTTATGCTGGTGCTTGAGTGACATGCTGAATTTTATTAAACATTAAGGGGAGAAAGTACTTGTATTTTCCTATACACATTAATATATAAATATGATTATATATTTGCCTCATAATTTCAAATAAGTGGGACCCTCAAGGACAGGGCAGGAGTCAAGGTTTAGTTGCATTGAATAAAATGTCCTAATATTACAGATAATGGCATTGATTTGGCATCAAAGACAATACATAATTATGATAATCACATTTCATACTTGAACTAAAAAAATAAAAATAGAAACTATGAAAATGATATTAAATTTAAGTACAAAGTGGACTTAGTTTATTGTCCTGTTGTTCTTGTCCTCAAATCTACTCAAATGTTGTCAGTGCGGCTTAATGTATAGAAATTCAAAAATGTTGAGGCATAAGTTATATATTTATTTGAGGATTTGTTTAATATTAACCAATCCTCTATGGCGTGTTTAAGGAGTTAATGATAATTTTAAGTTTAAGTTTTACACGATCTGACTAATACGCTGCCGTGACCAATTTCGAGGCTTTATTGAACCGTTTTTTGGACTATAGATGGCGCAAAGTTCCAACAGGTTTCATAGTTAAGTCCACCTTGAAGGTTTTATTTATCCTAGAATATAACGCCTTTGCTTGGTAACACTTTGATAGTTAGATTATTGGTAGTTAAACGAATAGGTAAATCCTTTAGAAAGAATATGCATATTTTAGCTTTTAAATTTTTGCTATATGTACAATAATAAGCTGCATGGTAATTATTCATTTTAAAGTTTCATATATTATTGGGTATCTTTTTCAAAACGCAATTTAACAAAATATTTTTTTTTTCTTTTATTTTCAGGTGAGTGAATAGAAATTCAAATTTTTCTATATCTGAAATTATGTACATCATTTAAGGTAATTAATCCGGAACGTATGAATTTCAAAAATATATTGTTATTATGTATATATATTTTTACTAGAGGTTGTCAGACTTGATTCTGTTTTTAGATCGTTACAGCAAAACTCTCTGGACAATTTTCAGTAGCAGCGTAATTTTTTTGGTAAATAAGCGCTTATTTATCCCGATGTCTTGAATCCATACTTATGAAGGAGCTATATCCATTTAAAGTTAAAATGCTTATGTCCCCGCTAGATTCGAATATCGGGAGATAATCGTATATTTGTTCTACTCGTCATGCTATCGCATCTGATGAGAGACGTTCGGTGTTCTTATACAGATTTTATAAGTTACATCCTTTATTTCATTCAAACGAAGCCAACGGCTACGTTTCAGACGGCCTTTTCTGTTTCATAGTTAAGTCCACCTTGAAGGTTTTTTTTATTCTAGAATATAACGCCTTTGCTTTGGTAACACTTTGATAGTTAGGTTATTGGTAGGTAAACAAATAGGTAAATTCTTTAGAAAGAATATCCATATTTTAGCTTTAAAATTTTTGCTATACAATAATAAGCTCCATGGTAATTATTCATTCTACAGTTTCATATCTTAATGCGTATCTTTTTACTAAACGCAATTTAATAAAATATTCTTTTATTTTCAGGTGAGTGAATAGAAATTCAAATTTTTCTCAATCTGAAATTATTAAGGTAATTAATCAGAAACGTGTGAATTTCAAAAATATATTGTTATTATGAGTATATATTTTTACTAGAGGGTGTCAGACTTGCTTCTGTTTTTTAGATCGTTGCAGCAAAACTCTCTGGACAATTTTCAGTAGCAGGAAATTATTCCTTGGTAAAGAAGCGCTGATTTATCCCGATGTCTTGAATCCATACCTATGAAGGAGCTATATCCATTTAAAGTTAAAATGCTAATGTCCCCGCTAGATTCGAATATCGGGAGATAATCGTATATTCGTTCTTCTCGTCATGCGATGGCAGACGATGCGAGACGTTCGGTGCTTTTTAAGTGATTATATGTGTTGATTTTTTATAGCAACTAATTCATTCAGAATATTTGCTCTAAACCAATTCTCTCCTTCTCTCTTACCTTTGGTATCTAAGTCATGTTGCGCTGAGAATGACACCAACTAAGGCACTAAATGTTATATTACATTTAATGCCGCTATAACTGTAACTAGGGTCAAGAAATGGCTACGCATATAGTGTCATTCTAGACACAATGCCTGACCTTCCGGACATTGTTGATTACACTGTGACTGAACCACTTTTTGACAAGAAATATCTCACTCGTATACCTGATAGATCAGAATGGACCCCAGGACATAGGAGTTTCGTTAACATCGTTAATACAGACGGTTCCGAACTCAAGAAACAAGCGGGCTTTGGTATCTTTTCTGAAGAACTTGAGCTATGCATTACAAAAAGGCAGTAGTGTAGTACTGTTTGTAGTGTTTACTGGACAGAAATCTTAGCTATTAAAGAGGTAGCGGAAGGGTTGAAAATTAATGCTCTGTCCAAAGTCGGTATTAGAATCTTCTCTGATAGTCAGGCTGCTCTTAAGTCCCTGAAAACTATTTTCCTGAATTCAAAAACTGCTGAATAGTTCAATATTCACTTGAGTTGGGTGCCAGGCCAAAGGGACTTACCAGGAACTGCAAAGTAGATGAACTTGCAAGACTAGGAACTACCTTACATTCTTCAGGGGAACTGGAATATGTAGGAATGTCTCTAGACCAATTCTGATCCCTAGGCTCTCCACGGGCTGAAATGCCCCTAATCCAAACCAACCTGTTTGATATACAAATTTATCGATAGTACGAATATTGGTACCGGAAAGATCTGTTAGACAGCCTAGAAAGGCCGACCCCAGTATATCCAGTCTTCGATTACTCAAAGCGGGACAGTCGCATAGCATGTGCTCAATGCCCTCCACTTCTTCCTCATCTCCACAGCTTCTGCAGAAGTCATTGAACTCCACTGCTTCCTCATCTCCACAGCTTCTGCAGAAGTCATTGAACTCCACTTCTTCCTCATCTCCACAGCTTCTGCAGAGGTCATTGAACTCAATTCCCAAACTCCCAACGTATTAGCCGATCACGCAATGTCCCATCAGAACTGACATTAATGTAGACAGTTTTTTTCCTCTTTAGTGAGAGGACATGTTGTGAACTTCTTAGGTTGTATTTTGTTCAGATTTGTCTAGCTACCCTACAAGTGTCCATTTCCACCCATCTCTAATTGAACTGCCTCTTGCCTTAGCCTCAACTTTCATATGAACGGACAGTGGCGCACCAATATATTCAAATTCTTCGAGAATTTGTAGTTTCGTCCCTTTCCTACCAAATTCATTGGCTTCCCGGGGTATCCCTATGTTGTTTTGGTTAACAGTGGCGCACCGATATATGCAAATTCTTCGAGAATTTGTAATGTCGTCCCTGTCCTACAAAATTTGCAGTTTCCCGGGATATCCCTATGCCCAGATACTCATATGAGGTGTTTATTAAGCTGCTCTGCCATCTCGTTGAGTGATCTGCGACAGTTGAGGGCTGCTTGTGAATTTAGGAATATAACCTACACAGATTTAATAGCAGCCTGGCTGTTCGAGTAAATGGCGATGCCAGTGTTTCTCACTATGTTGTGAGTCAGACATTTGTCGTCTTCCCTTTTTGCAATTATTTCGGCTTGCTGGACACTGCAAGTATCTGGTAGTCCGTGAGCTATGTCAAACTTATGTTCTTTACTAAGTAATCCGAAGTCAACCTTATCATCAAACCTCGAACCATCTGTATAGAATTGTTAGTTTATATTACCTGGTATTGTGCCAACCCAAAGTTCCTCTTGCACGTTTATACCGTTGGTATGTGGTCCAGTCGGTCCGATTATCATTGCATTACAGCGTGATATTCTCATGTGCCCGTAGTTATTGTACCTTCACATCGATAGATAGTTTAAACTTACTGCCGCTCTGTTTGCAACTTCTCTAGCCCCAATATCAATCGGCAATATATGGAGTAGAACTCTGGAGTAGAACTCTGCCGCTGTAGTTCTTTTAGCCCCGCTTATGCTTAGGCAGGCAGTAATTGACTGGTGATGGATCGGTTATCAGTTGCCCTTTACCACACCACAATGCCGTACAGAAGTACTGAGCGAACTACTGCTATATGTATATATCCAATGGATGATTTTAGGAGAAATGCAAGAATCGTAGTGTTCAAGTTCCTCTCGAAGGTTTGGACCGTTGGTAAATAGCCTAATCGATCTGTTAACACTGCACTGCACATTGATAGACAGTTTAAACTTACGGCCGCTCGGTTTGCAACTTCTCTAGCCCCAATATCAATCGGCAATAGATGGAGTAGAAGTGGTAGAGACTCTGACGCTGTAGTTCTGAAAGCCCCGCTTATGCATAGGTTGGCAGTTCTCAGAACCTTCATTGATTGACCACCACACCACAATGCCATACAGTAGTACTGGACGAACTACTGCTATGTATATCCCCCAACGTTAACCTACAGCTTTCCTACAAGAAATAGGGCTACGTTGGCCTTTCTTACCCGTTCCAATACATTAAGTCTGAAGGACAAGTACCTGTCCAGAATTATACCTATTTTTGCACTTTTAGAAAAGACTAGCTCAGTTTCATTTAGCCGAGGAGAACCTACATGTGGAATCTAATACTTCCTACCAAAAAGAATCAATTCTGTAGTGTCTGGGTTAATGCTCACACCACTGCTTCTGGTCCATCTGGCCAATTTATTCAGAGCTACCTGCATTATATCTCGTAGCGCGTTGAGGATTTAGCTAGATACTGCTATTGTAACGTTGTCCTCATATGTCACAATTTTGCAGCCACAACTTTGCAGATCTAGCAGGATTCCATTCACAACTAGGTTCCAAATTAATGGAGACAGTACCCCTCTCAGTGGAGTCCTTCTGTTTACATACCTCGCTAGAGTTGTCGAGCCTTGATGTTATGCGTCTTCTGTTGATCAGGCTTTGAATTAGTCTAATCAACTAGAGTTCACCTTTAGGTGTCAAAGCGCCGCAATTACTGCATGTGAGTGAATGTTGCTATAATCCCCTTCTACGTCAAGAAAGGCCACCATTGTGTACGAGTATTCCCTGAAATGTAGGCACAATTAGATAGTGCCCTCCGGTTCGTGCACGGCCGATTCTGTAGACTTGCCCTTGTTGTAAGCATATTGTTTCCCTACATGAGTTTTGCATCGAGGTTTTCCCTAATGAAATAATCTAGAAGTCTTTCCAGACCTTTTAATAGGAGGGAGGATAGGATAATTGGCCAGAAATCCTTTGGTCTAGTGTGCGATATCTTTCCCGCTTTGGGTACTTTGGTATCCCTCCATCGGTTGGGGATATCTGTGAGCCAGAGGATAATGTTCTTCAACATTTTCTGCTGGAGTAATGCCGTCTGGTCCAGTTGATTTAAAGGGTTCAAAGCTGTTAATCGCCCAGCTGATTCTGCATTTCTTAGTCAACAATCTAGTGACGCTAGTAGTCCATTCGCTCTCTTGTTGGTCCTGCTGTTCTTAGAGTTCTGTCAGTGAGTTCCCCCGGAAATGTGTGTCGAGCAGTAGTTTCAGCGTCCGCTCGCTGTTTTTTGTCCAGATGTTGATCTCATGCTTCAGGCAACCCATTGAAAAGGGTGTAGATTATAGTATCTTCTGCAGCCCTACGGCGTCGGGGACTTTTTCCACTTCTCCACAGAAGAAGTATCACACCTTTGCGCTTTCCTGCGCTCCTTATTGATTTTCAGTTGCCCTTTATATGCATCTTAGTCATTAGTGATTTCGGTAGATTTGGATTCGTTCGCCACTTTTCCTCTAGCCTTCAGCTCAGAAGTCCACCATTGTGAATTAGTTTTAACCTTGTACATTAGCTTTACATAGGCTTCTTTAAGGGTTCAAAGCGCCCAAATTATTTTGTATTTTTGCTATTAAATTAAATATATTTATTTTAGGAGACATAGGAGTATATGTTTTTGACTTAAAACACAGAAATTCTCTTTGCACTCCCTGGGGGAGAAGGAAATCTCTTCTTTTACTTCTATTCAATTATTAAATAAATTATTCCATTCAAAGCTAAATTTGAAAAAGAAAAATAGAACTATGAAGTAATTTTTCAATAATTGTTAGGTTTGAGTTTTGCAACAACAAAAAGCTACATATAACGGAACGAATCAAAGGATATCAACAGCAAAAAATAGATAACATGTCCTGAACAGAATAACTTTACCAAAAAAACCCAAAGTACGTCCACGTAAGTATTTTTATTGGGAAAGAGAGTTATTTCATTTATTTAAAACTAAAGCTAAAATTTGACAAAAATTGTTTTACAACTCTATTACATGTACGTTCTCATACAGATATATATTTTTCTAACATATCACATACACTCACGGACTCACATACAAATGTCCGCAAGTTATCTGTTCTACCTTCTGTGTATTGGTATTCTATGTTCCTGCTGAACATGATAAACTTTACAAATTGTTAAATTGTCTTTGACAACAATAAGGACAACAAAAATACAACTCAACACAACACAAGACAACTCCTATACTCTACAATATGTAGAATATTTTAGTTATTCTTGCCTCCCCTTCACCCCAAATCGTATAAGGACTAAAGGACACTTTGTTCGTTTTATCCATTTCCGATGCGCAGCGCCTCCAGTAGAAAAATCCCAAAACACATGACTCTCACAGCCACAGCCATAGAGACAGAGCCACAGCCGAAGCATCCAAAGGAGCCCAAAACAGTGATCAAATGCAACGCAAATCTATTTCAATTGAGTTTTAAGTTTTTTACGGAAATCCTGTTTTGTGTTTATCCTTTCGTTTTTCGGCAAATGCAATGAGCAGAAGTACCGAATGATGTTCTTTGTGTGTCTGTTAGGGTTTATTTTAAACTATGTCTTTGGATAAAAAAATATATAGTTTTCTGGCTGTGGAGTAAAGTAAAAGATTTGGAATAGGACTAAACTGAAATCTTTCGCAATGACAGTGGTTTTGGGGAATGATCTTCACAAATATCTGAAATAAGGGATTCAATATTTCACTTAATATTAAACCTTTGCGGGGGAGCTTCCACAGCTTCTGCAGAAGTCATTGGATCATATACCAAACCTACTGGTTTGTTCGCAGATAAGGCAGAGTCCCTTCAGAACTGACGCTAACGTAGACAGTCTTTTCCTCTCTAGTGCCAAGGAATAGTTTGACCTTATCAGATCATACCTTGGCCAGATTTGTCTAGCTACCCTACAAGTGCCGATTTCTGTCCATCTTTCGTTGGACTGCCTGATTGCCTCTTGCCTAAGCCTAAGCTTGCAATTCTTTAAGAATTTTTAATGTCCCTTTCTTAGCATCGGCTTTGCAGTTACCTGGGATGTCTCCACGCCCAGTTTTCAATGGCAAGAATACCTGTGCTTCACAGAAAAGGTATAATAATTGGCGCATGACTCTCAGGATCCTTGAGAAACTGAAAAAGCCGACCCTGCATATCCGACCAACAAGCAGAGAAAATCTCTAAAGTCAGCAAGTAGTATCTCTGAGGAACAGGATACTTACAGGCAAGAGCAGCCTGTTATCTCCAGATGAACTGCCGGAAAAGACCAAAGTGATCAGTATTAACCCTGGTCTACAAACCACCGCTGACATTCCCAAGGACAGCTTGGTACTGGAAGGCAATATCCCCGGGGGCAAGTAGTTTAATGTAGAGAATGGACTTTTTCGGGTCCACCTCCATGTTGTAAACACGCAGGCTAGTATCAGGGCCGCATAAAACTATTCCGGATCAGCGAAATGCTCTCTGTTGATTGCTACCGCTACGCTTTGAAAATGATTAGTGAAATCTAGCTTGGAGAGACACTGGATGCTATCAACGTGAACGCATTAGATGGTATAGCCGGAATCCAAGCAAGTGGATCAAGTCTGATGCGGAATCCATCTTTAAGGGTCTAAAGAACTGCGATCCCGGTCTTCCAACTAGCAACTGGAAGGTCGATTGAATAGACCAATTGTTGTGAAATAAGAAGCAGATAACCAAAATGGTCGCCATCTAAGGGGTAGATAACCCAACTGGTCGGTAGATAACCCAATTTGTCGTCAACTAAGGAGTAGGTAACCCAACTGGTCGTCTACTAAAGAGTAGCTAAACCAACTGGTCTTCAACTAAGGAGTTAACCCAAATGGTTCCAAACTAAATATTAGTTAACAAACAGGTCGCCATTTAAAGAGTAAATAACACAACTGGTCGTCAAGTAAAGAGTAGATAACCCAATTGGTCGCCACCTAAAGAGAAGATAACACAACTGATCCTCTACTTAGGAGTAGATAACCAACTGGTCCTCAACCAAAGAGTAGAAAACCCAACTGGTCCTCAACCAAAGAGTAGATAACCCTACTGAGGGTCAACTAAGGGGTAGATAACCTAACTGGTTGTCAACCAAAGAGTAGATAACCCTACTGAGGGTCAACTAAGGGGTAGATAACCTAACTGGTTATTAACTACGGTGTATATAGCCCAACTGTTCTTCTACTAAGGAGTAGATAACCAAGTGGTCGTCAACTAAATAGTAGATAAACCAACTGGTCGTCAATTAAGGAGAATATAACCCAACTGGTCGCCATTTAAAGAGTAAATAACACAACTGGTCGTCAACTACGGAGTAGATAAACCAACTGATCGTCAACTAAAGATTAGATAACCCAATTGGTCACCATTTAAAGAGTAAATAACACAACTTGTCGTCAAATAAGAACTGAATAACCCAACTGGTGCCCTACTAAGGAGTAGACAACCAAGCTGGTCGTCAACTAATAAGTAGATAACCCAACTGGTCGTAAACTAAAGATTAGATAAAGAGAAGATAACACAACTGGTCTTCAACTAAGAACTAGATAACCCAACTGGTCCCCTACTAAGGAGTAGACAACCAAGCTGGTCGTCAACTAATGAGTAGATAATTCAACTTGTCGTCATCTAAAGATTAGATAACCCAACTGGTAGTCATCTAAAGAGTAGATAACCCAACTGGGCGTCAACTAAGCGGTTGTTAACCTAACTGGTTGTTAACTACGGTGTATATAGCCCAACTGGTGCTGTATTAAAGAGTAGATAACCAACTGATCGTCAACTAAGGAATAGATAACCCAACTGATCGCCAACGAAAGAGTAGATAACCCAACTGATCGTCAACTAAATAGTAGATATCCAAACTGATAGCCAACTTAAAAGTAGATAACACAACTGGTCGTCAACTAAAGAGTAGATAACCCCACTAATGAGTAGGTAGCTAAACTGATCGTCAACTTAAAAGTAGATAACCCAACTGATCGTCGACAAAAAAGTAGATAACCTAGATGGACATCAACTAATGACAAGATAGCCCAACTGATTGTCAGCTAAAAAGTAGAGAACTCAACTAGACGTCAACTAAGGGGTAGTTAACCTAACTGATCGTTAACTACGAAGTGTATAGCCCCATGTGTAGATAACCCAACTGGTCGCCAACTAAGGTGTAGATAACCAAATTTGTCATCAACTAAGGAGTAGATACGCTAACTGGTCGTCAGATACGTGGTAGACAGCCTAAGTGTTCATCAACTAATAAGTACAGAAACCAAATGGGGTTTTACTAAGAAGTGCAGAACACAACTGGTCATCTGCTAAAGAGTAGATAACATAACTGTATCTCTATTATGGTGTAGATAACCCAATTGTATCTCTTCCAAGGAATAGATATCTCTACCAAAGAGCAGATAACTCAACTAGCCGTCTACTGAGGGGTAGCTAACTCAACTTCTAAGGAGTATAAGTATAAAACTCAATTGAACAACCACTAAGTAGTAGATAAACCAACTGGTATTTTGTTAAAAAGCTGATATCCAGCTGATGATTTGACTAATTCACGCATATGAACTAGAAATTTAAAATACATATTATAATTCACTGATCATATTAATCCATTAATCCTAGAAAATTGTAGGGAAACCTCCTCCTTTTCTACTTTCCATTTTATCATTTATTTTTCATGCCTTTAACTAGTTTCTAAAAAAGTTTGCTGGGCAAATTTACTGCGGCAATATACTTATCCTTATGGATTTGTATGAAGACGTGCCGTTTCCTTGAGGGACGTAAACTAAAATGCAGTGTACTCGTATGCTTTTAAGGAACCATCACTCATATCCAGCTCAGGTCCTGTGGGAAGTGTAACAAAATCGAATCCCTAGCCCCCTTAAAAATAAGGAACTAAGAAGCAAAGTTCATTGGGATCACTGTTTGCCGCACGCAAAGAAAAGCAAATCACCAAATCGATGATTGGAGTTGTTTTGCAATGCTTGGCTGCAGTTGAATAGGAATTTATTTCGAATTGTATAAAGGACTAAAAATAAAGATTTTCACACACACACACACCAATGTTGTCCTTAAGTCTCAATACAGCTTGGGTTAGTGGTGATGTCCTTGCAACAACATGCAGGTCTTCTTGTGTGTGAAATTGTCAGGTTGATTTCCAAATTGTACCTTCTTCTATGTAGAGGTTAGGATTTTTCCCATTTCCTTTGCCATCATCCAATTTTGGCCAAGGTATGGTTTGTCCTCGCAGTGGTCTATTTAAAATGTTTTTCTGTGGCTGTGTTGTGTTATTTTTATTTCGTGTTTTCTTTTATTGCTATTTTAGTGGAAAGGACGAAGGTGATTTTAAAATAACATAAATTCTTGTTCCATTGCATCCATGTGAAATGTGTTTTGTTGTCAGACACCATGAACACAAAATTCAATTTTCGGCACATAGATTTTTTCGGGGAGGGGGTTAAGGGAAATGTGTGCAAGAGCATCGTTATCTTTGTCCTCAAGAAGATGGTTTGAACGAAGGGTGATGCAGAAGTTTTTTCAAAATTTTAAATGGTCGATAGGCAGGTTAAGACAGAAGGAACCTTCAGCCGAAAGCTATCCTAATAATTTCAAATATATATCGCATAAAATTGCCAGTGACAAGATCCTGGCGTATAAACCGTGAGCCTATCGTTTTAAGTTGTCTAACACGTTCACGGGTGAATGACCAACACATACCTATCGCGAGACCTTGGTCTACACTCAACGGCAGAATTCTTCGCACCTCGGCGACATCAAGCATCTGCAGGATGCGCAGATGGTCGTATAGCGGGTCACCTCCACTAACCGTACCTTAGTCGTCTCATTAAACTTGAATAAAATGTTGATAAAAGTGTCCATGCTCATTAACCTATATACTATAATCCGACAACATACCTGGATCCCTAACATCATCATCGTAAGGACATTCCGTCAGCAGGTACCACCAGTCCTTTTTGCCCACTCACACAATCACAGTCCGGGATATCGGACAAGGCTTTCGCATGCAAGAATACATTGAGAATTCCATGTCTCGTCAGTAAATCCCAAGTCTTAGGCCGAAACCGAATTCTAGAAGTTTCCTCGCAAATGTCGCTTCACGTTTAAAGGCTTACTTCGTCAGCCCATGATGACTCTGTGTCATCTTATCGGCCACCGTGAAACGAGACTCTCATCCAAGAATTCTTTGTTCTTCCTGTCGTTCCCATTTTTCTATTGAACCGCAGAAATATAATCTATTCCCGGATGTGGTGGCCCTTCCAGTTCGAGAAAGTATTACTTCCAGGTTCAGGACGGCCGCAATACCTACAATGTTTCTGTCGACAATGTTGTACCAACTGGCATACATGATAACATTGCCACCCTTTGACACAAGAAGATTCCATCATACATGGGCCGGCTAAGGTCCGAGTCTCTCCCAAGTATACATCTGACTTTCCCTACAACCTTGGACAACTTGACTTTGACATCTCACAAAGGATGCATGAAGTTCATCCTCTCCCCTATGGTTATCACCAGATATTTGACTTCAGTTGCAGAACTTAGACTAACGTCACATGAAGGAATGAGTAGAGAACGACCTTGCGACAAGCGACATTGTTGTGGTCTTCTTCTCCGAACCACTGAGGTACACTTAGGGACATAATGCATATTTTCTCCCTAGATCACCTCGAGACTGGCTCGAGAACTATACCAACTCCATTGTCAACAAATGATTTTTAAAGTGGTCTGTGAAGATCTTCTTCAGATCAAACATTATTATTGATTATACCGGTTGTTAAAATTACCCATGGACTCGATTTGTCAATATCATTATCTGGATATCAATAAAAGATGATTTCCAAGTGGTACTATAAGTGTTGTTCTGGAGCCATTCTACATCTCATTGTTGCAGGTCAGAACCGAGGTTCTTTATGAGAATATCTCCATAGATTTTAGTGACCGATAGCTTTATCTTCTTATAATAATCAGGATACATGCTGTAAAGACATGTTCATCGCAACGATATGCTTTTTAGGTTTGTAGGTTCGAAACCTTTGGCTCTGGAGCCAGCCTCATTCTCGTTGTTGCAGGGCAGAACCGAGGTTTTTTATGATAATATACCTACAGATAGTAGTGACTTGCAGCTATATCTTCTAATAAGACTCAGGGTACATGTCATAAAGGCTTTCTCTTCGGAACGATCAGTGTGTAGGTCGTAGGTTCGAATCCAGTGGCTCTGGAAACAGCCTCCTTCTCGCTGTTGCAGGGCAGAACCGTGGTTCTTTATGAGAATATAACAACAGATTATAGTGCCTTAAAGCTTTATCTTCTAATAATACCCATGATCTATGCTATAATGGATTAATTTTTTCAGCTATCATTGTTTCAGGTCAGAACCGAGGTTCTTTATGATAATATACGTACAGATTCAACTGACTCATAGCTTTATCTTGTAATAATACCAAGGATCTATGTTAAGAAGGCATTTTTTCTCAACACTACTATGTGTAGGCCCGGTTTCGAATCCCGTGGCTATGGATACAATCTACTTCTCTTTGTTGCCAGGCATCAACAAGGTTCTTTATGAAGATATCTCTACAGATTCTATTGACCGATAGCTTTATCTTCTACATAATAAAAATCAGGATACATGTTATTAAGACATTTTCTTCGCAACGATCAGGTGCGAATTCAGTGGCTCTGGAGCCATTGTACCTCTCATTGTTGCAGGGAAGAACAGAGGTTCTATATGAGAATACATCTACAGATTCTAGTGACTCGTAGCTTTATCTTATAATAATAGCCAGGCTCTATGCTACGAAGCCTTTCTCTTCTAAACTATCAGTGTATAGGTTGTGGTTTCGAATCCTGTGGCTCCACATCTCATTGTTGCAGGCCAGAATCGAGGCTCTTTATGAGAATATCTCTGCAGATTCTATTGACAGATAGCTTTATCTTTAATAATAATCAGGATACATGTTATAAAGACATTTTCTTCGCAACAATCATTGTGTATGGCGTAGGTTCGAATACAATGGCTCTGGAGCTCTGGGCAGAACCTAGTTGCTATATAAGAATACCTACAAATTATAGTGCCTCGAAGCTCTATATTTTAATAATACCCAAGATCTGTGCTTCGAAGGCTTTCTCTTCTAAGCTATCAGTGTATAGGTCGTGGTTTCGAATCCTTTGGCTCTGGAGCCATTATGCATCCCATTGTTGCAGGTCAGAACCGAGGCTCTTTTTGAGAACATCTCTACAGATTCTAGTGACTCATAGCTTTATCTTTAAATAATAGCGAGGCGCTATGCTATGAGGGCTTTCTCTTTTAAACTATCAGTGAATAGGTTGTGGTTTCGAATCCTATGGTACTGGAGCCTTTCTACAATCCATTGTTGCAGGTCAGAACCGAGGCTTTTTATGAGAATATCTCTACAGATTCTAGTGTCCGATAGCTTTATCTTCTAATAATAATCAGGGAACATGTTATAAAGGCATTCTCTTCGTAACTATGAGTGGGTAGGTCGTAGGTTCGAATCCAGTGGCTCTGAAGCCAACCTACTTCTCATTGATGCAGGCCGGAACCGAGGTTCTTTGTGAGAATATCTCTTCAGATTCGATGTGGTATGTGAAAATCACTTCCTCAGCTCTTTCAGTAATAAGATTCCGGATCGAGATAGCTCACCAACAGCTTCTCAAATTATCTTGAACAAGTTCCTCGGTATTTTGAAAACGTCTTCCAGGATATTAGGGCTTGGTTTGTTTATACGGCTATCAGAAAGGTTACGATAATCTTCGTTTGGACTATTGAAAAGTTGTACACTCTTTTCAAACCATTCACCATAAAGTTTTGGGATTTAGCAGAGATTGCAGCTAGTCCTGACCAAAATATAATAAATATCCGGACCTTGACCGGTTTATTTTAAATACGACATTCTTTACCCTAACTTTTGCAGCAACTTCCATCACTTTGACCTGCAGACTGAAGACATATGTGTCTGTAATCACTTATTGAAAAGTTGACATTTTCAAATACATATCTACTAAAGGCCAATCGTTTCAATTTCGCCAGCATTGCTGTCTACGTTTTATTTTATTTATTTTTTGTTTTGGTAAAGATCTGTCAGTCCGCTATCTTATGCAGCCATGTTCAATTGCTTCGTAATGCATTACAGAAGTTCATACATTTTTAACGATGCCAAACAAGAAATTTTGTTTAAAACAATTGAGAATCTTTATATCCAGCTACGTATCAACGTTTGAGTTCTGCAATGTACTCGTATTGCTGTGCAATTTTCGTTGTTAGTTACGTTTCAATGGGAAAATTTGTCGAATTAGCAATTTCGACATTTAAAGGACAAACGCAGTTGCAAAGAATTTGCCATACTAAGAAAATAACTAGGAAAACTATAATTACCTGTTTATTACTTTTCAGAAGAACTCATTTTCATTTGCTATTAACTTCTTTGGCACTTGAATATAAGCTTAGATTTTACTAGGAATTCTCAAATTTCCAACAAATGAGGCCTTCTGGGTGTTCTATGGAAAATTTTAAATTGAAAAGTATATTAACATTTTCGGAGAATAGATATATTGCCTCATTTCTGCCTCAGAGCAAATCCGTTCCTGGATCTGAAACCCCACCAGCTTTGTTCACATGCCATGCCACGCTTTTCTAATCTCTGTAAATTCATATTCTCTCGTAACCATAGCTCGGGCTATAATGGGAATGAATCCCCAACCAAACGGTGTTCTGTGACCCCAATTTAAAAGCACATGTTTAACTAATAACAATAATGCACAGGTCCGCCCAGCGGTTGCCGTTTCTCCTTCTCAAAGTTCCTAAGAAAAAATATTTTTTCACTCATCATTTGCCTTTTTGTTTGTTGCACTTTTACTTCTTAGATGTTGCAAGCAACAATGTCCTTATTCATGCAACCATATCTCATGCCAGGAAAATGATTTAATGGCTAAAGAGTTGTAATATTGCAATTTGCTCTACAGGATGACTTTTTAGCCTATATGTTCCTTCACTACAGTCCTTGTGGGTGGATAGAATAAAAGAAAAGTGCATGTCTTAAGACATGCGCTGCGCTGCATGTGGCGAAGGACATACTTGAATAAAAAGGGGAACAACAATAACGGATAGTCTTCAAACTAATGGTGCAGGAGAACAATACATAGTAAAAAGGACCATAACATCAGTAGTTGCACAGTGTTATTAAACAGGTTTGAGATAATTGTTTCATGGCAGAACAGAGGTTCTTTATGACAATATCTCCACAGATTCTAGTGACCTATAGCTTTATCTTTTAATAATTCTCAGGATCGATGCCATGAAGGCTTTCTCTTCTCAACTATCGGAGTGTAGGTCGTTGGTTCGAATCCAGTGGTTCTGGGGCGATTTTACATCTGATTGTTGTAGGGCAGAACTTTATGAAAATATTTTTACATATTATATTGACCGATAGGATTACCTTCTTATAATGCTCTCGATCTGTATTACTAAGGCTTTCTCTTTTCAACTATCAGCATGTAAGTCGTGGGTTCGAATCCAGTGGCTAAGGAGCTGTTCTACATCTCATGGTTGGAGGGCAGAACCGAGGTTCTCTATGAGAGTATCATTACGGATTATAGTGACCGATAATTTTATATTGTACTAATTAAATCTCAACTATTAACACGTAGGTCGTGGGTTCGAATCCAGCGGCTCTGGAGCTATTCTACTTCTCATTGTTGCAAGGCAGAACCGAAGTTTGTTTTTGAGAATATCTCTACATATTATGAAGACCGATAACTTTATCTTTAAATAATAATCAAGATCTTTGTTATGAAAGCTCTCTCTCCTCAACTATCTGTGTTAAGGTCGTGTCTTCGAATCTAGTGGCTCTGGAGCAATTCTACATATCTTTGTGGCAGGGCAGAACCGAAGTTTTTTTTTGAGAATATCTCTACATAGTATGAAGACCGATAACTTTATATTTAAATAATAATCAGCATCTATGTTCCGAAAGCTCTCTCTCTCCTCAACTATCTGTGTTGGGGTCGTGGCTTCGAATCTAGTGGCTCTGGAGCAATTCTGCATCTCTTTGTTTGTCTTCCAATATATTTTCAGGATATATTTTAAACAGGTTTTATTTCATAACTATCCAGTGGCTCTGTAGCCATTTTTCATCTCATTGTTGCATGGCAGAACCGAGTTATGTATGAGAATATCTCTACATATTCTAGTGACCGATAGCTTTATCTTCTAATAATACTCAGAATAAATGTTATGACGGCTTTCTCTTTTCAACTATCAGTGCGTAGGTCGTGGTTTCAAATCCAGTGGCTCTGGAGACATTATACATCTTACTGTTGCAGGGAAAAACAGAGGATCTTTATGAGAATATCTCCACAGATTCTAGTGACCGATATATTTCTCTTATAACGGTACTCGGGATCTATTTTATGAAGGTCTTCCCTTCTGAACAATCAGTGAGTAGGTCGTGGGTTCGAATTCAGTTGTACTGAAGCTATTCTACATCTCATTGTTGCAGGGCAGTAGCTAGTTTTTATAAGAATATATCTGCAGATTCTAGTGACCAATAGCTTTATCTTCTAACAGTGCTATGGATCTGTGTTGCAATTGCTGTTTTTTCTGCACCATCAGTGTGTAGGTCGTGGGTTCGAATCCAGTGGCTCTGGAGCCATTTTCATCTCATTGTTGCAAAGCTGAACCGAGGTTATGTATGAAAATATCTATACATATTCTACTGACCCGTAGCTGTATCATCTAATAATACTCAGAATCGAGGCCTTCTAATATCAAATATCAGTGTGTAGGTTGTTAGATCAAATCCAGTGGCTCTGGAGCTATTCTATATCTCATTGTTGCAGGACAGAAGCAATGTTCTTTATGAAAATATATCTACAGATTTAAGTGACCGATGGCCTTATCTTCTAACAATACTCAGTATCAAAGTTACCTCGTCTCTACTATCAGTTAATAGTTCGAATTCTGTGGCTCTGGTTCTATTCTACATTTTCTCTCTGAAGCCATTATCATCTCATTGTTGCAAAGCAGAACCGAGGTATTGTATGGGAATATCTCTACATCTTCTACCGACCCGTAGCTTTATCTTCTAATAATACTCAGAATCGAGGCCTTCTAATATCAAATATCAGTGTGTAGGTTGTTAGATCAAATCCGGTGGCTCTGGAGCTATTCTACATCTCATTGTTGCAGGGCAGAACCGAGATTTTTCATGAGAATATCTGTACATATTCTAGTGACCCATAGCTTTATCTTTTAATAAAATTTGTATCTGTGTTGTTAAGGATTTCTCTTCTCAACCATCAGTGGTTTCGAATCTAGTGGCACCGGAGACATTTTAAATTTCATTGTTGCAGGGCCTACCTAACCAATGTTCTTTATGAGAATATCTCTACATATTCTAGTGACGGATAGCTTTGTCTTCTAATAATACTCAGTGTCAATGTTATGACGGCTTTTTCTTCTCAAATATCAGTGCGTAGGTCGTGGGTTAAAAACCAGTGTCTTTGGAGCCATTCTACATCTCGTTATTGCAGGGCAGAACCGATGTTTTTTAATGAGAATATCTGTACATATTCTAGTGACCCATAGCTTTATGTTCTAAAAATACTCAGTATCAATGTTATGACGGTTTGTTCTTCTCAAATATAAGTGCGTAGCTCGTGGGTTAAAAACCAGTGCCATTGGGGCCATTCTACATCTCGTTGTTGCAGGGCAGAACCAAGGTTCTTTATGATAATCTATCTATAGATATATGCGACCCATAGCTTTATCTTCTAATAGTGTTCGAATCTAGTGGCTTTGGAGGTTTTCTAAATCGCATTATTCCAGAGGCAGAACCGAGGTTCTCCTCTTAACTGTCAGTGTGTATGACGTGGGATCGAATCCGGTAGCTCTGATTCAGATTCTGATACAGATTCTAGTGACTGACTGATTTATCATCTAAAAATGCTCAGGATACGCAACTATCAGTGCGTATGTCGAGGGTTCTAGTCCAGTGGTTCTGGAGCCATTATACTTCCCATTGTTGCAGGGCATAACCGGGATTCACTTTGAGAATATCTCCACATATTCTAGTGACAAATTGCTTTATCTTCTAATTATACTCAGGATTGTTGCCATGAAGGCTTTCTCTTCTCAACTGTCAGAGTGTAGGTCGTGGGTTCGATTCTAGTGGCAGTTATTCAGTGGTTCTGCAGCCATTCTGTACCTCATTGTTGTAGGGCAGAATAGATGTTCTTAACGATAATATCACTTCATATGCTGGTGACCGATAGCTTTTACTTCTAACAATACTCAGGATCTGGCTTTCTCTTCGCAGCTATCACTCTGTAGGTCGTGGGTTGTAATCCATTAGCTCTGGAGCCTTTCGAAATCTCGTAACTTCAGGAAAGAACCGAGGGTTTTCATAAGAATATCTCAACATATTTTAGTGAACGATTGCTTTATCTTCTAATAATACTCAGAATCAATGTTACGACGCTTTTTTTTTCAAATATCGGTACGTAGGCCGTGGTTCCGAAGCCTGTGGTTCTGAAGTAATGTTCAAACTTATTGTTGCGGGGCAGAACCGAGGTTTTTAATGAGAATATTTGTACAGATTCTAGCGACCGATAGCTTTATTTTTTCTATTAGTACTCAGGATATATGTTGTGAGGGCTTTCTCTTCTTGAGTATCGGTGTTTAGGTCGTGAGTTTGAATCCAGCAGCTCTGGAGCCATGTTATTTTCATAATCTTATTGCTGCGGGACAGAACCGAGGTTATCTCTACAAATTGTAGTGACCGATAGCTTTATTTTCTAATAGTACTCAGGATATATGTTTAAAGGCTTTATCTTCTTGAGTATCAGTGTGTTGGTCGTGGTTTCGAATCCTGCAGCTCTGGAGCCATGTTACTCTCATTGCAGCAAGGCAGAACCTGATTTACTCTACAGATTCTTGTAACCGATAATTTCATCTTCCAATAATACTTAGGATTTATGTTATGATGCCTTTCATATCAATATTTCACAGATTTTTTTTTTGTGATTTTTCAAAACACTGTGCAGACTGCCCATTCTCCAAGAGGCCGACATGCAACAAATAAAGATGTGCGAAGAAATTACTTCTTGGCAACATTTTCGCGTAGCACAGTGGAACCAAAAGTGATCAAATTTGAACACACAAAGAACTACAAAGAGAACCGTGTTCTTGCATTGTCTCAAAAAGACCATTCTCTGGTTATCCTTTCTTAGTTCTGTTTACGTCTGTGGTTGGTCCTTTGTGAAAAGTGGTACCTTTAACCGAACATCTGAAATAAACACATACATGCAAAGGACTTGGTGAAAAAGTTAAAAGAAAGACTAGTGGTTTTTATTTATGACCTCCCTTTTGCACGACAACAATCTGTCGACATCCGAGACAAAGTTTTGGAAACGGCAGGACGAAGGATGTACAAGGCATTATCTCTCTGTACGGGTGACATGATTTGTAATAAAAACACCTGCTGTGATTTAGAACACAGCAGAAGGAGAAAAAAACAAAATTTTCTTTTCCTTTGACAAGCAAAAGAAAATTTATGAATGAAAATAATCAATGTTCCTCCTTTTTTGACTTTGTGTTGGCTTACAAACCCAAAGCATTCATCCTTTGCAGGACGTTTTGCCGACGTTCGAGGCACTATTGACTCAATCAACTTTGGCCAAAAGTGTTGATTACACATTTTCCTCGTGTCCTCGTGTGAGTGAGAGTCTGTAAGTGGTGCTGAGAAAAAATCTCACACACACACACCCGGTGCGGTAGTCACTTTACATGAATGCCAATCAAGGTCTTATTGGCCAATCAAAAGGAAAGTACATACTTTTATTTAAACTTGTCCATGATGATGACGATGATAAATGGTTGCTATCGAGGTGTAACCGCAAGCAAAAAAGTATGAGACTCAACGAAGCCAAGGACACACTCCTTGAAGCGCAAGTTGGTTTGAAAAAATCCCTTTCCTGTCCTCAGTACCTTACCAGTTCTTTTCTTGAGCTGTCATTATTGTATATGCATTTTGCAGAATTTAGCCTTCTTTTGCAAGTATAGTTATACAAAAATTCGTTTTTGTCCTTCATATATGTAGAATGCGTCCTTTATTGTCTTTTTGTGGGAAAAGGTAGTGCCACTCACTGAATTGTGGTTGGTCTAAAACAGAGTTCACTTAGAGAGATTTTAAAAAAAGGATGTTCGTTCTTTCTTTTCATTGCTATCATTCACTGCATTTCGCCGGGGTTTTCCCTCCCTCCGTCGTTTCCATTTAGTTTCTCGTTCTCGTTTTCGTTTTAATTGTATTACCTTTTGGCAATTTCCTTTCAATACCATAAAAAGGAGGAAAGTTATATCAATTATGTATTGCAGCACATCATCAAAGGAACATTTTTTTCTTTGTGGATGAAAGACGTACTCAAAGGATATCACTGGGAAGGAGGGTGGTGGTGGTGATGGAACGAGGACAAAAAGGAAGCTGCTACTGAGTAGTTGAAAGCTACCCAAGGTTATTTTGAGAAAGGGCTTTGCAATATGTTCATAAAGTACTCAAAACTGCAGATATAAAATGTTTCAAATAAAAATATAAAATAATTGAAATTAATTTATAATAAAATAATAAAATGGAAACAAATATAATAATCACAAAATAAATAAATTAACTATTCAACTTTGATTAGCTGGGAGCCAAGATCATATGAAGAAGAATCATACAATGTATTTTGGTCAGTCTTGTTGGTGGCAGATACGTATCTCCTGGCGTCATACCTACCAGGCCCTGGGGATACTCATTGGGACATTCTAGAGTCATTGATGATCCTTACGGCTGAATCAGTCGCTCTAAAAGCTCTCCTGATGCAATGAGGAGCAGACCTGATCCCAATTGATATGATGGCTTTCTCTTCAGTAATCAATGTGTAGGTGGTAGTGGTAACAAACCAGTCGTTCTGGATTGTTGCCTTGCAGAATCAAGGTTCTTTATGAGAATATATCACCAGATTCTACTGAGTCGTAGCTTTACCTTCTAATAATACTCAGGATCTGCATTATAAAGGTTTTAAGTTCTCAACTATTTTCTCAACGCCATTCTGTGTTGGTCGTTGTTTCGAATCCTGTGTCTCTGGAACCATTCTACATCTCATTGTTGCAGGTCAGAACCGAGGTTCTCTATGAGAATATCTCTATAGATTCGAATGACCGAAAGCTTTATCTTTCAATAATAATCAGGATCTATGACATGATGGCTTTCTCTTTTCAGCTACCAGTGTGTAGGTAGCGGGTATCAATCTGGCGGTCCTATAGCATTCTATTTTTTACTGTTGCAGGGCAGAACCGGGGTTCTTTATGAGAATATATCTACAGATTCTAGTGAATCGTAGCTTTATCTTCTAATAATAGTCAGGCTCAATGTTATGAAAGCTTTTTAATCTCAACTGTATTCTCGTGGGTTCGAATACTTTAGCTCTGGAGCCATTCTGCATCTCTTTGTTGCAGGGCAGAACCGAGATTCTTTGTGAGAATATCTCTACAGATGATAATGACCGAATGCCCTATATTTTATTAATACTCAGGGTCTACGTTAAGGCTTTCTCTTCTCAACTATCAGTGTTGGATTCCAGTGGCTCTGGAGCAATTATACCTCACATTATTGCAGGGCATAACCAAGGTTTTTTATGAGAATATATCTACATTTTCTATTGAATCATAGCTTTATATAATAATCAGGTTCGATGATATGGTGGCTTTTTTTCTCTACTATATTCATAACACATCTATTCTCGTGGGTTCAAATCCTGTGGCTTTGGTGCCATTCTACATTTCATTGTTGCATGGCAGAACCGCGGTTCTTTTTGAGAATATTTCTACAGATTCTACTGACCAAAAACATTATTTTTTATTAATACTTAGGATCTATTTTATTAAGGCTTTCTCGTCTCAACTTTCCAATTCCAGTGGATCTAGAGTCATTGCATATCACATTGTTGCAGGGCAGAACCGAGGATCTGTGTCTCCTCATTACGACTATGTGTAGGTAATGGTTTCGAATCCTGTGGCTCTAAAGCCATTCTACATCTCATTGTTGCAGGGCAGAACCGAGGTTCTTTATGAGAATATCTCTACAGATTCTAATGACTAAAAGCTTTATTTTTTAATAGATATCAGGATCTATATTATATGGCTTTTGTTTGGCTTTCTGTTTTAGCTATCAGTGTGCAGGTCGTGGGTATCAATCCAGTGGTTCTGGGGCTTTGCTACAACTATATGTAATTGGCGCAGGGCAGATATTTTTTATGAGATTATCACTACAGATTCTAGAGACCGATAGCTTTGTCTTCTAATAATACCCAGGATTTATCTTATGTAGAATTTCTCTTCTCAACCAACAGTGCGTAGATTTTGGGTTCCCATCCAGTGGCTCTGGAACCATTCTGCATCTCGTTGCTGTACTACAGAACCGATGACTTGCTGAATACATCTGCAGATTCTAGTGAATCGTAGCTGTATCTTCTTGTAATACTCAGGACCTGCGTTACAAAGGCTTTCCGTTCTCAACTATCTTCTCAGCGCGACTTTGTGTAGGTCGTGGTTTCGAATCCTGTGGCTCTGAAGCCATTCTATATTTCGTTGTTGCTGGCAGAGAATACATCCACAGATTCTTGTGACTGCTAGCTTTATCTTCTAACAATACTCAAGATTTATGTTATGAATCCTTTATCTTTTAAACTGTCAGTGTGTAGGTCGTGGATTCGAATATAGTGGCTCTGGAGCCATTGTACATCTCATTGTTGCAGAGCAGAACCGTAGTTCTTAATGAGAATATATATACAGATTCTAGTGACTCGCTGCCTTATCTTCTAATAATACACAGGATATACGCCATAAAGGCCTTTCTTCTTAACACGACTATTTGTAGATCGTTGTTTCGAATCCTGTGGCTCTGGAGACATTCTAAATCTCATTTTTGCAGAGCAGAACCGACGCCGACAGAACCGACAGATTCTAATGGCTGAAAGCTTTATCTTTGAATTGTAATCAGGATCCATAATATGATGGGCTGCTCTTTGCTGCTATCAGGTAGTAGGTATCCTGTGATTCTGGAGCCATTCTCTATAGCCGAACTGAGGGGTTTTTATAAGAATATCTCTACATATTACTGTGACCGATAGCTTTATATTCTAATAATACTCAGGATCCATGTTGTGTAGGCTTTCTCATTTTAGCAATCAGTGCGTAGGTCGTGGTTTAGAATCCAATGGTTCTGTTCACTAGGCTTTTCATTATTTAATTTCAATATATTTTACAGATTTTTCTCTCAACCAATGCGGTTTTTGATGTATTAATTCTCCTGATGCAATAAGTAGCAGAGCTGGTCCTAATCCAGAAACTATGGTTAAGCGGGTTTGTGGGCTCAGCACGCCAGGGTTTTAGTTGCTTGAAGGTACAGGTAATGGAAGACGTAGAGCCTGTCTTCATGACGAAAATAAACCTTAATAAAGGGTGTCCCAAGAAGAACGCAATTTTTAAATCTCGCAACATTCGAAGTGTCATTGTTTGACATTTGAATAATTGTTATTGTTTGTTAGTAGAAGGTACGAGGTTAGTAAAAATGGAGCGCTACACGAATGAACAACGCATTCTCATTGTGAAATTGTTTTACCAAAATGGTGAAAGTTTTGCGGCTACAGTTCGCAAATTGCGATCAATTTGGGGTCACAATAATGCTCCAAAAGAGTCAACTGTAAAAAGATTAATGGATAAATTTGCCGAAACTGGGTCTGTTAGTGATGTAAAGACAACAACGCGCCATCGACCAGGTCGATCGACCGAAAATGTCGCAGCTGTACGTGATGATGTCGCTCAAACTCCATCCACCTCAATTCGACACCGAAATATCGGTATCGTGAAATGATAACCAGTTTTTTCTTGCCTAGAATTGAAGAAATGAATGTGGAGGGCATGTGGTTCCAACAAGACGGCGCCACATGTCATACAGCCAGAGAAACAATTCAATTGCTGCATCAGTCATTTCCCGGTCGTGTTATTTCGCGTTTTGGAGACCAGAATTGGCCGCCTAGATCGTGCGATTTAACACCATTAGATTTTTTTCTTTGGGGTTTTTTGAAGTCGATGGTTTACGCGAATAAGCCGACGACGACTCAAGCCTTAAAAGACGAAATTGGACGCTGCATTAATGAAATACCGCAGCATTCATGCAAAACGGTCATTGAAAATTTCATTAAAAGATCGCGTGCATGCTAGCAAAGCCGCGGCCATCTGCACGATATATTGCTCCATACATAACCTCATTCTGTCTACTTTACGATATAATAAAGTTTCACGATTTTTTCTTAAATATCTGTGTTTTATTTAAAATTAAAAAATTGCGCTCTTCTTGGGACACCCTTTATTTATCTACTTCCTTCTTTTAGAAGCTTCCTTCTTGTAGCAGCCAGCCTTAATTTAGAAAACTCCCATGTTTCATTAGCTTTCGTTTATGTGGCACATAACACAGACACCAACCTATGCATTGCAATCACCGGTAGTTTCAGAAGTCATTGTACGGGTACATTCCGTTGCTGCACGGCAGAACTGTGGTTGTTTATGAGAATATTTCTACATACGAGTATTCTAGTGACCGACAGATTTATCTTCTATTAACACTCAGGATCACCACTTTGAAGACTTTTTCTTCACAACTGTCAGCATTTTTGTCGTTTGTTCGAATCCAGATGCTCTAAAGCCATTCTACATCTCATTGTTGAGGAGCAGAACAGAGAAATAAACTCGGGATCTCTGTTATGATGGATTTTTCTTTTCAAATATCAGTGTATAGGTCGAATAGGTTCGAATCCCGTGACTCTGTAGCAATTCGTGGGTTCGAATCCAGAGGCTCTGGAGCCATTCTACATCTCATTGTTGCAGGTCTGCACCGAGGTCCCTTGTTAGAATATCTCCGCATTTTCTAGTAACTTATATTATTATCTTCTGTTAACCCAAAGGATCGCTCCCATGAAGGCTTTTTCTTCTTAACTGTCAGCATGTAAGTGTTGGGGTCGAATCCAAAGATTCTGGAGCTACTCTAGGTCTTATCACATTCTAATGTCTATTCAGAATGTTATAAGGGAAACATGAAAAGGCTGCGGTTGGTACCTGCGTCTAGCTTAGTGGTTGTATACGGCAGTAGCCATACCGAGAATGCAGTATGGCATTGTTGTCTGGTGAACAACTCTGCAGAAATCTACCTTCTGATTTCTCTTCTCAACAATGAGTTCGTAGGTCGTGGGTGTGAATTCAGTGGTTCTGGTCACCAGGCTTATCATTCTTTCAATTAATGATTTCACATATTTTTCTTCCATCTAATGCGGTTATTGACACATAACTTCTTCTGATGCAAGGAGAAGCAGGCCAGGAACAATGGTTGTATACGGCAGTAGTCACAACGATAATGCAGTACGGCATTGTCGTCTGGTGAACAACTCTGCAGAAATCTACCTTCTGCTTTATCTTCTCAACAACGAGTTCGTAGGCCGTGAGTTTGAATTCTGTGGTTCTGGTCACCAGACTTATCATTCTATCATTTAAAGATTTCATAGTTAAGTTCTTCTGATGCAAGGAGGAGCAGACCGGGAACAATGGTTGAGTGAAATGGTTGCTATATGTATCACAGGCAGTGACAGTCATCCTAAGTCCCTCATGACCTTCCTCAGTGAGATGCATCTTTCTTATGACAGTACTCCCATCAACAGTGAGGAAGAGTGCTCTGTGCCTCTCATCTGTACTTCCTGTCAATCCTCTATGAGAGGCTTGTCAGTCTCAGTGCCGTTGTTTTGTTTACAAAGTCGACAGACATTAAAAAACAGGGCCTTCATCGTTTCTGTGACAGTCGTCCCAAGCCATTTCCTGTTATTAATATACTTATAGCTCTGTACTTTCTTCTCATCAACATTATACCATAGTGTGTGGCTCTTAATACTTTGCACCGCTTCTTTGCAGACAGAGTCTCTCGTTTGGGATTAAGTAATGAAGGATCTGCATCCTGTTTGTGACTGTCATCCTAAGTACTTTCCTGATACTAAGACAAGCACTGATCTGTACCTTTCTTTTGTACTTCCTGTCGTTTATCAGTGGAAGAGATCTCTGTCTTTGTCTGCTGATAATGGCGATTTATATTAAATTAAAAAACAGGACCTGTTATTAATGAACAAGACCTGCAGCATATCTGCCACAGTCTTTCTAAGCATTTTACTCATATTAGGACATGGGGGATCTACGAATCCTATTTGTGAGGACCCTATTGGGTTCAACGTGGAGGGTGTGGTTGAAACCAAAATCGCTGGGAGAGAACATTCTCGGTTGGTTGCAAACCATGGTGTTATGTCTATTTATAGCTTCCCTGTTGACTTAGGTAATCAGATGTTATTGTAGTGGTAGTGCGACCGGTGAGTTATTTTTAGCTGCAAAAACTCGAATTATGATGAAAACATGAAATGTTGATGTTAAATTTTTCCGGTGCCCTGGCTGGGAGTTGAACCCAGCACCTTCGGGATCCAAGTCTAATGCACTAACCACTTAGCTACCGAAGGCCACAAGAGCTCCGCTCCTGACCAAGGGCTCCGCTCCTAACGCCTCCACGCATGTATTCATTGGTCGACACATGTATTCACCTAGGTGTTTAGAGCACGGTGGGGTTAAACCTAACGGCAGGAACTCACCTAAATCCAAAATACCTACAAGGACACATAGTGATCTGTGTTTAGTGGATGTATTTTTTCGTTGTTGTCTAGTGTAATAAATTTTGACAAATTCTCCAATTTCAATATGACATTATTTAAAAATGAGTTCTTTCAAACATAACTTATTTTTTTCTCCTCTATAATTTTAAAATATTTTCGTGTTGTTTTCAATATTTTCAAAATTTCTGGTTTTTTTAAGTTAATCTGTAAACAATGTTAAATTGCCGAAGTGTATTTTTGGAGCCCCAGTTATCGCCCCATGATGAACTCAATATAAACCCTCAACTGCAGAAGAAGTCTTCCAAATGCAAAACTAGAAGCAGAGAGAGACTTCTTGACTATAAAAATAAAGTCTCCAGCGTATCCCTGCCGTTTGCCAATCCCACTTTCTCCAAAACTTCAGTTTTATCTCTTCAAAATTCCCCCATCAAAAAGCCCAAAATGTCCTCTTCCCGCGTATCAGTACAGCAGGGCTTTTTAGAGAAGAATACCAAACTCATTGAAGATTATATGAAGTCCCTAAGGGTACCTCCTTGGTATCGTGGCATTTCCACATTCCAGAAAATGGCCGCGGATAGTTTGTTGAACTCCATACGGGATGACATTGATCAAAAGACAATGGAACGTACATTGAATTGTTTAAGCTCATTGGGTTTGGAACCTTTACCCTCTAGGAAGCAAGTGTCAACGCTGTTATTCCTAAGTGGAGGCAGTGATATAGCTTTTCTATGGTTTCTCAAGGATTGGATTTATCAGGACCAAAAAGCCAACGATTGCAATGAGTCTGTCGCAGACTCGCAGATATATACCGAAAATGAGCAAATAATATTGTCAAGTATAGCTCATTTGGATATGAATTGTACCCTAAGAGAGCTGGATCGTATTCTACCTCCACAACATCAAAGGAAATCAGGGTTGAAAGTTAGGCAAACATCGAAAGTAGAATCGACATCAAATCGTGTTGAATCAACTCACAATCGAGGAAAGCCCCTACCCTTTGCTCCTTATTTTCAAAAGATAAATACTGCGGTCCAAAGAAGGTCTCAGTATACGGTTTCGCCACCTAAACGCAAAGCTATATTGGGATCTTATAATTTGCAATATCAAGACCCTAAATTTAATATTGCCAATGAAGAAAATCGTTGGTTTAAGGATTTTGAATTTAAACAGCAAGACAGTGCAGAATCGGAATCTAGAGAAGAAATATCCAAATTGTTGAACAATTTTGAAGAGGTTATGTTGCATGAGGATCAGGTTCAATCCATAAGTCAAGAACATGAGGCTATTGACAACTTAAAAAATTGTTTTGATTTAGAAATGGACAGTATTCTTAAGAGTACTTCTGTAGAATTAGAGGAACAATGTGCAGAAAAAAGGGTAAGTTTTTTTTACATAATTGATTGACTGACTATAAGACCATTATTGGCTAAAAAGAGGCAAAAAGGTACACATTTGGTACCTCGGGGACCTCGAAGAAACGATTTTTAGATATTTTGGGGATAAAGTTGGCAACCCTGTTAACAAGACGTGTTTTTTTACCGTGTTCAAGACGCTCTTCGTAAATCTGTGATTTTTTGCTACTAAAACTCCAAAATAATAAACAAAAAGTTGAAAACAAACAAAGCATAATATTTGGTATAACATCATCATAAAAAACAATGCCCAAAACAACATCTCGTCGCAGTATTGCGAGTAAAAAAATACCATGTAATCTGTGCAAGAAAGAGATTAAAGAGGATTGTGATGACTACATACAATGTGACATATGTAAAAAAGATTATCACTTTGTATGTTCTGACTTGAATAGAAGAGAGTTTGACAGATTGTTGAAAAATGAGAGTGAGCTATACAGCTGTGAAGAGTGCAAAGAAGGAGGAGGAGAAATAAGAAAAGAATTAAACACTATAAAATCTGAACTAAAGAAACTGCAAAAACTCGATAAACTCGATTAGCTGACGGAATCGATAAATTTCATGTCTGCTAAATTCGATGAAGTGTTTAAAGATGTGGCAGAAAACAAAAAGAAAATAAAAAATTAAAAAACGAACTGCAAGATATGAAAACAACTGTAAAGATTCTGAATGATGATCGCGTTAAAAATGACTGTATTATAAATGGTTTAAAGGTGGAAGGAGACATTAAAGCGGTAGATGCAGTTGTTAACTTGTCCAAAAGTGTTGGAGTGGACTTGAATCGAGTGCTTTTGATAATGCCTATTTCTTACCAAATAAAAACAATACCAATGGTAATAAAACTGTTGTTGTGAAGTTCAGTTCAAAAGCTAACAAGAATAAGCTGATGGCGGCTAAATCTAAATTGAAAGAAAATGAATGTACGAAGAAAGTATTTGTCAATGACTACCTTAGTAAGGAAACATTATCTTTGTTGAATTGTGCCAAGTCTCTAAAATCCATTGGGTATCAATATATTTATGCAAGAGATGGCAAAGTTTTTTGTAAAAAATCTGAAATTTCAAAGCAACAAATTGTAAGATGTGAAGAGGACGTGGAGCAAATGTTATTGGATGCAACAACAAATAAACATTGGAGCAGAAGGTCAATGGTGCGCAATAGAGATGGTGCTGGTTCGAGTGATGATGGTGATGAAGATGAAGATGCTACATATGCCTCCCCGTCTTAAATGAAATATTTATTTATTTTGAAATATAATTTTGGCTGTAAAATTTCTTTTTTTGTAACTAATGATTAAAAACCAATATTTTAAAAGTTTTTTGGATTTTAAACATTGTATTAAAACCATTAATTTCAATTATTTTAATATATTAAGCATAAACATCAGAAGCGTTTCATCTGTTGAAAAGTTTAATGAATTTAAGACTTTTTTGGCTGGGTTTCCTAAACTTCCAGACATTATTGCGATCCAAGAGACTTGGTTCCGGAATGACTTGACTCAACTATACTCAATACCTGGGTTTTTAAATGTTCATTGTTGTAGGCAAGATGGTTATGGTGGTACGTCCGTTTATATAAAACAAAATCTGCATTATTCTGTTGACGTTTCTAAAAGTGAATGTTTTTTAGAACTCATAACCATTACGTTGAACAATTTTAAAATCAACTTTAAACCATTGAAAATTATTTCATTTTATCGGTCATAGAAATGCGATGTTAACGATTTTATTGGTATGCTTGATGTTTTATTAAATGAACATGCTCGTAATCCTATTGTTGTACTTGGCGATGCTAATATTGATGTTTTTCAAAATCCACATTACAATGAGTTGCGAGCAATGTTTCAGAATTACGATTGTGACAATTGTCACAGCTTGGTAACGAGGCCGGTCAGTGGTACATGTATAGATCACGTCTTTAGTAACTTTTCTGGAAGGATTTATGTTGATTCCGTAGAATGTGCTCTATCGGATCACAATCTAATTTGTTGCAGGTTCAAAAGTAATTTAGTTTGTTCGGATCATATGGAGGTTTCTAAGATGTATTGTGATTATTCGAAGGCTAGGGACATTTTGAGCAATAATTTACCGATTGATTACGCTGTACTAAATGCTTCAGAACTCACCAATACTTTAGTAAGTTGTATGGAATCGGCTATGAATAGTTCAACTATTGTTTCAAAAAGTAAAAAGCACTTGCGTTTCGAAATTGCTCCATGGATCAACAAGAATCTTCAGGAACTGATTTCATGGAAGGAGAAGTTATTAAGGAAAAGGCGAAGAGTAAAAGAAAGAAGGAGTGTGAATGATATTTTGAAGCGAGTTAGTAAGATTATCAAAATTGCGATTAAGGAGTGCAGAGAAAACTATTATTTAGATAACCTAGAAAAAATTGGAGATGATCCGAAGAAATGTTGGCGATTTATTAATAATACCCTTGGTAGGACTAAAAGAAATAATGTTGTCCTTAATGATTCTCAAGGCCTTAGCATATGCAGTGATGAGATTAAAGTAAATTGTTTTAATGATTATTTTCTTTCCTCTGTATTAAATTTGAAACGCCAGATTGAAATTCAGCCCGGAGACACGATTAATTCACTGAGAAGTCTTTCACAATCGAATCACCGCTTTAAATTTGATAACATTGGCTTAAACGATGTAATCAAGGTTATAAGAGAAATGGAAGGTAATAAATGCCCTGGTTATGACAGAATTTCACCCAGGTTTATCAAGGAATGTGCTGAGGAAGTGGCCCCAGTTTTGTTGGAAATTTTTAACAAAATGATCAGTAATTCAATATATCCAGATGCCTTAAAAGTTCATAAAGTGGTTCCAATCCCAAAGCAATCAAATGCTGTTTCGTTAGATAAATACCGACCAATTTCTGTCATATCCTCAGTTGATAAAATTTTTGAAAAAATACTCTTTGAGAAACTTTTATTTTATTTGGAGGAAAATAATATGTTGTATGAATGTCAATTCGGATTCAGAAGAGGTTGTGGTACTGAAGAGGCGGTACTAAATGTATTGCAGTATGTTTGTAAGGGACTAGATGATGGTTTTTTTGGTGTTGCTGGCATATTTTTTGATTTCACTAAAGCCTTTGATCTTGTAGATCATAAGATATTAATTCAGAAGTTGTCATATTACGGTATTCAAGGAAAAGAACTGCTCCTGTTTGAAAATTATTTCTCTAATAGAAAACAATACGTGATTTTAAACGACGTACGAAGTAATATGGGTGACGTAGAGCATGGAGTTCCACAGGGAAGTGGATTAGGTCCTTTATTATTCTCGATTTATTTGAATGATATGAGTAATCTGGATTTGTCAGGTAAACTCTTTATGTTTGCAGATGACGTGTGTTTGTTCTATCCCTATAAACATGATTTGGTTCTTCGAACTCAAATGGAAAGAGATGTTGCTCTGATCTTTGAGTTCGCAAGGTTAAATAGGCTATTGCTCAATCCAAATAAGACTAAAATAGTTCGATTTAGACCTCACCCATCAAGCCACAATGATAATTTCTCGGTATCTGTAGACGGAAAATTTGTTAGAGAGGATCACTCAGTGAAATATCTGGGAGTGACATTGCAAAATAACTTGAGCTGGGATACACATATAGGTGAGATCAAGAAGAAAATAGCTCCGGCAATCGGTATATTATATAAATTAAAATATAAGTTAAATGAAAAATCAAAACTTATGATATTTCAGTCATTAGTACAATCACATTTGAAATACTTAGCTGTTGCCTATGCCTGCAATAAGAACAGTGGCTCTTTGAGATCTCTACAATGCATGCAAAACAAAGCTCTTAAGACAATATACAATTTACCATTGACCTATCCGACACTTCTATTATATAGGGACGTGGGAAAAACAATATTACCAATATATGGATTGCACGAGTACCAAGTCATAATGTTTGTGTTTAAGTGTATTAATGGGATTGGTCATCATACCATATCATTTTTTCAGAACCAGAATAACTTTAATACTAGGAATCGAATGAATTTAAGAGTTCCTCGGTGTCGGTTGGAAAAGACAAAGCAACGTATTGATTATGAGGGTGGTATTAAATATAATAATTTACCATCAGCTTTGAAATCTGTTAATAGGATTTCTACTTTCAAAACAGCCTATAAGAGATATCTATGCAATTCATTTGAAACGCTTCTTACTTAAGCATATGATTATATGTACATATAAAATTTATTTTTTTTACTTTGTTACATTTAATCATTTTTATTAATTTATCTGAATTAATGTAGTATAATGTGTTGCCTACTTGCCTCAATAATGCCATTATGGCGCTGAGGCCATGAATTTTTTAGATATAAATGAAATCTGTACAAATAAATAATAATAAAAAAAAAAAAAAAAAAAAGTCTGACAGCAGCCGTTAGAGGCAGAATTATTCAATATGGAGTAGGTATACCAAGAATAGGAAGCGATTGAATATACAATACGTAATTTAAGGGTCTAAATTGGAACTAAAAGTGTTAGCACTTCGGTACCACCACGGAAGCCGGCCAGTTAGAGCTAGAATCATGAATTTTGATGATAGGGTTACTAGTGATACATATACGAAGAATAGGAAGAGAATACCGGCCCAAATGTGGTATGAAGGGATAAAATTCCCTGGCTCAATTAAGAATTAAATTTTTTGCTCAAGATGGATTTTTAGCACTTTTTCTAAATTTTTTTCTCGATACTGTAAAAAAGGCCCCAAAAGTGACAAAAAGGTCTTAAGTAATATTTGTTTTTCTAACTATCTACATATTCCAATTAAATGCTGGCAATACGGCCTTAAAAATAGTACCCCTCACCGTGAGTTTAGGTATTAGTTGCTTTTGGAAATTCGTTCTTTATACCCTACACCACACTGTGGTACAGGGTATTATAACTTTGTGCATTTGTTTGTAACACCCAAAAGGAGAAGAAATAGACCCATCGTTTATTATACCGATCGACTTAGAATCACTTTCTGAGTTGATTTAGCTATGTCCGTCTGTCTGTCTGTCCGTCTGTCTGTGCATGTATTCTTGTAATCAAAGTACAGGTCGCAATTATGGTCTGATCTCGACGAAACTTTACACATATCTTTTCTTTGACCCAAGGACGATCCCTATTGAATTTGGTTAAACTCGGTTCAGATTTCGATATAGCCCCCATATATATGTTAGCCCCGATTTAACATGTAAGCGCTGTAAAAACTTTATTTTATAACCGATCAGTATAAAATTTGGCAGAAAGAGGTTTGTTATTATATGAATGAACACTGTTAAGTTTGGAAGAAATCGGTTCAGATTTAGATATATCCCCCATATATACGTTACCCCCGATTTGATATGTAAGCGCTGTAAAATTTTTTAAAAATTTGTAAAATTTGTAAAAATTCGGCAAAGAGAGGTTTCTTATTACATGAAGGAATACTGCTAAATTCGGAGAAAATCGGTTCAGATTTAGATATATCCCTCATATATATGTTACCTCCGATTTCACATGTAAGCGCTGTAAAAACTGTATTTCATATCCGATAAGTGCGAAATTCAGCAGAAAGAGGTTTCTTATTACATGAAGGAATACTGCTAAATTCGGAGAAAATCGGTTCGGATTTAGATATAGCCCCCATATATATGTTACCCCCGATTAGACCTGTAAGCGCTGTAGAAATTGTATTTTATATCCGATCAGTGCAAAATTCGGCAGAAAGAGGTTTCTTATTACTGGAAGGAATACTGCCAAATTTGGAGAAAATCGGTTCAGATTTAGATATAACTCCCATATATATGTTACCCCCGATTTGAAATTCAAGCGCTGTAGAAACTGTATTTTATATCCGATCACAGCGAAATTCGGCAGAAAGAGGTTTCTTATTATATGAAGGAATACTGCCAAATTCTGAGAAAATCGGTTCAGATTTAGATATAGCCCCCATATATATGTTACCCCCGATTTGACATCTAAGCGCTGTAGAGACTGTATTTTATATCCGATCAGTACGAAATTCGACAGAAAGAGGTTTCTATTTTACATGAATGAGTATTCAGGGAAAATCGATTCAGATTTATATATAACCTCCATATATATGTTCCTCTTCATTTGGTTACAGAGCGCTACAGAAGTAGTCCTTTACTTCCGATCATTACAAAAGTCTCCAGAAAGATGTTTCTCAATTTAGAAACGAATATTGATTAATTTAGCGATTATCGGTTCAGAATTAGGTATATCCACATATATAGGTTCTTACCCATTTACCAATTATTCCAAATTATTATCGCAATCACCCTTATCACATTGTTAGGGAGGTGTAGGGTATTATATAGTCGGCCCCGCCCGACTTTCTGCCTTTCCTTACTGGTTTTTTAATAAAAACGGGACAAAACTGAATCTTGCCCTAGAAAGAAGTAATAATTATTAAAAAGGCCCATTAATGTAGACATCTCCCTTTGGATGAAGTAAATATTTTTCAAAATTCATACTTTTTGGAATATAAGAAGGAAAAAACAGGTGCGTAAAAGGTACACTAATATGAGGTAAACATTGATTTTCCAATTTTGTAGTTTTTGGAGTTAAATGGAACCATATGTGCTCAAATGGTACAGTATCTCGAGAAGGGAGTAACAAATGTTCTTAAAAAATGTACTTTTTAGAATAAAAGGGAGACAGAAGGGCCAAACTATGGTACCTTCTCCCTAGGCAGAATTAATAATTATTTTCCGAAATTCATACTTTTTGGAACAAAAAGTGTCTAAAAATGGTACCTTCTTGCTATAATGAATAAATTATGTTTTTTCTTTTCAAATCTCGTACTTTGTGAAATTAAAAAAAGGTACAAAATGCTCAAAAATATCCAAAATGTGTTGGAAAAGGGCAATTTTGCGGGAAAGGTAATAAGAACTTTTTCCGGAAACGAGATTATCATTAGTCCTATGGAAAATGTATTTTATATATGGGGCCACGGCATTCGATATCACATATAGTACCCCTAACCGTAAAATAGTACCCCTTACCGTAAAATAGTACCCCTTACATTAAAATAGTACCCCTTATCGTGAGATGAAGTAATAATTGCGTTTGGAAATTCGTTATTTTTTGAAAAAAAAAACGGGACAAAAGTGGATCTTGCCCCAGAAAGAAGTAATAATTATATTTCGAAATACCAACTCTTTGAACTAACAGGGTATCAAAGGATCCCAAAAAAGGTAGCAACTCGCTAAAATGAATTAATAAAAGAATAACTAATAACTTAATAAATATGTATACAAAGGGGAAATTAAGGACAAAATGGGTCCAAAAATGCTACACACTTCCGCTAAAAATTAAATATTATTTTTCGTTTTGGAATAAATTCTGCGTAAAAGAAGGTACCACAAAAGGTAGTCCTTTCCAGTAATGAGGTAGTAATAGTTTTATAGAAATTTTAACTTTTTGGAGTTAAAAGGGGACAAAAAGGCCCATTCATGGACCCTTCATTCCCTTTGATGTAGTAATTTTTTTCAAAATTCAAAATTTGGACAAAAAAGGGACCAAATGTGCTCAAATGGTACAGTATCTCAGTAGAAGGAAGTAATAAATGTTCTTAAAAAGTTTACTTGTTAGAATAAAAGGGCCAATTAATGGCACCTTCTCCCTTAGAAGAATTAATAATTATTTTCCGAAATGCATACTTCATACCATACCTACTTGCTGTAACGAATAAATTATGTTTTTTTTTTTCAAATCTCGTACTTTGTGAAATTAAATAGGGACAACATGCTCAAAAATTTCCAAAATGCGTTGGGAAAGGGCAATTTTCTGGAAAAGTATAGAGAACCTTTTCCACACACGAAATTACCATTAGTCCTATACGAAATGTGTTTTGTACAGGGTTTTCCAATAAGAGTGATATGATTTCTTTGAAAAAAGCACACACTTATTGTTAAGGAAATTTAAAAGTTTTTTATTTAATGTGAAGTACAATCGATATAATTAAGTTCTAAATAAAACGTCATTCAAATGGCCTCCACGACTTCTTCTGCAGGAACGAATTCGATGAACCCAATTTTCGAGCGCTTTTTCCACTAAATCAAGTCGTATGTCATAAATGCTACGTTCAATATTGACTTGTAAAGCTTGAAGAGTCTGTTTTATTTCGAAAGACCAATGACTGCAAATAACCCCACAAGAAATATTGTAATGGTGTTAAATCACAACTTCTTGGAGGCCATTCAATATCTCAATTTCTTGAAATAATCGAATCTCCAAATATTTCTCACAGCAATTCAATTGTTTCATTTGCTGTGTGGCACGTAGCCACAATCGGTCAATGGCGAAAAGATTGCTCTTAACGAGAGCTAAAATATTGTTCATGGGTGTCAAGGTCGTAGATCTACTGGAAAGTGTTTTTTTGGATTAAAAAAAAAAAATGGAATTAGCATAATTTTCAAATGTGAACGGAAAGATTAATTTTGCTCTAGCTCCTTAACGGTACGTCGGATCGGGAATCGGTCAATGGCAAAAAGATATCTCTTAACGAGGCTAAAATAGTGCTCATGGGAGCCAAGGTCGTAGGTCCACTGTAAAGTGTTTTTTTTTAAACCCCATTTACACTAAAGAAATAACTTGCAATAGCTATTTTTTGAAATTATGGCACCTTTAAAAAAATAATGATAATAACTTCTACACTATCAATGGGATCTCTTTAGACAGACATTATTTTCTTTGTTTTGACAATAGCTATTCGGAAATCAAATTATTTAAATATGTGGATTTTTTTCGGGCCAATTTTTTTAATGATTTTTTGTGTTAATTTTTCATCTTTATGAATTTGTATTTTACACAAAAATATATGTTTATATACCTGACATTTTATTATTTACTTTTTGTTGAGTAGTGTACTTTAAATTCCATATCCTTCCATTTTTCAAAAGCTTAGCTACATTCAGCTCATGCAACGTCTTCAAAGAGATATAGAAAAATATCGTCAAAATTTCCGCGAAATAACAGAAAACTATCGCAAACACTGCACTCTGAAAATTCTCGCCTCTGGTTTGAGTAGAGAAAAAAGTCTCACACAAATCCTTAAACCAGTCACAAATGAGAGTGCCTCTCCCCTGACCACACTCATCAGTTGCGGTCGCAAGATGGACAATGAAGGCAAACCACATCAGCCCAACCAACACTGTGGTTGTGTAGTGGGGCAACTGGTGAAGCATGGAGAGCAAAGCCAAGTGATAGCCACCCTCCTGCAAATGGACATTCTCATGTCATGTGGAGAAGAAAGTCAAGTGCCTGAGGATGAGGATGACCACAAAGGAAATGAAATGGTATATCATAGACCCACCGAAAATTGTGGTTGTCTTATAGGTCAAGGTGATTGCTGTGCTCTGCACTGCATTTGCTGTCAAAGACAAGCGGCATTAAATCCTTGCAAATCCAGCTCCAGCTTATTGGATTTTCACAAGAAATATTTCTCAGAAACAAGTTTTTCAAATACATCCATTAGCAATGACTTCAGGTATTCTGTGCGACCTGAGAAATATTTTGAGGCCAGCAATTCAAGTCACTTCTATCGTTTTGATTATCGTAAAATATTTGATTTCAAGCAAATCAATTCTCTGGCCAAGCAGATCCAAATGGCCTTTATAGAAGCCGTGGACAGTGATATAGCTCTGCTAAATAAGCTACAAAAAGAGGAATATCTCAAAGGCAATTCTCAAGAAATTTTAGATGATTCCATTACAAAATGTTGCCAGAAACTATTTGATCAAAAACTAGTTAAAAGTGAAATCCTTCAAACGAATTCCATTGATTCAAATTTTGAAGGTAACCTCAATTACCATCTAGATTTCTATGATCCCGAAGATGATGCTCTAATGGATCGTATGCTCAAAGATGCTTTGGATCTTATGGGGAAAAATCCAAAGTTTGTTTTGGCATCTTTACCCGAAGTCCACTGTTTGCCTTTGTTAAGAGAGTGGATTCGCTTGAGATTTGGCAAACAATATTCTCGCGCTGATTTAATTAAACTGTGTGAACGTGATCAGCAGATATTTAAGGCTTTGGATAATCTAGGTCTATCGGTGCCACTGCCTTTGAGTAAAGATCTGGGTTCAAATTTGGTTGTGGATTATTCCTGCAGGGACTATTTGCTTAGGAAAGTAAGAATAATTTGTGTTTTTCTAAGTTTTATTTGTCAATTTTTATAATTATTTTATTTATATTATTTATTTTATTTATTTTATTTATTTTATTTATTTTATTTATTTTATTTATTTTATTTATTTTATTTATTTTATTTATTTTATTTATTTTATTTATTTTATTTATTTTATTTATTTTATTTATTTTATTTATTTTATTTATTTTATTTATTTTATTTATTTTATTTATTTTATTTATTTTATTTATTTTATTTATTTTATTTATTTTATTTATTTTATTTATTTTATTTATTTTATTTATTTTATTTATTTTATTTATTTTATTTATTTTATTTATTTTATTTATTTTATTTATTTTATTTATTTTATTTATTTTATTTATTTTATTTATTTTATTTATTTTATTTATTTTATTTATTTTATTTATTTTATTTATTTTATTTATTTTATTTATTTTATTTATTTTATTTATTTTATTTATTTTATTTATTTTATTTATTTTATTTATTTTATTTATTTTATTTATTTTATTTATTTTATTTATTTTATTTATTTTATTTATTTTATTTATTTTATTTATTTTATTTATTTTATTTATTTTATTTATTTTATTTATTTTATTTATTTTATTTATTTTATTTATTTTATTTATTTTATTTATTTTATTTATTTTATTTATTTTATTTATTTTATTTATTTTATTTATTTTATTTATTTTATTTATTTTATTTATTTTATTTATTTTATTTATTTTATTTATTTTATTTATTTTATTTATTTTATTTATTTTATTTATTTTATTTATTTTATTTATTTTATTTATTTTATTTATTTTATTTATTTTATTTATTTTATTTATTTTATTTATTTTATTTATTTTATTTATTTTATTTATTTTATTTATTTTATTTATTTTATTTATTTTATTTATTTTATTTATTTTATTTATTTTATTTATTTTATTTATTTTATTTATTTTATTTATTTTATTTATTTTATTTATTTTATTTATTTTATTTATTTTATTTATTTTATTTATTTTATTTATTTTATTTATTTTATTTATTTTATTTATTTTATTTATTTTATTTATTTTATTTATTTTATTTATTTTATTTATTTTATTTATTTTATTTATTTTATTTATTTTATTTATTTTATTTATTTTATTTATTTTATTTATTTTATTTATTTTATTTATTTTATTTATTTTATTTATTTTATTTATTTTATTTATTTTATTTATATTATTTATTTTATTTATTTTATTTATTTTATTTATTTTATTTATTTTATTTATTTTATTTATTTTATTTATTTTATTTATATTATTTATTTTATTTATTGTTGGCAGACGAAGTATTAAATGAAAGTCCAATAAGTAGATGAGAAGAAAAAGGGAACTTTACTAGTTAAAGGTTATTACAGAAGTAGTCTTATCATTACAAAAAGTATGACTTAAAGTCTATACAACATATGGCACTCGTAAGAGTGTACTAAAGACATATGATAGTAGGTGGGTTGTGAAACGTCACTGGGTGACTTGTATATATATTTTACATACCCGACCTCAACCCATATACTATCGTATTAAATACAGATACATATATCAACCATTTTTATATAACATATTACAAAATTTTACATGCTTTTCTTTAGACAAACATTTTGTAAACAAATCTGCTATATTATCATTTGTAGGTACATAATCGATTAAGATATCATTGTTTTCAAATTTGTCTCTAATGTAATGATATCGTATATCGATATGTTTGCTCCTTTTCTGAGCAACTGGATTTTGAACCATAAATTGTGCGCTTTGGTTATCGCATTTTATCATCGTTGGTTTCTGGATAAATTCTTCAAGTCCAATTTCGGCTAGTAGGCTTCTGATGTATGTAACTTCCTTCGTACCTTGGCACATCGAAATGTATTCCGCCTCCATTGAACTGAGCGCCACAATCTTCTGTTTTTTCGATTCCCAAGTTATCGGACCTCCAGCAAGAAAAATTACGAAGCCGCTGTAAGACTTCCGATCCACAACATTGGAACCCCAATCTGCGTCTGTATAACAAACCAAACCATTAGTAGAATTATAGCATAATGTACCTTTTGGTTTATGTTTGAGGTATCTCAACACATTTTTGGCAGCAATAAAATGCTCCTTCTCGGGATGATTATTAAATTGTGAGAGCCTCGAAACTATGTGTGATATATCAGGACGAGATGCTACAGCCAGATAATTCAAGGATCCAATCAACGACTGAAACTTTTTCCCTTCGTAGCCTTCGCAGTTTTCCTTTGTGCACTTATCCAAAATTGTGCCAGCAGCAAAAGGTGTAGATAATGGTTTACAATTTTCCATTTTCCATTCACGAAGTAAGTCCATCGTATACTTAGTCTGATGTACACATATTTCTCCTCGAAGTCCATCTCTTTGTATCTCCATTCCTAAATAATACTTCACGGGACCTCTGTCAATTGCATCCATATATTTATTTAAATTCGATACAACTTCGAGCAATGTACTTTCATTGGAACACGACAGCAATATGTCGTCGACATAAATTGCAAGCAAAACCATTTCATCGCCTTGGTACCTTACGTACAAGCAGTTATCCGTTTTAGTACGTACAAATTGTAGATCGATCAAAATTTGGTTTACTTTACGGTACCAATCTCTTCCAGCTTGCTTAAGTCCGTAAATGGATTTCCGTAACTTACATACTCGGTCAGGGTACTCTTCATTTATGAACATAGGTGGCTGCTTCATGAAAACTTCTTCCTGAAGATCTCCATTCAAGTAAGCAGAAACAATGTCAATATGGTTGACCAAAAGCTTCTTCTGCACAGCAATAGCAAACAACATTCTAACAGCAGTGAATCTCACAACGGGAGAGTAAGTTTCAGCATAGTCTACTTTGAACTTTTGAGAAAAACCCTGGGCTACCAAACGGGCTTTGTGTTTTTCAACATTTCCAGTGGGCTCTCTTTTTGTCACGTACACCCACTTACACCCTACGACGTTCTTTCCTTCTGGTTTCTCCACAAGTTCCCAAGTGTTGTTTTTCCTCAACGACTCATACTCAGTCCTCATTGCGCATCTCCATTCATTTGCTTTCAGAGATTCCATCGCCTCCTCAACCGTATTCGGGTCATTGTTTACTGCAGCAGCTTTACTGAGAGTCTCTGGTGGCTCAACAACGAAAAGTTTTCTTGGACGGCCTTTTCTGCCAGTCCTTAATAGCTTCGGCCTACCTCTCTTACGTTTTTCACCGGCCTTAACCGTTACTGATTCGTCTGCAGAATCCTCACTTTGACTGCCAATCGAATCGTTCAACATAACTCTATTTTCATCTGTTATTTCTTCGCTCTGTGGACAATCATCATTTGGAGAAGGAGTAGAGTTGTTCCACTCCACACAAAACCAATCACCAATATCTTTACATTGACTTCCGTCAGCCGAATCAAACGGTTTCGGGAATGAGTTCTCGAAGAAAACAACATCTCTGGCAATTGTAATGCTCCTCTTCTCCTTATCATATAAACGATATGCCTTGGATTGATGTGCATATCCGACAAAAACGAACTTTTTGCCCTTTGGTTGCAATTTGGACCGACCAGGCTTTTTGTCCAACGCAACAACTTCGCAGCCAAAAGTTCTCAGATGCACAACCGTAGGCTTCTTTCCGAACCAGCACTCATATGGTGTCCTATTTTTCAAAACTTTTGAGGGACAACGATTCCTCACATATGTAGCCGTATTGAGTGCCTCAGACCATAACGAGTGTTGTAGACCAGAGTCCAGCAACATACACCGCACCATCTCTACTAAGGTTCTGTTTAACCTTTCTGCAACTCCGTTCTGTTGCGGGGTGTAGCACACGGTGGTTTGATGTTCTATGCCTGCGGACGACAAGTACAATTGAAATTCAGAACATTTATACTCACTCCCATTGTCACTTCGAAGAGTCTTCAACTTGCACCCAGTCTGCCTCTCTGCCACCATACGGAAATCTTTAAAGACTTGAAGCGCTTCTGACTTTTTCTTTAAAAAGTAAATATAAACGAAGCGAGAATAGTCATCCATGAAGGAGATGAAATATCGGGAACCGCCTTCACTTGACACACGCATCGGACCGCAAATATCCGAATGGACCAACTCCAATGGCTTCGAAGTAAAACATTCTCCATATTTGGGAAATGGTTGAACAGTCAGCTTGTACAGACTGCATGTCACACAAGAAATGTCGTTCTTTGTATTGACTGTCAAACCTCTTACCATTTCATGTTTCTGTAACTTCATCATATCTTGATAATTTAAGTGGCCTAATCTTCGATGCCACAGCACGTTGTCATCTTCCACATTTGCCATCATCACACGTTCATTCATACGGAACTTTGTTGTAAAAATTCCATTTTTGGATTGCGCTTCAAAAATCATATGGTCACATTTATTTTTTGCAAACACCTTCTCATTCATAAACTGCACGTTGTGTCCATGCTCAATTATTTTGCAAACAGACAAAAAATTTGCATTTAACTTGGGCACGAAGAGAACATTGTATAGAATAATGTCGGTATACTCCGATTTGAGGTTTACATTACCTATACCTTCTGCAAATACACAGTCGCCAGATGCCAATATCACTTTTTGCTTGTGTTCTCTTAATGAAGAGAAAATACTTCTAGTACCGGTCATGTGTGATGAAGCGCCGCTGTCAACAATCCACTCATTATCATTTGAGTCAAAACTAGCATCTTCTCTGGCACTCATTATCACTGCTTTGTTGTTACTGTTGTTACAATTCGATTTTATGTGGCCCTTCTTACCGCACGAGTAACATCGAACATTTTTGTAACGATGATGTTCACTGCTCACACTCTCTTGTTTGCCCTTATTCTTGGTTCTCCGTTTCGAATTCGCCGCATACACGTGCTCCTCGCTAACGGACGCCCTCTCCCCACGACGTTGATGCTCCTCTAATATCTTGACCTTCAATTGATCCAGCGAGGGCATCAGGTCTCTACTCTCGATAGCGACTATGAAGCTCTCGTACTCGTCTGGGAGACTGCACAACAACAAAATACTTATGAAATCGTCGGGAACAGAGACATCGATTTCTTTCAGCGACTCAACCAAAGCACAGAAATCATTTATTTGTTGTTGGTATCCAATCGATTCTTGGATCTTAAAACGAACCAACCTCTTGAATAGATTCACCTTCCTTGCTGGGCTTTTTGCTATATAAATACTATTCAGTTTCAACCATGCCTCTTTACCAGTTTTACACTTCTTCACGTGTATTAACTCGGATGGTTTTATACACAACATAATCATGGCCAGCGCCTTCAAATCCGTCACCTTCCAAGCTGCCTTTTCATCAGCTGTGGCTGTTACTGGACACATACCATCGATTACATTCCAATAGTCCATGGTGATTAACAGGCTCTTCATGTGGACCGACCAACTGGCATAGTTGTCTCCACATAATTTCTCGATTTGCGCCGAACTTGCCATTATTACAAATTTACAACAATTACGAAAGACAAACTGTACAACATTCAATTCTCAACTTAATTAGACTTTGAAATTATAATACTATTGCACGTGGGCAATGTCTGGGCCCATAACCTATGTTGGCAGACGAAGTATTAAATGAAAGTCCAATAAGTAGATGAGAAGAAAAAGGGAACTTTACTAGTTAAAGGTTATTACAGAAGTAGTCTTATCATTACAAAAAGTATGACTTAAAGTCTATACAACATATGGCACTCGTAAGAGTGTACTAAAGACATATGATAGTAGGTGGGTTGTGAAACGTCACTGGGTGACTTGTATATATATTTTACATTTATTTTATTTATTTTATTTATTTTATTTATTTTATTTATTTTATTTATTTTATTTATTTTATTTATTTTATTTATTTTGTTTATTTTATTTATTTTATTTATTTTATCTATTTTATTTATTTTATTTATTTTATTTATTTTATTTATTTTATTTATTTTATTTATTTTATTTATTTTATTTATTTTATTTATTTTATTTATTTTATTTATTTTATTTATTTTATTTATTTTATTTATTTTATTTATTTTATTTATTTTATTTATTTTATTTATTTTATTTATTTTATTTATTTTATTTATTTTATTTATTTTATTTATTTTATTTATTTTATTTATTTTATTTATTTTATTTATTTTATTTATTTTATTTATTTTATTTATTTTATTTATTTTATTTATTTTATTTATTTTATTTATTTTATTTATTTTATTTATTTTATTTATTTTATTTATTTTATTTATTTTATTTATTTTATTTATTTTATTTATTTTATTTATTTTATTTATTTTATTTATTTTATTTATTTTATTTATTTTATTTATTTTATTTATTTTATTTATTTTATTTATTTTATTTATTTTATTTATTTTATTTATTTTATTTATTTTATTTATTTTATTTATTTTATTTATTTTATTTATTTTATTTATTTTATTTATTTTATTTATTTTATTTATTTTATTTATTTTATTTATTTTATTTATTTTATTTATTTTATTTATTTTATTTATTTTATTTATTTTATTTATTTTATTTATTTTATTTATTTTATTTATTTTATTTATTTTATTTATTTTATTTATTTTATTTATTTTATTTATTTTATTTATTTTATTTATTTTATTTATTTTATTTATTTTATTTATTTTATTTATTTTATTTATTTTATTTATTTTATTTATTTTATTTATTTTATTTATTTTATTTATTTTATTTATTTTATTTATTTTATTTATTTTATTTATTTTATTTATTTTATTTATTTTATTTATTTTATTTATTTTATTTATTTTATTTATTTTATTTATTTTATTTATTTTATTTATTTTATTTATTTTATTTATTTTATTTATTTTATTTATTTTATTTATTTTATTTATTTTATTTATTTTATTTATTTTATTTATTTTATTTATTTTATTTATTTTGTTTATTTTATTTATTTTATTTATTTTATTTATTTTATTTATTTTATTTATTTTATTTATTTTATTTATTTTATTTATTTTATTTATTTTATTTATTTTATTTATTTTATTTATTTTATTTATTTTATTTTATTATAAAATTTATTTTATTTATTTTATTTATTTTATTTATTTTATTTATTTTATTTATTTTATTTATTTTATTTATTTTATTTATTTTATTTATTTTATTTATTTTATTTATTTTATTTATTTTATTTATTTTATTTATTTTATTTATTTTATTTATTTTATTTATTTTATTTATTTTATTTATTTTATTTATTTTATTTATTTTATTTATTTTATTTATTTTATTTATTTTATTTATTTTATTTATTTTATTTATTTTATTTATTTTATTTATTTTATTTATTTTATTTATTTTATTTATTTTATTTATTTTATTTATTTTATTTATTTTATTTATTTTATTTATTTTATTTATTTTATTTATTTTATTTATTTTATTTATTTTATTTATTTTATTTATTTTATTTATTTTATTTATTTTATTTATTTTATTTATTTTATTTATTTTATTTATTTTATTTATTTTATTTATTTTATTTATTTTATTTATTTTATTTATTTTATTTATTTTATTTATTTTATTTATTTTATTTATTTTATTTATTTTATTTATTTTATTTATTTTATTTATTTTATTTATTTTATTTATTTTATTTATTTTATTTATTTTATTTATTTTATTTATTTTATTTATTTTATTTATTTTATTTATTTTATTTATTTTATTTATTTTATTTATTTTATTTATTTTATTTATTTTATTTATTTTATTTATTTTATTTATTTTATTTATTTTATTTATTTTATTTATTTTATTTATTTTATTTATTTTATTTATTTTATTTATTTTATTTATTTTATTTATTTTATTTATTTTATTTATTTTATTTATTTTATTTATTTTATTTATTTTATTTATTTTATTTATTTTATTTATTTTATTTATTTTATTTATTTTATTTATTTTATTTATTTTATTTATTTATTTTTTTTATTTTATTTATTTTATTTATTTTATTTATTTTATTTATTTTATTTATTTTATTTATTTTATTTATTTTATTTATTTTATTTATTTTATTTATTTTATTTATTTTATTTATTTTATTTATTTTATTTATTTTATTTATTTTATTTATTTTATTTATTTTATTTATTTTATTTATTTTATTTATTTTATTTATTTTATTTATTTTATTTGTTATATCTATTCTCTTTTATTTAATTTTTGAATTTTTAAATATTTTTTATATTTAGTCACAATTTATTCGCAAACGATACTACAAGAATATCAATAAGGCTTTGATGGCTCAATCTCGTATTATCTATTTTGCAATGCGACCCTTTCTTTGCGCCTGTGGCCCGCCTTGTAATACAATTTTCGCTTATATTCCAGCCCATAGACAGGAAATTTGTAATTTTCGGCCTTGGAAATCCCATGAATATACAGATAATCGTCTCATTGCTTTTGAGCGCCTGCGCGAAGTGAAGGCGCAAAGGCAAAGTTTATATTTGTAAAGGTAATATTGGAAAAAGGATTTTGTATTTAAAGAGATTATAGCATTAATTAGTGATGGTTTTATATAATACTTTAAGTTTTGAAAAATTATTATTTGATACTCGTATCATTGTAATATTACAAATATTTGTAATCTCATATAAAACGACGATTTATAAAATTTAAATTTTCAATTTCACTGCTGATTATTATCGAATGAACTGATGATATTTTTCTCGATGCTCTGATTAAATTGTTCTCGAAAAGTGACCTATAATTTCTGTGGTCATCATTTGGTTGCAACTTCCGTTTTGGGTGTTATGAATGTGGTTGCCACCCCCCATACATTTCCGGTACGAATTTTGCTACCATTGCCACCCACTACGATTTTCATAATATCTTATGGCCTCTGAACAATATTTTAATTACTGTTTATTTGCGGTTGTGTTCATTTTTCAAATTTATATATTATCTGGTGATTTTTACATTTTAATTTGCACTTTAAGGGTTTGAAATTGAATAAATGAATGTCCGTCCGTCTGTCCAGTTATAGGTAAATCTGGAATTTTGTAGCGAAAAGAGTTAATTATTTTAACACATGAAAGGCCAATGGCTAATAATAGTGTTTAAAAACATGCAAATAGAATTTGTCAAATAAAAATATTTGAAAACAAGCAATATTGGAAAACATGTCAGGCGAACGACAATGAAAGAATTGATAATTATAATTATAAATTCTATCATTGTCTTTCCCCTGACAAGATTTGCAATCTTGCATGTTTTCAAATATTTTTAATTGACAAATTCTTACAATTTTGAATATAAATAAATGCCAAACTCCAAATAAAAATAAGTTTCATTTTAGCTTTGCATCAAAACTGTAAAGAAGCTACAGAGTGTGAATATACGAGTAAAATTTAAAAAATATATTTTATTAAAAATAAAAAACAATGCGTGTTTTATATTTTTGGGCCTTTTTGGCCATAGTGTCCTTAGCGTTGGCTGCTAATGCCAAACCAGCAGCCGGTTTGATGGTAAGACATTTTTTTTTATTTTTTAGACATTAAAAATTGGCGTTTTGATGAGATGACTGTCGAAAGCACTAATAATATTTATTACAGTCCTCCAAGATGGTTAGAGATGTAATGGGAAATCGTCCATTGGCTGCTAGTAATCGGGTAAGTAAGATACATCTCAGAGGGTTAATAACCGCTCATTATGGATCCTGAGTTCAAAAGTAGCCCAAAGCCATTTTTTCCTAAAATAAGCCAGTCTTTGGTATTTTATTTTTTTGTATGGGTATATTAATCCCCTCACCTTAGATAGGAGGGTATATATCATTTGCTACGAGCCAAAAGTGTAACACATCGAAGGAGTGGCCTCAGACCCCAAGTATGTTTGGCGGATATTAGATTTGGGTCATTTTAAGTCATTTGAGCAATGTCCGTCCGTCCATCCGTCCATCCGTCCTTCCTTCTGTTTGTCTGCCGGCTGGAGCGAACGAAAGGATTAACCGTTTGACTTCAAATTTGGTGTGCGATAATATTTTTCTCTTTCTCCGGCTATGTTCGAAAATGGGCCATATTGGTCAACTCCTTCAAGTACCTCCCCCAAAATTTTAAATTTAAAATTTAGTGACATATTAATTCTTTATTAAACTTCTCTACTACTTATAGGAATCTTCTACTTATAGGATTCTTCCGAAATCCCCCACATACTAATTAGTCTATTAGTCGCTAATACCTTGAGAAAAATGGGTGAAGTGCCCACTCTCCTTTTGGTACCTCCCACACAAAGGGACCATTTTGTACAAAAAGTTAACTGCTTTGAGTACAGTCCATATAACACTGTGCAACAGTAAAAAAATACACGGACTTCACGTATAGGTTCGATTCTAATATCAAAGGGTAGTATAACCCTATACTCGGTTTGGCGAAATTGGTGACCAATTTTTTTTAAGGGCCTCCAAAGTTTCTGAAAATCAGTGTGCCCCTCGAAAAAGGTGTCATCGGCTAAGGTCCAACAACTAATTCAGACTTAGTTATACCGCTTAACTATATTTGGCAATAATGTAGCTAAGAATATGCTGTACAAATTTTTTTAAAATTTTTTGCAAAATAAAATTTTTTTCCGGTACTTTTTTTTCAAAAAGTGAAGGAAAAAAATATTTTTTTTTTCGCTTTTTTCAGCATAACTTCCAGGGGCTCGTAATTTTTCACTAACAATGCTTGGCAAAATTGTAGCCAACGTAAATCTGAACAACTTTTGCGAATATATCAATACAATATGAACGTGTCTAGGCACCCTAAATAGCTCAAAAAAACACATTGTACCCCAAAAATTTTAGCATTTTACTATTATGTAATAAAAATATATTTTTTTGGTATAGGGTATGTTCAGCAACTTTATAGAAAATATTGAAAATATTATATTTTTGTTGAACATATTAACCCTCTAGCTTCCCCACATAATTGTAATTTTTAGCCCCATTTTAACAAATCGTCTGGCATCTCCCACCCCTTGTAGCACATTGAATTACTCACAAAGTTAGGTTATACTATCGTAATTGTTTTTATATCCAGTTTTATAATATTTGTTGTTTTTTTTTATAATTAATTTTTAAATTTTCTAACTTCTTAGTATTTTATTTATTACTCATTTAAATTTAAAAAACATTATGTACTTTTGTTGTTGAATTTTACATGATTTTTCAATAATACAAATTTTAAATTTATTTTTATAAAACAATTTTTTTTCAACAGATGCGTCGACAAGCGCCCCCTGGCCCCGATGTTCAAAGGTCTCCTCCCGGTCACTAAAAGATCAACCGTTGATGGCTACTGATGAATTTGAAAAATCCTTCAAGTTGTTTATTAAGCTATGACCTTTACTTATAAAATTTAATAAATTTAATAGAGGTACGAGTATATATAAAAGATATACATAACGGAGTTTTCTTTCGTTTTGGTGCTCATAAGCCACCAGTGCTCCGTAGTTAGAAGTGCGACGAGAATTGCAATATTTTTGGGGATGGGGGGCGACTACTTTGAGGGGGACATAATTAATATTGAAATATTTTGTGATCGAAAAAAAAAACTTACTTTTAGAACGCATCTCATACACAGTACAACACATGACTTTGGGACTGAATTCTGAGAATTGAACGTGAAAGTAGCCCCAAAAATAAGAACTTCTGCATCTTCCGTTTAGTCAAGTTGCCTTAATTAATAATATAAGGACCATACAATTTTTTTACACTTTTTCTATATTTTTTTTCTCGGTATACCATACGGAATATCTCTTTTGTGCCTGAAGCAAAGTTCTACATATTGAATAGGAGAAAAAAAATGTGGAACAAACTTACCCAAAAAACAGTACATCCAGTGCCTTAAAAATCAGAAAAATGCCCTCAAAGTCATGAAATATCTGTTAGTAATATATTGAAAAATGCGTATACGTAATACCTAATACGAATGATGTAGAAGTTCCTATTTTTGGGGCTACTTTCATGTCCAATTCTCAGAATTAAGTCACAAATCAATGAATGGATGAATAAATAAATGAATGAAAGTGCGCCCCAAATTTGGGACCTATTTTCGTTACAAAAACTGATTTAGGAAATTACACCCCAATCAAGAAAACAGCATGAAATGAAAATAAACCCCAAAAAACTATGAAATTTTAACTTCGTAAATCTGGGGAGTACGTAATATTACACGTATACTAACCTATTTATACCCTACACCACACTGTGGTACAGGGTATTATGACTTTGTGCATTTGTTTGTAACACCTAAAAGGAGAAGAGATAGACCCATTGTTTATTATACCGATCGACTCAGAATCACTTTCTGAGTCGATTTAGCCATGTCCGTCTGTCTGTCTGTCCGTCTGTCCGTCTGTCCATGTATTCTTGTAATCAAAGTGCAGGTCGTATTTATGGTCCGATTGTGATGAAATTTAGCATAGTGCTCTTTTTTGGCCCAAGGACGATCCCTATTGAAATTGGTTAAAATCGGTTCAGATTTGGATATAGTCCCCATATATATGTTTCACCCGATTTGGCATGCAAGCGCCGTAGAAACCACATTTTACATCCGATCTTTATGAAATTCGGCAGAGAGAGTTCTCTTATTACATGAATAAACACTGCCAAATTCGGGGAAAATCGGTTCAGATTTAGATATAGCCACCATATATATGTTTCACCCGATTTAACATTTAAGCGCTGTAGAAATCGTGTTTTATATCCGATCAGTACGAAATTTAACAGAGAGAGTTCTCTTATTACATGAATAAACACTGCCAAATTCGGGGAAAATCGGTTCAGATTTAGATATATCCCCCATATATATGTTTCACCCGATTTAACATTTAAGCGCTGTAGAAATCGTGTTTTATATCCGATCAGTACGACATTTAACAGAGAGAGTTTTCTTATTACATGTATGAACACTGCCAAATTCGGGAAAAATCGGTTCCGATTTTAACATAGTCCCAATATATATGTTACACCCGATTTGACATGTAAGCGCTGTAGAAACCGTGTTTTATATCCGATCAGTACGAAAGTCGGCAGAGAGAGTTTGCTTATTACATGTATGAACACTGCCAAATTCTTATCGCAATGCCCATTTTCGCATTGGTAGGTAGGTGTAGGGTATTATATAGTCGGCCCCGCCCGACTTTCTGTCTTTCCTTACTGGTTTTAATTTATAAATCTTTTCCTGCTCGGTCGGCCTACGGTCTGCGGCCTTCGGCCTCTGTTTAAGACTTTCTCCTATGGACAGGATCCAAAGTTAGCAACGTGGAGCAAATCTTTTATGCGTAGCCTCTCCTGTTTCTAAATTTATAGATGAAAATAATCCCCAAAAAGCAGACAAAAAAAGTGAAATGTAACCCCCAAAAATTAGGCAAAAAATGAAATTAAGCCCCAAAAAAAATTTTGTTGTTTGACATGTAATTTTTTGGGGACCATATTCATAAAAATATTGGGGTGTATTTTTCTGGGGCACATCTTCATTCCGCCGAAAAATTCTGTACTGTGGTATTAAAGAAACTGCTAATTTCGAAATTGTAACACTTCTCTAAGCATCAAACATTTCCTAACATCATCTAAAAAAGATATGCCAACAATGAACAGGTGGCGGTTGTGGTTGATGGCTATTTTCGGGAGCTAACTAGTTCTTACTATAAACAGGGTATCGAATCTATTGAAAAATGTTATTATGAGTACTTTGTTAGGTCGGCTAACAGTACTCATAAAGTAATGAACATTTTATTTTTTGAGATTTTTTATTTTTTTTTGCCAAAAAAATAGCTTCAATTTACAATTTCATCATGGAGAGATATACGCAAGAACAACTTTTACAAATTATAAAATTTTTTTATCAAAATAATCGTCCTCCAATTGCAACTTTTCGTGCGCTAAGTCCATTTTTTTTTTCAAATCCAAAACAAACCACTTTGCAGTCGACCTACGACCTTGTCACCCCTGAGCAATACTTTAGCTCTCGTTAAGAGCTATCTTTTTGGCATTGACCGATTCCTGATCCGACGTACCGTTAAGGAGCTAGAGCAAAAATAAAATTTTCGTTCACATTTCAAAATGATGCTGTCAATTTTGTTCAAATCCAAAAAAACACTTTTCAGTTGACCTACGACCTTGACACCCATGAGCAATATTTTAGCTCTCATTAAGAGCTTTAGCTTTTTGCCATTGACCGATTGTGGCTACGTGCCACACAGCAAATGAAACAATTGAATTGTTGCGAGAAAAGTTTGGAGATTCGATTATTTCAAGAAATTGTGATATTGAATGGCCTCCAAGTTGTGATTTAACACCATTAGACTATTTCTTGTGGGGTTATTTGAAGTCATTATTCTTTCGAAATAAACCAGGCTCTCTTCAAGCTTTACAAGTCAATATTGAACGTGCCATTCATGACATACGACTTGATTTAGTGGCAAAAGTGCTCGAAAATTGGGTTCATAGAATTCGTTCCTGCAGAAGAAGTTGTTATTTAGAACTTGATTGTATAGATTGTACAGGGTTTTCCAACAAGAGGTGTTATTATGAATCACCCGGTATTTCGGTACTTCACTTTTGAAGCTTTTATTCTTTGATATTTGACTACGCCATTACTAAAAATGGAACGATACACAATCATAGAACGATACAAAACGATCATAAGACGATCGAACAAAAAAACGATACGAACGATACAAAATCATCTTGACTGATGAGGCCCATTTCCACCTACGTCAACAAGCAAAATTGTCGCATCTGGGGCTCCGAAACCCCTAGAGTTATTGTTGAGAAGCCTCTCCATCCTCAACGTGTGATTGTTTGGTGTGGTTTAGGTCCGGCGGGGTCATTGGACCTTACTTTTTCGAAAATGAGGTTGGATCAGCAGTTGCGGTGAATGGATTGCACTATCGAGGGATGATTAATGATATTTTATGGTCGGAGTTGGATGATATTTTATGGTCGGAGTCTGGACAACGTTTACTTTCAAGAAGATGGCGCTACGTGCTACACAAGCAACGAAACCATTGCTCTGTTGAGGGAAAATTTTCCGGACCGTGTTTTCTCTCGAAGAGGTGATCACAATTGGCCACCGAGATCTTGTGATTTAACACCTTGCGACTTCTTCCTTTGGGGTCACGTGAAAGATAAGGCCCACGCCAACAGCCAAGCGTCGATTCAAGACCTCAAAGATAGAATTCGTGAGGCTATCGAGGACATAGGGCAGCCACTTTGCGATTTGGTTATGGAAAATTGCATGAAAAGGATATGGTCCTGTAAGCATGGTCGTGGTGGCCATTTGGCTGATGTTGTTTTTCATTATTAACGGCATACCTTCCTCTTTATTATGAAATAAACATTCGATCATTTATCTCCAAAAATGGCATTTTTCCTTAAATACCAATATAACACCTCTTACTTCACATTAGATAAAAAACTTTTGAATTTCCTTAACAATAAGTGTTTTTTTTTTCAAAGAAATCATATCACTCTTATTGGAAAAGCCTATATAAGAACACGTTAGCGTATGAGTACTTTTTAGTTAACTGCACTGCTTTGGATCCTCCATTCAATTATTAACAATTAAACTGAGGTGTCCGGGTTCGAATCCTGCATCGGTTGCTTAAATTTTTTCATTATTTTTTTTTGAATTTTTTCTAACGCTTTTTTTTCATAATTTCTAAATATTTTATAATTATTAGGTTAGGTTAATATTTTATATTTTATATTTTTCATAAATTATAAATAAAGTGCAAAAGAAATTATTTGGGAGTAAAAAAAGTGCACTAACTTCTTCTTTGGAAGTACTTAAAAGTGATTCCTTAGGGGAAGTACGTCCATTTTTTTTCGCTGGGTGAATGAAAATTGGAGAACAGGTGTTGTGTTTCAGAAAATTACACTTTAAATTAATGATGGTTTAATAAAATACTTTAAATATATAGAAATTATTACCTGACATTATTATCATATAATAATTTTGAGATTACTCAATTAAAACGTCGATTTGTAAAATTTTAAACAAATTACAATTCAACATTCAATTGCTGATAATTATCGAATGAGCTGAAATATCTCCTCAAAAATAATCTATAATTTAAGTTGTCATCACTTAGTTACATCTTCCGTTTTGGGTGTTATGAATGTGGTTGCCACCCTCCCATACATTTCCGGTATGCATTTCCCAAACATCGCCACGCCACCCACTATGATTGTAATAATATCCTATGGCCGGTCGGTCTCTGAACAACATTTTAATTATTGTTTATTTGCGGTTGTGATCATTATTCAAATTCATATATTATCTGGTGATTTTTACATTTTAATTTGCACTTTAAGGGTTCGAAATTGAATAAATGACTATCCGTCCGTCTGTCTGTCTATTTATCGGTAAATCTGGAATTTTGTAGTGAAAAGTGTTTATTATGTTAACACATGAAAGGCCAATGGCAAATAATAGGGTTTAAAAGCATGCAAATAGAATTTGTCAAATAAAAATATTTGAAAACAAGCAATATTGCAAAAACATACAGACGATAGACAATGAAAGAATTGATAATTTTAATTATAAATAATTATAAATTCTTTCATTATTCTTATAATTATAAATAATTATAAATTCTTTCATAGTCCTTTCTCTGATATAAATATTTACAATTTTGTATATAAATAAAGGCCAAACGCCAAATAAAAATAAGTTTCATTTGAGCTTTGCATCAAAACTGTAAAGAAGCTACAGAGTGTGAATATAAAATTTGAAAAATATATTTTATTAACAAAAAAAACAATGCGTATTTTATTTTTGTTGGCCTTTTTCGCCATAGTGTCCTTAGCGTTGGCTGCTAATGCCAAACCAGCAGCCGGTTTGATGGTAAGACATTTTTGTTTTATTTTTTAGACATTAAAAATTGGCGTTTTGATGAGATGACTGTTGAAATCACTTTTGATATTAACATTTATTGCAGTCCTCCAAGATGGTCAGAGATGTAATGGGAAATCGTCCATTGGCTGAAAATATTCGGGTAAGTAAAGAAAAGAGGGTAAATAACCACTCATTATGGATCCTGAGTTCAAAAGTAGCTCAAAGCCATTTTTTCCTACAATAAGCAAGACTTTTGTATTTTATTTTTTTGTATGGGTATATAATTCCTCTCACCTTATAGAGGCTATATATTATTTGCTACGATCAAAAAGTATAACCCATCGAAGGAGTGACCTCAGACCCCTTGTATGTTTGGTGGAAATTCGATTTGAGTCATTTTAGTTCATTTGAGCAATGTCCGTCCTTCTGTCTGCAGGCTGGTGGTTTACTGACATATTAATTCTTTATTAAACTTCTCTACTACTTATAAGAATCTTTCGAAATTCCCCACATACTATTTAGTTTATTAGTCGCTAATACCTTGAGAAAAATGGGTGACGTGCCCCCTCCCCTTTTGGTACCAGCCACACAAAGGGATCATTTTGTACAAAAAGTTTACTGCTTATAACTTTGAGTCAAGTCCGCGTAAATACTTCAAATTTTCTGCAGTGTAATGCTTTTCTGGTATCTATAGACCAGTGAAAAATTGTCATTATTGCCACGACCCTAGTGGAACCTCCCACACAAAATGACATGACGTTAAAACCATTTCATGTAAACACTTACAATTCGGTACAATGCAATGTCTTTGAGGTATCTTTCTACCTTTCAGCGAAAAATATGCTTTTTTGTCAAGCCCCATCTGCCATCGCCCTCACATATTGACAGATTCAGCCAAACACAATATTCCCATAACTTCTGCAGTAATCATCTAAATGCTTTCATATTTTGTATTATCGACAACACTACCAATGACCAGAGAACGAAACCAGCCAGGATTTATCCGATAAGCTACCGAAAGCGACCATTTTTTGTCGAGCCACGCCGCCGCCCATATGTCGGTTAAAATCGCCGTCTTTGTATAAGGCTAATATCGACTTAAAATCGCCGCCATTGGTATTACTTTTGCGCCTTTACAAATATATTTTTTCCCATGTTCTTACCATTGCCATTTAAGTTCCAACGAAGTTGTACAATAAATTTGTTCATTTTACGTTGTACAACAAGCCAACGTTAAGCAAACGCCGCCGACAGTTTTGTCTCGGCTTCGTTTTCAGCTATAGACTGGCAAAGAATGGAATTTTTTTTAATCTTGTGGCATCTCCCACCCCATGTAGCATATTGAATTACCTACATAGTTAGGTTATACTTTTTTACTTGTTTTTATATTTAGATTTAAAATATTTGTATTTTTTAAGATTATTTTTTAATTATTTAATTTTCTAATATCTTAGTTTTATAGTTGTTTCTGATTTTTATTTAAAAATATGTTGTAGAATTTTATATGATTTTTTTTTACATATTTAAAATGTACTTTTATATAATATTTTTTTTCAACAGATGCGTCGACAAGCTCCTCCTGGTATGCCCGATGTTCAAAAGTCCCCTCCCAATCATTAAAAGATCAACGGTTGATATCTAATGATGAATCTGAAAAATCCTTCAATTTGTTTATTAGGCTATGACCTATACATATGATTCAATAAAATAAATTAGATAAATTCATATAGAAATAATATAAATGTATGTAGTTGTTTTCTTTCGTTCTGGTGCTTCTATGCCACAAGTTTACCTAGAATTGCTGAAAGCGCTGGCACAAGTGTGAAGAATCTGAGAAGGACTACTTTGAAGGGGACACAATTAATATTGATGGATAAATAAATATTTGTTGATCAAAATAAGTCATCTTACTTTTTGAACACACCTCATATATATAATATTAAAGAAAAACCAAACAACCAGCTAAATTTCTAACAGGTGAAGCATGGAGGGCACGCCAAGGGATAAACACACTCTTGAAAATAGTCTGACTGTCCATGTATTTTTTTGATCAAAATGCAGGTCGCTAAAATGAAGCGATTTTTAGGTAAACTGGTACTGGTACATTTGTTAAACTAGGAAATATTCACATAAAAGAGCGTATTGGAATATTAGTGGATAGCCAAGCGTGTTGCCTAGCATTAGAATCTAACCAATCACCACATCAAAGCTAGTGAAGAAATAATAAGAAGAACTAGTTAAGTTAGTTCGTATAACCGTGATAGTTGCCATTTGGATCCTAGGTCAAACGGAACTAGATGAAAACGAAAGGTCAGATGAACTAGCCAGAGCAGGGTCTTCTTCTAACGTTTACCACAATGCAACAGTAGCAATGCCGCTGGGAATCGCTGAAAGGGATATCTTCGTTTACTACCTCAAACAAGTAAAGTCTAGGTGGGATAAGACTAAAACATGTCGAATATCCAGAAACACCTGGCCACAATACAACATACAACAAACACACTTTCTGATCAGTCAAAATCGTTAGAAATTATCAAGTCTGATTTCAGTGCTGACGGACCACTGCCCAATTGGAAATTACGCAAAACGACTCAAGATTCAATACAACGATCTCTGCCGTAGCTGTGACGACGAAGAGGAGGAGGAGACAGTTGAACATCTCCTCTGCTGCTGTGCAGCACTAATGCAACGCAGACTTAAGACATTAGGTAGATCGTTTCTTCATGACCTCTCCGAAGTATCAGAAATCGGTCTGGGAGACTTTATAAAGTATCTCAACAAAACAGGCTGGATTTAGAAATATAAGTGAACAACAGACAAAGGACCAGTGGAGTGATCATCAAAATGGTATAAAATACGTTTTATAACGTCAATCAACCAACCAACCAGGGACGATCCCTACTGAAAATGTGGCAAATCGGTCCACGGTCATTCAATATTTGGCTGTACATTCGCACCAGTGCTCATAATATAATGCAAATGCTATTTTTTGGATTGCATTGGGATGATAACATATTTGCTCAAAAAATAAAAAATCTCTTTTTTTATTTTTTGTTTATGGAAATTTTTTTATTTAATTTTTCGAAGTGAAATTTTTATTCTTGCCGTGACTTGAACCTGGGTCTCCTATCACTGCAGCAGCATAACATCGCATGTTCACTGTCCAGAGGTATATGAACACGTTAGCGTATGAGTACTTTTAAGCTAAGTTGTGAAAAACTGGATATTATTCAATGCTTTGGATGCTCCCTTCATCTACAACTAAATAAATAACGTATTTAACTTATAAAAAATTTTTTAATAAAAAATTTTATATTTCATATTTTCATAAATCATAAATATGTATTTTCACAACTTTTGCCTGGAATGGAATGTGCCTGGAATTTAGAAATGTACTCCTGAAACAAATCATAGAAACAATGTTTACTTCATACGTTTGTTGGCAAAAAATGCTGGAGAGGACTGTACAGTCCGTTGTGCCCGACTTTATTCTTTCTTTACTGGTATTTTTATTATTTTTTTTATATTCACCTTACACAGTACAACACGTGATTTTGGGACTCATTTCTGAGTATTGGACGTTAAAGTAGCCCCAAAAATAAGAACTTTTGCATCATTCGTTTAGTCAAATTGGCTCAATTAATAATTTAATGGCCATACGATTTGTTTCCCAAGGTGGATTTTTTGCACTTTTTCTATATTTTACCACGGTTATATTTCGGTATACCGTACGCAATATCCCTTTTGTGTCTGAAGCATAGTTGTAGATATTGAATAGGAGAAAAACAAATGCGGAACAAAAATGCATCCAGTGCCTAAAAATCGCAAAAATGCCCACAAAAACATAAATTATATGTCAATAAAATATTGAAAAATACGTAATACATATACGTATAAAAATTCCCACAAAAACATAAATTATCTGTAAGTAAAATATTGAAAAATACGTATACGTATAAAACAGAACATTATAAAACATCACAGAACATTTTTACGATTTTTAAGGCATTGGATGTAATTTTTCAGGTAGGTTTTTCGGCATTTCTTTCTCTTATTCAATACCTACAACTTTGCTTCTGACACAAAAGAAATATTCCGTACGGTATACCGAGAAAAATATATAGAAAAAGTGCAAAAATCCACCTTGAGCAAAAAACTCGTATGGCCATTAAATTATTAATTGAGCCAACTTGACTAAAAGAATGATGCAGAAGTTCTTTTTTTTCACGTCCAATTCTCAGAATTGAGTCCCAAAATCATGTGTTGTACTGTGTAATTTATCATAACTCGGAAACGACTTGATCGATTTGGTTACAATACATTTAGGAAAACTTTGACTTATATTACCGTTAACCGATGCCTATAAACGGTTTTAATCTGATTAATAGTTTCAGAGCTAGCTCCTCCCCAACATAGCTGTATTTTTTTGCTTTATTTTAACAAATCGTAAGAAAACACCCCAAAAACTGCGGGGCTGGGATGAAATATTCTACTAGATTGATGGCCGTGAAGTTTTACTATATATGTCAGACACACCAAAGGCCAAAATTTAACACAAACATCAATGAACAGTCAAATGTTTTGTCAAACCAGTTTTGTTTTACATATTTTTATACCCTCCACCATAGGATGAGGGGTATATTAATTCAGTCACTCCGTTTGTAACACCTGTAAATATTGATCTGAGACCACATAAATTATTTATATTCTTAATCGTCGTAAAATTCTAAGTCGATTTAGCCATGTCCGTCTGTCCGTCCGTCTGTTGTAATCACGCTACAGTCCGTAATAATAGAGCTAGGTTGATCAAATTTGGTAGAAATATTTCTTATAGTTGCAGGTTGTTTGGGATTGCAAATGGGCGATATCGGTCAATGTTTTGACATAGCTCCCCTCTAGAGGTCGCTGCAAAATACGGGGTTTGAGCCTTAGATACCACATTTTTAAAGCAATTTAGCAGAAACTTTGCAGTTTGTATTCTATTTTGACAAGAATTTATAACAGGAAAAATTTCACATATCGGTTCATATTTTGTTATAGTCACCCCATAGAGGTCGTTCCAAAATATATGTATTTAAGCCATAAATACAATATATTCTAAGCATTTTAACTGACTCTTTGCAGTTGGTATTTAATTAAGCAAAGAATTCATCGCAGTAAAAAATTTTTAAATCAGTTCATATTTTGTTATAGACCACCTATAGATGTCGCTCCCAAAAAGGCTTATTTAAGCCAATAACACCACATTTTCTAAGAAATTTAGCTGAAACTTTGCAGTTTGTATTCTATTTTGGCAAGAATTCATCTCAATAAAATTTATACAAATCATTTTTTATTTTGTTGTAGTCCCCGTGTACTCGTAGATGTAGCTCTCAAAAAAGCAATTTTAAGTCATAAATACCACATTTTTCAGTTGAAGAGTTTGGCTTTAGAATCTGCGCCCTAAAAATTTCAGCGTTCGTTTCTTTTAATAATTCACTTAAACAAAAAAGATCGTTTCATAATTTGCTCCATATCCAAAGATTTTTCTAGTAATAAAATTTAATGCAATCCATGGTGGAGGGTATATAAGATTCGGCATGGCCGATATTAACGCTTTTACTTGTTTTTTAAAAATCTATTTTTAATAAAAAAATTTTGATATTCTATATTATTCACAAATTATAAATCCAGGGTTTTCCAATAAGAGTGATATGATTTCTTTGAAAAAAACACACTTATTGTTAAGGAAATTCAAAAGTTTTTTTTTATGTGAAGTACAATCGATACAATTAAGTTCTAAATAAAACGTCATTCAAATGTCCTCCACGACTTCTTCTGCAGAAACGAAGTCGATGAACCCAATTTTCGAGCACTTTTTCCGCTAAATCATGTCGAATGTCATGAATGGCACTTTCAATATTGACTTGTAAAGCTTGAAGAGAGTCTGGTTTATTTCGAAAGACCAATGGCATCAAATAAACCCACAAGAAATAGTCTAATGGTGTTAAATCACAACTTCTTGGAGGCCATTCAATATGACATAATTGAATCTCTTGAAATAATCGAATCTCCAAACTTTTCTCGCAACAATTCAATTGTTTCATTTGCTGTATGGCACGTAGCCACAATCGGTCAATGGCAAAAAGATAGCTCTTAACGACAAGGTCGTAGGTCGACTGGAAAGTGCTTTCTTGGATTTAAAAAAAATGGACTTAGCATCATTTTCAAAAGTGAACTGAAAGTTTATTTTTGCTCTAGCTCCTTAACGGTACATCGGATCGGGAATCGGGCAATGGCAAAAAGATAGCTCTTAACCAGAGCTAAAATATTGCTCATGGGTGTTAAGGTCGTAGGTGGACTGGAAAGTTTTTTTTTGGATTTAAAAAAAATGGACTTAGCATCATTTTCAAAAGTGAACTGAAAGTTTATTTTTGCTCTAGCTCCTTAACGGTACATCGGATCGGGAATCGGGCAATGGCAAAAAGATAGCTCTTAACGAGAGCTAAACTAAGCTTTTCATGGGTGTCAAGGTCGTAGGCCGAATGGAAAGTTTTTTTTGGATTTAACAAAAAAAAAATGGACTTAGCGCACGACAAGTTGCAATTGTAGAACGATTTTTTTGATAATAAAATTGAATAATTTGTAAACGTTGTTCTTGCGTATATCTCTCCATGATGAAATTGTAAACACTACTGAATACAATGAAAAACAAATGACAGATCATGACATATTACAAATGGCCGAAACGTCACTTCAAAATCATATATTTGGAAAACCCGTTACATATGAGTTTACTAAAGATTTGACTAAAGTGATTAACTCTGACAAATGTCATTGACGTCTGGTGAAAATTATTGAACCCTTTTTAAGGCTACGGATCCTTTGTTAGGGATATTGACACATAATAAAAGGTCGTTGGCTCTTGATTAATATAATTTACCCCGGACACAAGGTCATTTCCGCCTGGTTAGGGTCACAGACACATGACAAAATCCGTTGACTCGGAAATGTCATTATGCTCTGGTTTAGGTATAATAATAATATTAAGCTCTACAACCCTGTGTGGATCTTGACTGCCTCCAACTTTGCTCTGGTTAAGGTATAGTCCACCGAATTTAATTTTTCATTTTCATTTATTCATACAAATAATGGACAATACTCGTAAATGTTAATGCTCATTATCGCCGGATATAAGTTCATTGAACCCTGTTGGAAAACCCATTATAAGAACAATTTAGCGTATGAGTACTCTTTAGCTAACTCCACTGCTTTGGATGGTCCCTTTATCTAGAAACAATAAAATTGAGGTGTCCGCGTTCGAATCCTGCATTGGTTGTTTAAATTTTGTATTAATTTTTCTTTAACGTATTTCATTTTAAAAAATCTATTTTTAATAAAAAAAATTTTGATATTCTATATATATATCACAAATTATAATTATATACACAATTTGTTCAAAAAAAATTATTTAGGATCGAAAAAAAATCTCAAACTTCTTCTTTGGAAGTACTTAAAATGTGATTACTTAGGAAGTACTTCCATATTTTTTTGGCTGGGTGAATGACAATTGTAGAACAGGTGTTGTGTTTCAGAAAATTATACTTAAAATTAATGATGATTTCATATAACACTTACAATACATAGAAATTAGTATTTGACATTATTATCATATTAAAAATATTTGGCATCTCCATTAAACGGCGTTTTGTAAAATTTTAAATGATTTTCAATTCAACATTTAATTGTTGATTATTATCGAATGAGCTGAAATATCTCTCGAAAAATGACCTATAATTTCTGTGGTCATCACTTGGTAGCAACATCCGTTTTGGGTGTCATGAAAGTGGTTGCCACCCTCCCATATATTTCCGGTATGCATTTTCCAATCATCGCCACGCCACCCTCTAGGATTGTAATAATATCTTACGGTCGTTTGGTGTCTGAACAACATTTTAATTATTGTTTGTTTGCGGTTGTGATCATTATTCAAATTTATATATTATCTGATAATTTTATATTTTAATTTGCACTTTAAGGGTTCGAAATTGACTAAATGAATGTCCGTCCATCAGTCTGGCTGTTTATCGGTAAATCTGAAATTTTGTAGCGAAAAGTGTTAATTATTTTAACACATGAAAGGCCAATGAGAAATAATAATGTTTAAAAAAAAATGCAAATAGAATTTGTCCAATAATAGTATTTGAAAACATGCAATACGAGTATTGGAAAACATGTCAGACGATAGACAATGAAAGAATTTATAATTATAATTTTTAAATAATTATTATTATAATTATAAATAATTAATTAATATTAATATTATAATTATAAATAATTATAAATTCTTTCATTGTCTTTCCCCTGATATAATTATTTAACAATTTTTAATATAAATATAGGCAATTTGTCAAATAAAAATAAGTTTCATTTGAGCTTTGCATCAGAACTGTAAGGAACTTACCCAAAGTGATTTGTTTATAAAATTTTAAAAATATATTTTATTTTCAGAAACACCCAAAACATGCGAATTTTATATTTTTTGACCTTTTTGGCCATAGTGTCTTTATCGTTGGCTGTTAATGCCAAACCAGCAGCCGGTTTGATGGTAAGAAATTTTTACTAATTTCTAGACATAAAAATTGCTTTGGTGATGACTAAAATTGGCGTTTTGATGATATGACTAAAAAACACTTTTGATATTAATATTTGTTACAGTCCTCTAATTTGAAGAGAGATGCAATGGGAAATCGTCCATTGGCTGATAATATTCGGGTAAGTGAAAAAACGAATTCAGAGGATAAATAACCTCTCATTGTAGTCCCTGAGTTCAAGAGTAGCTCAAAGACATTGTTTCATTACACAGTACAACACATGATTTTGGGACTCAATTGTGAGAGAATTGGACGTGAAAGTAGCCCCGAAAATCAAAAACTTCTTGGCTCAATTAATAATTTAATGGCCATACGATTTTTTGCTCAAACTGGATTTTTTGCACTTTTTCTATATTTTTTTCTCGGTATACCGAACGGAATATCTCTTTTGTGACTGAAGCAAAGCTGTGGAAGCAAAAATGCGGAACAAACCTGCCCGAGAAAATTGCATCCAGTGCCTTAAAAATCGCAAAAATTTACTAAACGAATGATGCAGAAGTTCTTATTTTTGGAGCAAATTTCACATCGAATTCTCAGAATTGAGTGCGAAATCAATGAACTGAAAAATGCTGTACTGTGTTATTGTCACAGAAAATTTAAAAATATTTTTTTTCACCAGGAGCGTCGACAGCTTCCCACGGAGATGCCCCACCCCGAGATGCCCAAGTCTCCCGGTCATTAAAACGATGACCACCTGTTGATGTCTATGAAATCTGATACAAATCCTTCAATTTGTTTATTAAGCTATGACTTATACATATTATCAAATAAAATAAATTAAATAAATTCAATAGAAGGTACTAAATGATTACTGATTAATGATTACTTTGAAAAACAAGTAAGAAAGTTTCAGTCGGGTAAACCGACTAAGGTATACCCTCACTTTGTGAGTAATGTAATATTGAATATTACACAAATTATTCTGTCAATTTTTGTGGGAGGTACCAGAAGGGGTTTAAGAAATACACCTATATTTCGCTGAACAGTAGATACTTTAAATACATTGCACCGTGCCGAATTGTAACCGTTTATATGACCTGGTATATTAACGTTGAGATATTAAATTGTGGTATAATTTGGCCATTTTGTGTGGGAGGTACAAAAAGGGGCGTGGTGATAACGCTCATTTTTCACTGGATTATAGGCATTATAAAAGCATTACACTGTACAAAATTTCAAGTAATTGTATACACTGATATTAATGTTATAAACTGTTAACTTTTGGTGCAAAATGGTGCCTTTGTGGGAGAGGTAACAAAAGGGGCGTGACAATAACGCCCATTTTTCAATGGACTGTAGGCACTATAAAAACATTACGCTGTACAACATTTCAAGTATTTTTATACACTGGTATTAATGTTATAAGCTGTTAACTTTTGGTGCAAAATGGTGCATTTGTGTGGGAGGTACCAAAAGGGGAGCGGCAATAACGCCCATTTTTCACTGGACTGTAGGCACTATAAAAGCATTACACTGCACAAAATTTCAAGTATTTCTAAACACTGGTATTAATGTTATAAGCTTTTACCTTTTAGTGCAAAATGGTGCATTTGTGTGGGAGATACCAAAACGGGCGTGGCAATTTCGCCCATTTTCCTCGAGTTGATAGCGACTAAGAAACTAATACTATGTGTGGAATTTCAGAAGATTCGAATACGTATAATAGCAGATATTAAAGAATCAATATTTCACAACATTTTAACATTTGGGGGAGGTACCAGAAGGAGTGGACCAATATGGCCCATCTTTGAACTTAGCCAGAGATAGAAAAAAATATTACCACATACGAAATTTGAAGTCAATCGGTTACTCCTTTCGAGAGTTATCGTGCGCACCAGCCAGCAGACAGACAGACACACAGACAGACAGACAGACAGACAGACGGACGGACATTGCTCATTCGACTTAAAATGACCCAAAACGGATTTCCGCCGAACATACTTGGGGTCTTAGGTCACTCCTTCGATGTGTTACACTTTTTTCCGTAGCAAATGATATATACCCTCGTCACACTAAAGTGAGGGTATAAAAACGCACTTATTGTTAAGGAAATTCAAAAGTTTTGTATTTAATGTGAAGTACAATCGATACAATTAAGTTCTAAATAAAACGCCATTCAAATGGCCCCCACGACTTGGGGGCGAATTCAATGAACCCAATTTTCGAGCACTTTTTACACTAAATCATGTCGTATGTCATGAATAGCACTTTCAATATTGACTTGTAAAGATTGGAGAGAGTCAGGATTATTTCGAAAGACCAATGACTTCAAAAAACCCCACAAGAAATAGTCTAATGATGTTAAATCACAACTTCTTGGAGGCCATTCAATATCACAATGCAATTGTTTCATTTGCCGTGTGGCACGTAGCCACAATCGGCCAATGGCAAAAAGATAGCTCTTAACGAGAGCTAAAATATTGCTCATGGGTGTCAAGGTCGTATGTCGACTGGAAAAGGTCTTTTTTTTTTTTTAAAAAAATGGACTTAGCTTAATTTTCAAATGTGAACGGAAAATTTATTTTTGCTCTAGCTCCTTAACGGTATGTCGGATCGGGAATCGGTCAATGGCAAAAAGATAGCTCTTAACGAGAGCTAAAATATTGCTCGTAGGTCGACTGGAAAGAGTTTTTTTTGGATTTAAATAAAATTGACTTAGCGCACAAAAAGTTGCAATTGGAGAACGATTATTTTGATAATAAAACTGAATAATTTGAAAACGTTCTTCTTGCATATATCTCTCCATGATGAAATTGTAAACACTACTGAATACAATGTAAAACAAATGACAGATCATGACATACGTATTACAAATGGCCGAAACGTCACTTCAAAATCATATCAACCCTATTTGAAAACCCGTTATATGTACAAAAAGGTGTTTTCTTTCATTCTGGTGCTCCTAGGCCAGAAGAGAAGTGCTATGATAACACTAGATTACCAGAAAGTGATTACAAGTCGATCGGTATAATAAACAATGGGTCTATCTCTTCTCATTTTGGGTGTTACAAACAAATGCACAAAGTCATAATACCCTGGACCACAGTGTGGTGTAGGGTATAAAAATTGTATGGAAATGTTTTTTCAAAAGTAAAATTGTCATTGAATGTTCCTTAGGTATATTGACTATATTTTTCGAAGTATAAACTAACCGTTAGAGCCAAAATTGGCGAAAAAAGGCGATTTTTATGGCTACAATTACTGAAAATATCTCTTTCATTTAGAAACTGCGGCTTAGTTTATGTATTGATTTCTATGGTTTAGTGGCAGTCATTAGTAAACTAAAATAAATATAGGATTATTTTTAAAAAAATAGTTTTTGCTGACACATAGAAGATCATAAAATTTAGAAGAAAAAAACATTTTAATCGAAATTTTCATTAGCCAGCATCCTAACAAAGAAAACAATGCCAATTTAAAACAAGTAAAAGCGTTAAGTTCGGCCATGTCGAATCTTATATACCCTCCACCATGGATAGCATGTGACCTCACAAAATAACTCAAACCTAAAGAAAATAACACCGAAAACACAAAAAATATTGTGGATGAGAACAGTAGGAATCACAACAAGTTAGATGCTATACATGGGAGCTATATCTAAATATGGACCGATATGGCCCATTTGCAATCCCAAACAACCTGCAACTATAAGAAATATTTGTACAAAATATGATCAACCTAGCTCTGTTATTGCGGACTGTAGCGTGATTGCCACAGACGGACGGACGGAAGGACGGACGGACATGGCTAAATCGTCTTAGAATTTCACGACGATTAATAATATATATACTTTATAGGGTCTCCGATCAATATTTAGAGGTGTTACAAACGGAGTGACAAAATGAATATACCCCCCATCCTATGGTGGAGGGTATAAAAAAATCGATGGATAAATGTCGAAATTATACCCCATTTCGCAGAAGTAAGATAATCTCAACAAAATCATATTTTTATACCCTCACTATTGTGAACAAGGGTATATATTATTTGCTGCGTGCCAGAAGTGTAACACATCGAAGGAGTGACCTAAGAGTCCCCAACATAAATATTTGGCGTAAATCCGTTTTGAGCCATTTAAGTTCTTTGAGCAATGTCCGTCCGTCTGTCTGTCTGGCCGGTGCTCACTATAACTAACGATAGGAGTCACCGATTTACTTATTGAATTTGTTAATTTGTTTTTCTCTTCTCAGGCTAATTTCGAAGATGGACCCTCTTGGTCCACACCTTCTAAAACCTCCCCAAGTATTCCATCAAACATTTAAAATTTTTTTTCTATTTTTTAAGGATTTTTTTTCCAAAAGGTTTTTTAAACCAAGGGTAAAAATGAAATAGGTAACATTTGTAGCACTCATATATACCTTAAATGTAATGCATATCCCGACTCTTTCGGGCATAATTAAATAATATAGTTCAAATACAAGGACGGTACCTAATTGGCCGACCTAACAAAGAATACACAACAAATTTGGGGAAATTTTTCTTTATTTCTCAACAGAATCTACTTTTAGTTCGATACACTTTCCCCGGCGATTTACAATAGCTTCGATACCCTGTTTATGTATAGTACTCTCTAGCCCCTGAAAATAGCCATCAACCCCAACCTCCTCCTCTTCATTTCTGGTAAATCTTTTTCCGCCAAGCCATTTTTTCAAGTTTGGAAAGAAAAAATAATCCGATGGAGCTAAATTTGCCGAATAAGGTACGTGCTGAAGCAATTCGAATTTTAATTCACTGATGTTAGCCATCGCAATAATGGAACTGTTTGAACTGATGCATTGTCTTGATTGTGAGCAAACGTGGCACCCATCTTGGGTACAGCTTTCTCATCATACAGTTTTTCGTAAATATGCGATGTGTAGGACTTTTTGAAATGTCTACGACTTTAGCTAGCCCACGAACTTTTTTAACCATTTCTGGCGTGGACACGTCAATTGGTCGACCACTATGGTGTTTGTCTTGGCAGCTCGAACGGCCCCGTTTAAACTCAGCCAATCAATATTTTATAGTTGTAAACGAAGAAGCAGAATCCCCCAAAGTAGAATCTATCTCGGTTTTAATATTGCTCCAATGACTTAAAATGGTCCAAAATGGCTTTCCGCCAAATATTCTTGGGGTCCCTTAAGTAGGTCACTCCTTCGATGTGTTACACCTCTAACCCGCAGCAATTGATATAAAGGGTGACCCATTTAAAATTTTAACTACCGATTACTTTGATGTAAATGGTGTAAAATGGTCCCGTTGTATGGGAGGTACCAAAAGGGGCGTGGCAATAGCGTCCATTTTTCTCAAGATGATAGCGACAAAGAAACTTATACTATGTATGGAATTGTGAAATATTCTGAGTAGTATGTAGTATAGAAGTTATAAGATAATCAATATTTCACTAAATTTTGACCCTTTGTGGGGAGGGTCCTCGAAGGAGCGGAACAACATGGTCCATCTTTGACCTAAGCCTGTGATAGAGAAAAGAAATTAACACATACCAAATTTGAAGTCAATTGGTTACTCCTATCGAAGGTTATTGTGCGCTCCAATCAGACAGACGGACGGAATGACGGACATTGCTCAAGTGACTTAAAATGGTCCAAAATGGCTTTCCGCCAAATATTCTTGGGGCCACTTAGGTCACTGCTTCGATGTGTTACACTTTTGACCAGCAGCAACTGATATAAAGGGTGGGCCATTTAAAATTTGAAGTTTGAACTACCGATTACTTTGACATGTGATTTGAGCCCTTGGGATTATTTTCTGTGGTGAGCCATTAAGGATAAACGTTACCCAAAGCATCCAGAGACAATTGAAGCGATGAAACATGAAACCGAAGTTGCCATTGAAGAGATTCGATCTGAAACAAACGAAAATGTACTGAAAATCGGATAAGGTGATGCCGAGCCAGTCGTAGTAGTCATATGAGTGATATTCATCCCTGTTCTCGTACTCACTTTATTTATTTACATTCATCTCACTTCTCACCTTTACTTCACAGGAAGAATAGCGAGATGTATGGCAACTGCAGAAAGTATTGGCTGCCTAACTTCTGCTTAAATATGTAATGCCTAACATGTGATTTGCCTTCCATGCCATACGGTTTTTAGGCGTGATAGCGACTTTTAGAAAACCTCCATCTTAAGATATTTCACGTGAGATGCTCCAAGTGAGTGCCAGAACATACTCGATTGTGTTCCATTATTAAATGACAAAGTTCAACATTTCCAATAAAACCAGTAATTTTAAAAAATTATCAGTATTTTTTTCAAGCCTTTTCAGATTTTAAATTTTAAATGTCCCACCCTGTATAACCTCTTCCTCAATAGTGGGGGTATACGAACATGATTTTGTTGAAAATCTCTTACTTCTAACAAAAGGGCTATAATTTCTACATTTATCCATAGATTTTTTCAAATAGGTATTGTTTTTTTTCGTTAGGATGCTAACTTTCAAAAAATGGAACAAACCAATTTTTTTGCGAATTTTTTTCTATTTTTTATGGATATCTTTATCGTGCCTGAAAAAAACGATTTTTCGTGGAAAACTTCAAGTCTATTCTAATCGATTTAACGACAGTTACTAAACTTTTGGTTCTACATGAAAGTAATTTTTTAATATAAATTTTTTTAAATATTTTTAATACCAAATGCACTTTCCAAGAAAATGGAATTTAAAAAAAAATTACCATAATTTTTTTAATATTTTTTCGTGTTTAGGGCTCCCTATAACCCTAAGAAATGTTCTACGCAGCCCTTCGGCAAAATTTTTGTTACATAGTGTTACTATCGCATGGATTTTTTATGGAAAAAATTCAAATTTTTTCTAATTTTTTTAACGACAGTTACTAAACTTTTGGTTCTACGTGAAAGTGGTGCTCTAAATACTTAAAACAATATGGTCCAAAAACTAAAGACATCTTCCAAGAAATAAAAATTAAAAACCAGTAAGGAAAGGCTAAAGTCGGGCGGTGCCGACTATATAATACCCTACACCACTCTCCTAATATTGAATAACTCTGATATATAAATTTTGTAATTCATGTATAAATTGTTTACATACATTTACTTTTGGGACATTTTATACTTAAATAATACCCTGTACCACAGTGTGGTGTAGGGTATAAAAACGATTAGATCTAAAGAGCCAAATCGGATGAAACATATATATGGGAGCTATAGCTAAATCTTTACCGATTTTCTTCAAATTCGGCAATGTTGGTTCATGGATCAAGAAACTATACCATTCTAAATTTCAAAACGATTGAATGTAAAATACAGCTTTTATAGGACTAAATGGCCAAATCGGACGAAACATATATATGGGAGCTATAGCTAAATCTTAACCGATTTTCTTCAAATTCGGTAGTGTTGGTTCATGGATCAAGAAACTATACCATTCTAAATTTCAAAACGATTGAATGTAAAATACAGCTTTTATAGGACTAAATGGCCAAATCGGACGAAACATATATATGGGAGCTATAGCTAAATCTTAACCGATTTTCTTCAAATTCGGTAGTGTTGGTTCATGGATCAAGAAATTATACCATTCTAAATTTCAAAACGATTGGATGTAAAATACAGCTTCTATAGGACTAAAGGGTCAAATCGGACGAAACATATATATGGTAGCTATAGCTAAATCTTAACCGATTTTCTTCAAATTCGGCAATGTTGGTTCATGGATCAAGAAACTATACCATTCTAAATTTCAAAACGATTGGATGTAAAATACAGCTTTTATAGGACTAAATGGCCAAATCGGACGAAACATATATATGGGAGCTATAGCTAAATCTTAACCGATTTTCTTCAAATTCGGTAGTGTTGGTTCATGGATCAAGAAACTATACCATTTTAAATTTCAAAACGATTGGATGTAAAATACAGCTTCTATAGGACTAAAGGGTCAAATCGGACGAAAGATATATATGGAAGCTATATCTAAATCTGAACCGATTTCAACCAAATTCACTAGCGATCTTAACTGCCGCGAAATACTTTAAACTGCAAAATTTCAGAACGATCGGAGTGAAATTGCGACCTGTAGTCGACGAACAACTTTACATGGACAGACGGACGGACGGACGGACATCGTTAAATCGACTCAGCTAGTGATTCTGAGTCGATCGGTATACTTTAAAGTGGGTCTAGCTGTGTTATTTTCAGGTGTTACAAACATCTGCCGTGAAACAAACTTATAATACCCTGTACCACAGTGTGGTGTAGGGTGTAAAAATACCACAAAATGTTTTAAAAATGTTTAATACTAAAGTCACTATCCAAGAAAATGGGAATTAAAAAAAAATTATCATACATTTTTTGAAATATTTTTCGTTTTTAGGACACCATACACCAGTAAATGTTCTGCATAGCCCTTCGGCAAAAATTATGTTGCATAGTGTTATTATCGCATTGACTGTTCATTTTTCTCTTTAAAAAATCCTATAATGATCGCAGAGCTCATCACTTGGTTGTAACATACGTTTTTGGTCTTATGAATATGGTTTCCGGCATGAATTTTGCTAACATTGCCACCCACAGTGATTGCAGTAATATTATTGTTTATTATCGATAGTAAACATTGTTCAAATTTACTTATTATCTGCTGATTTTTTTTTTATAATTACCACTTAAAAGGTTCGAAATTCAATAGATGAATGTCCGTCCATCTGTCTTTGTGCTATTTATCGGAAAACTCTGAAATTTTGTAGTGGAAAGTGTTAATTGTTTAACACATGAAAGAACAATTAAAAAATTATAGGACTTGAATTTATCAAAATTTACCAAATAATAGTATTTGAAAACATGTAATATTGGAAACAATGTCAGGCGAACAACAATACAAGAATTTATATTTCTTTTTACGATTTTCAATATAAATATAGGCCATTTGTCAAATAAAATTAAGTTTCATTAGTGCTTTACATTGCAGTTGTTAACAAAGTTTCAGAGAGTGATTATAAAATTTGAAAAATATATTTTATTAAAACGAAAACAAAAACAATGCGTATTTTATATTTGTGGGCCTTCTTCGCCATCGTGTCCTTAGCGTTGGCTGTTAATGCAAAACCAGCAACCGATTTGGGGGTAAGAAATTTTTACTAATTGTTTTAGACATAAAAATTGGTTTATTTATTTGACCATAAATGACTAAGAAATACTTTTGATATTCATATTTGTTTCAGTCCTCAAAGTTGGTTGGAGATGCAATGGGTAATCTAAGTCCATTGGCTGATAATATTCGGGTAAGTAAAACAAATCGCAGAGGGTAAATAACCTCGAATATGGCCGCAGAGCTTTTCAATGAATATTTATGGCCTCAAACTTTTCAATGAATATTTATGGCCCCAAACTTTTCATTGAATATTTGTAAGATAAAAAAAAAACTGCTGTAGCTTTTTGTTTTTTAAAGTCTCTAATTTTTAAAATTTTTATTATTTCTAAGTTAATTATTCTATTAATGTTTAATTAGAGCAATATTTTTTTTTAATATTTAAACTTTTCATTATTGCCACAGGAATTTTAAAAATATATTTTTTTCAACAGATGCGTCGACAAGCCCCCACTGGTATGCCCACGCCCGAGATGCCCAAAATGCCCGAGATGCCCAAGTCTCCCGGTCATTAAGAAGGTGACCAACCTGTTTATGTCTATGAAATCTGAAAAATCCTACAATTTGTTTATTAAGCTATGGCTTATACATATTATTCAATAAATTCAATAGAAATATAATATAAAAATATACATATAAGTGTTTTCATTCATTCTGGTGCTCCTAGGCCAGAACTATAGCTTCTATAGGGGCTAAAGAGTGAAATCGGACGAAACATATATATGGGAGCTATAACTAAATCTGAACCGTGCTAAATTTCAAAACAATTGGATGTAAAATACAGCTTCTGTAGGGCAAAAGAGCCAAATCGGACAAAACATATATATGGAAGCTATATGTAAATCTGAACACTGTCCAGTCGACCTACGACCTTGACACTCATCAGCAATATTTTAGCTCTCGTTAAGAGCTATCTTTTTTCCATTGACCGATTCCCGATCCGACGTACCGTTAAGGAGCTAGAGCAAAAATAATGGACTTAGCATCATTTGAAAATGTTGCTAAGTCAACTTTTATTTAAAATCCAAAAAAAACACTTTCCAGTCGACCTACGACCTTGACATCCATGAACAATATTTTAGCTCTCGTTAGGAGCCATCTTTTTGCCATTGACCGATTGTGGCTACGTGCCACACAGCAAATGAAACAATTGAATTGTTGCGAGAAAAGTTTGGAGATACGGTTATTTCAAGAAATTGTGATATTGAATGGCCTCCAAGAAGTTGTGATTTAACACCATTAGACTATTTCTTGTGGGGTTATTTGAAGTCATTGGTCTTTCGAAATAAACCAGACTCTCTTCAAGCGTTACAAGTTAATATTGAACGTGCCTTTCATGACATACGACTTGATTTAGTGAAAAAAAGTGCTCGAAAATTGGATTCATCGACTTCGTTCCTGCAGAAGAAGTCGTGGATGCCATTTGAATGACGTTTTATTTATAACTTAATTGTATCGATTGTACTTCACAATGGATCAAGAAACCCTATCGTGCTGTATTACAAAATGATTAGATGTAAACTGCAGCTTCTATAGGGATAAAGGACCAAATCAAACGAAATATATATATGGGAGCGATTTTTAAGGCACTGGATGCCCTTTTTCGGGTAGGTTTGTTCCGCATTTTTCTCTCTCCTTTTCAATATCTACAACTTTGCTTCAGACACAAAAGAGATATTCCGTACAGTATACCGAGATATAACCGTGTTGAAATATAGAAGTTCTTTTTTCTGAGACTACTTTTACGTACAATTCCCAGAATGGAGTCCTAAAATCATGTATTTTACTGTGTAAATGTCGAAATTATAGCCCTTTTGATAGAAGTAAGAGAATTTCAACAAAATTATTTAGTTATATCCGCACTAGTGTAAACGAGCGTATATATCACTTTCTGCGAGCCAATTGCGTAACACATCGAAGGAGTGACCTAAGAAACCCATCAAATATTTGGAGGAAATACGTTTTGAGACATTTAAATTCTTTGAGTAATGTCCGTCCGTCTGTCTGTCTGGCTGGTGCGCACTATAACTTTCGATAGGAGTCACCTAATGGCTTCAAATTTGGTTTGTGGAAACTTTTTTCTCTTCTCAGACTAAGTTCGAAAATGGACCATCTTGGTCCACTCCTTCTTATAACTCCTCACCAAAAAAGGGGTCAGAATTTAGTGAAATATCGATTCTTTAATAACTTCTATACTACCTATCAGAATCTTCTGCAGTTACACACATAGTAATAGATTTTTAGAAGCTATCACATTGAAAAAAATGGGCGATGTTGCCACGCTCCTTTTGGTTGCTACGCCCTTTTTGGTTGCTACGCCCCTTTTGGTTGCTACGGCCCACACTAATGGAACATTTTGAACACAAAGTTAAAGATTTATAATTTTGTTTCTATTCCATATAATACTTGAAATTTTGTGTAGTGTAATACTTTCACAATACCTGCAATCCCTTGAAAAAATGGGCGTCATTGTCACGCCCCTTTTGATACCTCCCATTCAAAGGGACCATTTTTCACAAAAAGTTAACGGGTTATAAATTTTTTTCAGAATTTGTTTTTTAGATATTTTTAATGACTGTTAGTAAACCAAAGGTTCTATGTAAAAGTAGCCCTCCTAATTTTCTTAAATTGAATGCATATTCTGGCTCTATTGAAGTTATACTTCAAAAAATATAGTCCAAATACTAAAGCCACAATTCATAAAAACTATAATTAAAAAATAAATTTTAAATAATATTTTTTTTTTAAATATTTCAATTTCAATATAAACAAAATTTCACCAGAAAATGTTATGTACATCCCTTCGGCAAAAATTTTATTATTAGAATGAACTGATGATATTTCTCTGGAAGAGTAACCTATAATTTCTGTGGTTATCACTTGGTTACAACTTCCGTTTTGAGTGTTATGATTGTGGTTGCCACCCTCCCAAACATTTCCGGTATACATTATACAATCATTACCACCCACTATGATTCTAATAATATCTTATGGTCTCTGAACAACATTTTAATTACACTGTGGAACACAAAAAGAAAATAACAAGGTTCTGTCAACGGATTCTAAAAGAGAGATTCTAAATAGAATGGTCATTTTAGAGAGGCATCAATATTTTTCCATTTCACACTTTCTTATAATGAATCAGCATATGAAACGGTGGGATCCTTATATTTTAGGTGTACAATGTGTTCAGCATCATTTCTTTGAACACTACGAGGAACATTTATGAGCAACATAGATAAATTTCGAACTTTTTTGAGTTGGTGCTAAACCTAAAAATTTATTTTATGTTTTGACTTATTTCTGGCATTTAATTTGAGTTTTGTGTTTTGGTGTAGTCAGAAACTTATAGTAGAATATTATGACAAATATTTTTGTAGAATTTTAAGGCAAATATTTTTGTAGAACATTTTCACACGTTAAATACCCGTTTAAGGGGTGATTTTTACCCTTCTCCACAAAAGGGACCAAAAAGTCCCCTAGGTTGAACCGCTAGAGGTATAAAATATTCAACAAAAATATTTGCCATAAAATTCTACTGTCAGTCTCTGAATACATTAAAACACAAAACTCAACTTAAATGCCAGAAATAAGAATTTTATGGGAAATATATTTGTAGAACATTTTGACCCGTTAATACCCGTTTTAGGGGTGATTTTTACCCTTCTCCACAATATGGACCAAAAAGTCCCCTAGGTTGAACAGCTAGAGGCTTAAAATATTCAACAAAAATATTTGCCATAAAATTCTACTATAAGTCTCTTAATGTACCAAAACACAGAACTCAACTTAAATGCCAGAAATAAATCAAAATTTAATATCCATTTATAGCAACGATGGGCACACAATACTTCTACAAAATGTTTATGTATTTGTGAGAAGTGTTAACACTCTCTTTATGCACTGCGAGAAATGGTATTTGCATTTTCCTAACATATATTTGTTGGGTAAGATAATAAATAAAGTGTACAATGAACATCATTAAGTACATTTGGGGTTATTATACGCGTACATAAAGAAATCTAACTTTAAATATGTTATCATTAGCCACATACATATTTGTTATGCTATGTAAATTAATCAATCCAAATTTTCCAATAAGAGTACTGCATACTCGTATTGATTATGCCATATTCTGTATTTAATTCTTTATTTTTTCTATTAACCGTTTTCGAGTGTCCAACTTTTTTTTTGTTAGTATATTTAGGTGTTTATACAAATTTTATTAAAAAATCGTTAAAAAATAATAATATATACATTTAAAATTATCTTAAAAAATTCGTTAGTTTATTTAATTTTGACAAAAGAAAATAATATATACATTTCTGCAGTAACATAATAAATAATTTAAACTTGTAACTATTTAGAAATGTTTATAAATTCTTCGGTAAAAATACAATACATACTAAACGTTATTCCTATACTTGAATAATGTATTGTATGTATTGTAATAATTGTATCACCCATTTTTTCTTTATGTGCATGCTAAGCAACAAGCGACGACACAACCCCGTCGATCGAATGTCCAAGCGCGACTGAATGATAGTGAACTCTCATTCAATGTGTGTGCTCATGTACACGTGAGAGGAAAAACCCCGGGTAGTGCTTTTGCCCATCGCTGATTTATAGTTTAATTTCGAACTTTTTCGAATTGGTGGAAAACCTAAAAAAGGATTTTAAGTTTTGACTTAATGCTGGCATTTGGGTTGAGTATTGAGTTTTGGTGTATTCAGAGACTTATAGTAGAATTTTATGGCAAATATTTTTGTAAAACATTTTGACCCGCTAAACACCTGCTTTAGGGGTGATTTTTATCCTTTTTCAAAAAGGAGGCCATAATCCGTAGATTGAGGAGCTAGAGGGATAAATTAACGGGTTTTTCAATAGGGATGATGTGATTTTGAAGTCACGTTTCGGCCATTTTTCATGATCTGTCATTGTTTTTCATTGTATTCAGTAGTGTTTACAATTTCATCATGGAGAGATATACGCAAGAACAACGTTTACAAATTATTCAGTTTTTTAAAATAAAAAAAACACTTTCCAGTCGACCTACGACCTTGACACTCATGAGCAATATCTTAGCTCTCGTTAAGAGGTATCTTTTTTCCATTGTTCAATTCCCGATCCGACGTACTGTTAAGGAGCTAGAGAAAAATAAATTTTCCGTTCACATTTCAAATGATGCTAAGTCCTTTTATTTAAATCCAAAAAAAATCTTTCCAGTCGACCTACGACCTTGACATTCATTAGCAATATTTTAGCTTTCATTAAGAGCTATCTTTTTGCCACTGACCGATTGTGGCTACGTGCCACACAGTAAATGAAACAATTGAATTGTTGCCAGAAAAGTTTGGAGATTCGATTATTTCAAGAAATTGTGGTATTGAATGTCCTCCAAAAAATTGTGATTTAACGCCATTAGACTATTTCTTGTGGGGTTATTTGAAGTCATTGGATTTTCGAAATAAACCAGACTCTCTTCAAGCTTTACAAGTCAATATTGAACGTGCCATTCAAGACATACGACCTGTTTAGTGGAAAAAGTGCTCGAAAATTGGGTTCATCGAATTCGTTCCTGCACAAGAAGTCGTGGAGGCCATTTGAATTACGTTTGATTTAGAACTTAAATGTATCGATTGTACTTTACATTAAATAAAAAACTTTTGAATTTCCCTAACAATATGTGTATTTTTTTTTGTTCAAAGAAATCATATCACTGTTATTGGAAAACCCTGTAGTTTCCTATGCCGATTCATCATAAGAATGTGTAAAATTGGGAAATACTAATACCCCATACGTTAACTTTCAAGATGCCGATACACGTATGTATATTCTTTTTTTGCCCCCTCTACCATAATCCGTTTTCAGAATCTTGTTATTTTCGAAAAAGTTTAATTTTGTTCCACAGTGTTATTGTTTATTCATTACTTAAATTTTCCTATTATCTGATGATTTTTCATGTTAATTACCACTTCAATTAAATAAATGAATGTCCGTCCATCTGTCCTTTTGCTATTTATCGGTAAATCTGGAATTTTGTAGAGAAAAGTGTTAATTGTTTAACACACGAAAGATCAATGTCAAATATGTAGTAGTTTTTTGAAAACATGTAAATTTGTAGAATTTGTCAAATAATAGTATTTGAAAACATGTAATGTTGGAAAACATGTTAGGGGAAAGACAATCAAAGAATTTATAATTATTTAAAATTTTGAATATAAATATAGGCCATTCAACAAACAAAATTATGTTTTATTTGAGTTTTGCATCAGAGCTTTTAAAGGGAGTGATAATTGAAGCTGTAAAATAGATTTTATTTTAAAGAAAAAAAGCATGCGTATTTTATATTTTTTGGCCTTTCTGGCCATAGTGTCCTTATCGTTGGCTGATCATGCCAAACCAGGATCCAGTTTGATGGTAAGATTTTAGTTTAATGTCTAATTGATGATTTGACTAAAAACCACTTATGATATTAATATTTGTTATAGTCCTCAAAGATGGTTAGAGATGCAATGGGTAATCGTCCATTGGCTGATAATATTCGGGTAAGTAGAACCAATATCAGAGGCGCTAAATAACCCCTCATTATAGCCCCTCAGTTCAAGAGTTGTCTAAACAAGGAAAAGCATTAAGATCGGCCATGCCGAATTTTATATTCTCCAACCTGGATTGTAGTCAATTTTATAACTGGAAAAATCTTTGGATATGCAAATCATGGAACGATCCTTTTTGTTTAAGAAAATTATAAAAAAAACGAACGCTGCAATTTTTAGCCAAATTTTAGGGCTCAAATTCTTTAGCCAAACTCCTCATCTGAAAAATGTGATATTTATGGCTTAGAATTAACATGCAGGGTTTTCCAATAAGGTGATATGATTTCTTTGAAAAAAACACACTTTCTGTTAAGGAAATTCAAAAGTTTTTTATTTAATGTGAAGTACAATCGAAACAATTAAGTTCTAAATAAAGCGTCATTCAAATGGCCTCCACGACTTCTTCCGCAGGAACGAATTCGATGAACCCAATTTTCGAGCACTTTTTCCACTAAATCAAGTCGTATGTCATGAATGGCTGGTTTGGCTTTGACTTGCAAAGCTTGAAGAGAGTCTGGTTTTTTTCGAAAGACCACTGACTTCAAATAACCCCACAAGAAATAGTCTAATGGTGTTAAATCACAACTTCTTGGAGGCCATTCAATATCACAATTTCTTGAAATAATCGAATCTCCAAACTTTTCTCGCAACAATTCAATTGTTTCATTTGCTGTGTGGCACGTAGCCACAATCGGTTAATGGCAAAAAGATAGCTCTTAACGAGAGCTAAAATATTGGTCATGGGTGTCAAGGTCGTAGGTCGACGGGAAAGTGTTTTTTTGGGATTTAAAAAAAATTGACAGCATAATCTTTAAATGTGAACGGAAAGTTTATTTTTGCTCTAGCTCCTTAACTATACGTTAAATCGGGAATCGGTCAATGGCAAAAAGATATCTCTTAACGAGGGCTAAAATATTGCTCATGGGTGTCAAGGTCGTAGGTCGACTGGAAAGTGTTTTTTTGGATTTAAAAAAATGGACTTACCGCACGAAAAGTTGCAATTGGAGAATTCTGGCCAAAATAGACTAAAAACTGCAGTTTCAGTTAAATTTCATAGAAAATATGGCTGAACAAGCCTTTTTTGGGAGCGACGTCTATAGGAGGACCATAACAAAATATGAACTGATTTCAAAAATGTTTACTATAATGATTTCTTGTCTAAACAAAATACAAACGGCAAAAATTCAGTTAAAATGCTTAGAAAATTGGTATTTATGGCTTAAATAAGCGTATTTTGGAGCGACCTCTAGAGGATGAATATAACAAAATATAAACCGATATGTAACATTTTTTCTGTGTTGAATTCTTGTCAAAATAGAATATAAACCGCAAAGTTTCAGCTAAATTGCTTTAAAAATATGGTATCTATGGCTCAAAACCCCTCATTTGCAGCGACCTCTATAGGGGAGCTATACCAAAACATTGACCGATATGGCCCATTTGCAATACCAGACAACGTGCAACTATAAGAAATATTTCTACCAAATTTGAAGAACCTAGCTCTATTATTACGGACTGTAGCGTGATTTCAACAGACGAACGGACGGACAGACGGACATGGCTAAATCGTCTTAGAATTTCACGACGATTAAGAATATGTATACTTTATGGGGTCTCAGATCAATATATAGAGGTGTTACAAAGGGAGTGACAAAATATTTTTTTTATTTTATTTATTTGTATTTATTTATTACAATTAAAAATTATAATAAACTTAATGTAAAAGGCACTAGCATCTTAGGCTATCGGCCAAGACAAAATAAATAAACCCCATATCCTATGGTGGAAGGTTTAAATATACCTTCATACCAATATTTTGTGTAATTTCCAATTTCGTAAAATTCTAAGACGATTTAGCCATATCCGTCCGTCCGTCCGTCCGTCCGTCTGTTGCAATCACGCTACAGTATATAATACTTGAGATAGGTGGCTGACATTTGGGACATATACTTCATATATCTGTAGGTATGTTGGGATTGAAAATGGACAATATCGATCCATTTTTAGATATAGTCCCCATATATAGCATCTCCCCCATTTTACTTCTTAACGTCATAGAGACTACAAATGTCAACTGATCGGGCTGAAAATTGGTAACCGGGGTTTATTTATAGCCGGAATCCTTCACACAAACTAAGGCGGTTAAAGGTCCATGTTTTGATATAGCCCCCATACAAAGGTCCCTCTAGATTTGACTTCGTAACGCCACTAAAACCTAAAATTTCAACGAATTGGGCTGAAATTTAGTATAATGAGTTTATTAGTAGCCGTAACGATTTGATCCATGGTGGATCCATGATCCATGGTATATAAGATTCGAAATAATCCGTCTTTACTTGTCATTAAACTACTGTGGAATGCGATCCACGTTGAAGAGTATATAAAATTCGGCCTGACTGAACTTAACGTCGTTTATATATATATAATTGTTTAGTTTTAAAATATTAGAATTTATCAGTTTAGAAATTATTTTTTTTAGTTTTCCAATTTCTTAATGTTTTTGATTTATATTTTAAAATATTTTTTTTATTTTGTAGAATTGTTTTAATATTGTCTATAATAGTTTAATATTTTAAACGTTTGTTCTTGTCACAGAGACTTAAAAAAAATATTTTTATTTTCAACAGATGCGTCGACAATTGCCCCCTGGTGTGCCTTCGCCCGATATACCCATGCCTCCCGGTAAATAAATGGTCCCCCCAAAGATGTCTACGTAATCTGCAAATTCTTTCAATTTGTTTATCAAAAGATGACATCTACATATTTTTCAATATTTTAAATTAAATTAAATTAAATGAAATACATTAAATAGAGGTATCGTATGATGAAAATGTACAGAGGTGTTTTCATTCATTAAACTATTTTCCCGTTTAGCTATTCGCGTCGCATTTGTTGCACAAATTTTAAATAATAAATTTGCACTAAAAACTATGCACTTAAGCGCATAAATATTAAATGTGTTGTTTTTCAAACAAACAAAAAAAAAACGCCCGAAGCAAAGCAGCTCGGGGTATTCACACGTATGGTTTATGCGGATGCAGCTAAATAGGGGGAGCATTTGTGGAGTGAAAGAACATTTGCATAAATTTTGAGTAAGTACTAAACGAGAAAGAAATTGTCGGTTAAAGATTTTAAATAAGCATACGGGAGGCCTTAATCATAACAAGTAAAAGCGTTAAGTTCGGCCATGCCGAATCTTATTTATCCTCTATCATGAACTGATTTAAACACTTTTTACTGCGATGAGCTCTTGTCTTATTATATTAAATACAAACTGCAAAGATTCAGTTAAAATGCTTAGAAAATATAGTATTTATGGCTTAAATACCAATATTTTGGAGTGACCTCTATAGGGTGACTATAACAAAATATGAGCCGATTTGAAAAATTTTTGCTGTGATGAATTCTTGTCAAAAAAAAAATACAAACTATATAGTTTCTGCTAAATTGCTTTAAAAATGTGGTATCTATGGCTTAAAAAACGTTTTTTGGAGCGACGTCTATACACGCAAAGAAAGTGACGCAAAGTGACAGAAACTTATTTCGCGTAAGCAATTTTTTGTTCTGACCAAAAGAATTTCAGTCGTCGTAAACGAGAATTGCAGTTGTCTAATAGTTCATTTCTCAGAATTTTTTCATTGCGTGTAGGGGAGCTATATCAAAACATTGACCCATATGGCCTATTTGCAATCCCAAACAACCTACAACTATAAGAAGTATTTCTACCAAATTTGAAGAACCTAGCTCTATTATTACGGACTGTAGCGTGATTTCAACAGACGGACGGACGGACAGACTGATCAATATTTAGTGGTGTTACAAACAGAGTGACAAAATTAATATACCCCCATCCTATTGTGGAGGGTCGGGCGGCCGACAATATGATACTCTACACCACTCTAGTAAGATTGGATAACAATGAAATATACAATGTATACTTCAACTAAAATTTTTTTACACAATTTACGTTTGGTACGTGTCTACCTCTGTAACCATACTCTGTAGCCAGCGATACTTTTTTTAATAGCCTTTTTTGACAGATCACGTGTGAGTCGTGTCATGCGTCAACTATCATCGTTCAACTTTATTAAGAAACTTCACGTTCTGTGAGGAATGTGTTTCGTGCACTTCGCTCAACTTATGGTCAACATAATCGGCCTACTGAGCGTACTATTCGCAACACCATCACCCATCTTGAGACCCTGCGTTCATTATTGGATAATATTCGTCCGAATATACCACGTCCAGAACGCAGTGAAGAATATGTAGCGGCCGTAGCTGAGAGTGTACACGAAGACCGTGCTGCCGTTCGCAGCAACTCGGACTGACGTATGGAACGACTTGGCGCATTTTACATCGAGAAAAAATACAGCTTGTGCCAGAACTGAAGCCGCCCGACCTTCCCAAGCGACATCGCTTCGCTCTATGGGCTCTTGAAAAGTTCCAAGAAGACGTTTTCGAGCCAAATTTTGTTCAGCGATGAGGCCCATTTCTGGTTCAATGGGTATGTAAACAAGCAAAATTGCCGCTTTTGGACGAAGAGAAACCTGAAGAGATTCAAGAGCTGCCACTTCATCCAGAAAAAACAACGGTTTGGTGTGGTTTGTGGGCCGGTGGAATCATCGGTCCATATTTCTTTAAAAATGATGCCGGTTAGAACGTAACCGTTAATGGCGACCGTTATCGTGCCATGATAACCGACTATATGATGCCTGAAATTGAAGCTCGTGATCTCGGCGACATTTGGTTTCAACAAGACGGCGCCACTTCCCACACATCGCATCAATCAATGGATTTATTTAGAGAACACTTCGGTGAGCAGATAATTTCGCGTTTTGGGCCGGTCGGTTGGCTACCAAGATCGTGTGATATCACACCGTTAGACTTTTTCCTGTGGAGATATGTAAAGTCTAAAGTTTATGCGGACAAACCCGCTTCGATTCAGGCTTGCAGCAAAACTTCAAGCGTGTCATTCACCAGTTACCAGTCGAAATGCTCGAACGAGTCATCGAAAATTGGACTCAACGGATGGACCATCTGAGACGTAGCCCCGGCCAACATTTGATAGACATAATCTTCAAAAAATAAATGCCAAAGAATGTTCTTTCAAATGATAATAAACATTCCCCACTCAATTTTAATTTTCTGTGTTTATTTCTTTAAAAAAGTAGGGAACCTCGGAATGGACCACGCTATACATATATGAGAGATATAACTATATCTGAATCGATTTTCTTCAAATTCAGCTATGTTGGTCCATACATCAATAAAGTAATCCTCCTATCAGAAAATGCTATAAATTTTGCGATTGGCCCCTAATGCCTAATGTTGACATTTGTGTAGTAAACACATGCGAAATACGCGTTAATAAACAATGTTACGCTACACTGCTCCAGAACGCGGAATATTGCTGACTATTTATTTGACCAATAATCGGTCGGTGACTTTGGCACAAAAAACATCGAAAGGTTACTTTTGCGCCACCTTGTACAACTTCTTTAGGGCTAAAGGTCCAAATCGGACGAAACTTATATATGGAGGCTATAGCTAAATCTGAACCGATTTTCTTCAAATTCGGCAATATTGGTCCATGGATCAAGAAACTTTTCCGTGCTAAATTTTAATACTATTGGATGTAAGCTACAGCTTCTATGTATTGGGCTAAATGTCCAAATCGGACGAAACTTATATACGGGGGCTATAACTAAATCTGAACCGATTTCAACTAATTTCAATAGGGTTCTTTCCAGGTGTGAAAGACTCCTAACTGCAAAATTTCAGCACAAGAGGAGTGAAATTGCAATCTGTACTCCACGAACAATATAAGATGGACGGACAGACATGGTTAAATAGACTCAGCTAGTGATTCGGATTCAATCGGGTATACTTTAAGGTGGGTTCAGCTGTAGTATTTCTAGGTGTTACAAACAACTGCCGTAACATAAACTAATAATATACATATTTGTTTATATTTTTTTTTATTTTTATACCCTACACCACAATGTGGTACAGGGTATTATAACTTTGTTCCAAGGCAGATGTTTGTAACACCTGAAAATAACACAGCTAGACCCACTTTAAAGTATACCGATCGACTCAGAATCACTAGCTGAGTCGATTTAATGATGTCTGTCCGTCCGTCCGTCTGTCCATGTAAAGTTGTTCGTCGACTACAGGTCGCAATTTCACTCCGATCGTTCTGAAATTTTGCAGTTTAGAGTATTTCGCGGCTGTTAAGACTGCTATTGAATTTGGTTGAAATCGGTTCAGATTTAGATATAGCTCCCATATATATCTTTCGTCCGATTTGGCCCTTTAGTCCTATAGAAGCTGTATTTTACATCCGATCGTTTTGAAATTTAGAATGGTAGAGTTTCTTGATCCATGAACCAACATTGCCGAATTTGAAGAAAATCGGTTAAGATTTAGCTATAGCTCCCATATATATGTTTCGTCCGATTTGGCCCTTTAGTCCTATAGAAGCTGTATTTTACATCCGATCGTTTTGAAATTTAGAATGGTAGAGTTTCTTGATCCATGAATCAATATTGCCGAATTTGAAGAAAATCGGTTAAGATTTAGATATAGCTCCCATATATATGTTTCGTCCGATTTTGCTCTTTAGTCCTGTAGAAGCTGTATTTTACATCCAATCATTTTGAAATTTAGAATGGTAGAGTTTCTTGATCCATGAACCAACACTACCGAATTTGAAGAAAATCGGTTGAGATTTAGCTATAGCTTCCATATATATGTTTCGTCCGATTTGGCCATTTAGTCCTATAAAAGCTGTATTTTACATCCAATCATTTTGAAATTTAGAATGGTAGAGTTTATTGATCCATGAACCAACACTACCGAATTCGAAGAACATCGGTTAAGATTTAGTTATAGCTCCCATATATATGTTTCGTCCGATTTGGCCCTTTAGTCCTATGAAAGCTGTATTTTACATCCGATCGTTTTGAAATTTAGAATGGTAGAGTTTCTTGATCCATGAACCAACATTGCCGAATTTGAAGAACATCGGTTAAGATTTAGCTATAGCTCCCATATTATGTTTCGTCCGATTTGGCCCTTTAGTTCTATAGAAGCTGTATTTTACATCCAATCGTTTTGAAATTTAGAATGGTAGAGTTTCTTGATCCATGAACCAACATTGCCGAATTTGAAGAACATCGGTTAAGATTTAGCTATAGCTCCCATATTATGTTTCGTCCGATTTGGCCCTTTAGTTCTATAGAAGCTGTATTTTACATCCAATCGTTTTGAAATTTAGAATGGTAGAGTTTCTTGATCCATGAACCAACATTGCCGAATTTGAAGAACATCGGTTAAGATTTAGCTATAGCTCCCATATTATGTTCCGTACGACTTGGCCCTTTAGTCCTATAAAAGCTGTATTTTACATCCAATCGTTTTAAAATTTAGAATGGCAGAGTTTCTTGATCCATGAACCAACATTGCCGAATTTGAAGAACATCGGTTAAGATTTAGCTATAGCTCCCATATTATGTTTCGTCCGATTTGGCCCTTTAGTCCTATGAAAGCTGTATTTTACATCCGATCATTTTGAAATTTAGAATGGTAGAGTTTCTTGATCCATGAACCAACACTACCGAATTTGAAGAAAATCGTTCAGATTTAGATATAGCTCCCATATATATCTTTCGTCCGATTTGGCCCTTTAGTCCTATAGAAGCTGTATTTTACATCCAATCGTTTTGAAATTTAGAATGGTAGAGTTTCTTGATCCATGAACCAACATTGCCGAATTTGAAGAAAATCGGTTAAGATTTAGTTATAGCTCCCATATATATGTTTCGTCCGATTTGGCCCTTTAGTCCTATGAAAGCTGTATTTTACATCCGATCGTTTTGAAATTTAGAATGGTAGAGTTTCTTGATCCATGAACCAACATTGCCGAATTTGAAGAACATCGGTTAAGATTTAGCTATAGCTCCCATATTATGTTTCGTCCGATTTGGCCCTTTAGTTCTATAGAAGCTGTGTTTTACATCCAATCGTTTTGAAATTTAGAATGGTAGAGTTTCTTGATCCATGAACCAACATTGCCGAATTTGAAGAAAATCGGTTAAGATTTAGTTATAGCTCCCATATATATGTTTCGTCCGATTTGGCCCTTTAGTCCTATGAAAGCTGTATTTTACATCCGATCGTTTTGAAATTTAGAATGGTAGAGTTTCTTGATCCATGAACCAACATTGCCGAATTTGAAGAACATCGGTTAAGATTTAGCTATAGCTCCCATATTATGTTCCGTACGATTTGGCCCTTTAGTCCTATAAAAGCTGTATTTTACATCCAATCGTTTTAAAATTTAGAATGGCAGAGTTTCTTGATCCATGAACCAACATTGCCGAATTTGAAGAACATCGGTTAAGATTTAGCTATAGCTCCCATATTATGTTTCGTCCGATTTGGCCCTTTAGTCCTATGAAAGCTGTATTTTACATCCGATCATTTTGAAATTTAGAATGGTAGAGTTTCTTGATCCATGAACCAACATTGCCGAATTTGAAGAACATGGGTTAAGATTTAGCTATAGCTCCCATATTACGTTTCGTCCGATTTGGCCCTTTAGTTCTATAGAAGCTGTATTTTACATCCAATCATTTTGAAATTTAGAATGGTAGAGTTTCTTGATCCATGAACCAACATTGCCGAATTTGAAGAAAATCGCTAAAGATTTAGCTATAGCTCCCATATAATTGTTTGATCCGATTTGGCTCTTTAGATCCAATCGTTTTTATACCCTACACCTCACTGTGGTATAGGGTATTATTTAAGTATAAAATGTCCCAAAAGTAAATTTATGTAAACAATTTATACATGAATTACAAAATTTATATATCAGAGTTATTCAATATTACGAGAGTGGTGTAGGGTATTATATAGTCGGCCCCGCCCGACTTTAGCCTTTCCTTACTGGTTTTTAATATAATTATGACAAAAACGTAAATTTTATAAACATCGAACATTTGTTCAAAATTTCCAATATACATATGTACATACATATATACATATGTATGTCTTTAGGAATTTTAAAATTTTTGTTCTCAATTATAAATAACAATCTTTTTTTTATTTTCTTCACTTATTTGTTGCCATTTTCTCTCAAGGCTAGCCATCATAATAATACAAAAGATAGGTTTTGTCTTTTTTGTGCAAAAATCACTAATTTGTGGTCTCATGTAGCGCCACCTTCCTGTCAAGTTGACCTTTTTTTTGCTGCAATGTGGATTTTGTTGTGTATTTATTTTTGTGAACTGATGTTAAATTTTAAAATTAATTTTAAACTTTTTATAACATTTAATGAAAAAAGTCTTTTTTATACCCTCCACCATAGGATGGGGGGTATATTGATTATGTCACTCCGTTTGTAACACCTCTAAATATTGATTTGGGACCCATAAAGTATATATATTCTTAATCGTCGTAAAATTCTAAGACGATTTAGCCATGACCGTCTGCCCGTCCGTCTGTTGAAATCACGCTACAGTCCGTAATAATGAAGCTAGGTTGATTAAAATTGCTAGAAATATTTCTTACAGTTGCAGGTCGTTTAGGATTGCGAATGGGCCATATCGGTCCTTGTTTTGATATAGCTCCCCCATAGAGGTCGCTCCAAAATACGGGTTTTGAGCCATATATACCACATTTTTAAAGCAACTTTACAGAAACTTTGCAATTTCTTTTCCATTTTGACAAGAATTCATGACAGTAAAAATTTTACAAATCGGTTCCTATTTTATTATAGTCACCCTATAGAGATCGCTCCAAAATATACGTATTAAAGCCATAAATACCATATTTTGTAAGCACTTTAAGTGAATCTTTGCAGTTTGTATTTAATTAAGACAAGAATTCATCGCTGTAAAATTGTATTAAATCAGTTTATATTTAGTTCTATTCCACCTATAGATGTCGCTCCCAAAAAGGCTTATGTAAGCCATAAACACCACATTTTCTAAGAAATATAGCTGAAACTTTGCAGTTTATATTCTATTTTGGCAAGAATTCATCTCTATAAATTATATACAAATAAAATTTTATTTTGTTGTAGTCCCGGTGTATATTTAGCTCTCAAAAAAGCTATTTTAAGCCATAAATACCACATTTTTCAGGTAAAGAGTTAGGCTAAAGAATTTGCGGCATAAAAATTGCAACGTTCGTTGCTTTTTAATTTAATTAAACAAAAAGGATCGCTTCATGATTTGCTCCATATCCAAAGATTTTTCCAGTAATTAAATTGAATGCAATCATGGTGGAGGGTATATAAGATTCGGCATGGCCAAACTTAAGGCTTTTACTTATTAATAATAATTTATCAAAGACTTTTCTACCTTAAAAATCAGTCCAATAAAATTTTAAAAAAATGTATGATTAAAATTCCTCTTTCCAAATTTGTCCTTTTTCTAACGAATTTTATTTAAAATAATTTCATTTTAGCCCACACACACATACTCGTACACTCAGAACCCAGAGAATGTTACTTGTATATTTATTTACCGTTTTCGCTTTTTTTTCGTTTGGTTTTTAAACATACTACTCTGTAGATATTTTTTCACATTGTGCAGCCTTGTGAAAAGAGAAAAGTATATTTATGTTATTTCAAATGAAAAATTATATACGCTTCCTTTGGTATCCTTGAAGTACTAATCCTTTTTAGAGAAAACCTTCAGTGTTTTTATGTGAGAGCGCCTTGTGAAAATTATTGTATACTTATGTGTGAAAAAGTCGGGCATATAAATGCTTCTACAAAGGATCTAAGGAGAAAGAAAACAAAAAATTGTTAAAAACGCAAAAACGTTATACTGAAACAAATGCGCAATAATTTTTATATGAATATTGCTATGATGAGTAAGTATGTTCATTTAGTAGGTGTTTGAGTATGAATTTTGCGAAAAAAAATAAATTTCTTGTAAATTTGTTACCATTTAAAACTTAAAAAATTTAAATTGCCTTTAATAAAACAACAAAATATAATAAAAAATTTAAAATTGAAGTGGCAACAGCTGATATCACTATGCAACAACATTTTTGTCGGAGAGCTGGTGTAATATGTATTCCCTTGGAAGGTGTCTTTAGTATTTGGACCATATTTTTTGAAGTATACACTCTAAATTAAAGAAAATTATGAGGACTTCAAATGTTAGAAATTACTCTTTCACGTAGAAACAACAGTTAAGTAGCTGTCGCTAAAATAATTATAAAAAATTTGATTTTTTTTCAAAAAAGTCGTTTGTTTTCCGGCCCGAAAAAATCCATAAAAAATAAAAATATTTGTCAAAACAAGTAAGAAAGTTCAGTCGGGTAAACCGATTTATGAAACCCCTAACCTTGAGTACCAAAAAAAATTTTAGTAAATTTATTTATTTTTTGTTTTAATTAAATTATTTGTCAATTTAAATTGCATTTAATAACTTTAAAGTATGTACTGATATTAAAGTTAAAAGCTCTTTACTTGTGATAATAATCAAATTTTTGATTATTATCAAATATTTTGATAATAATCAAAATAATAGTTCTCCAATTGCAACTTTTCGTGCGCTAAGTCAATTTTCCATCCAAAAAAACACTTTCCCTTCGACCTACAATCTTGACACCTATGAGCAATATTTTAGCTTCTGTTAAGGGCTATCTTTTTGCCATTGACCGATTCCCGATCCGACGTACCGTTAAGGAGCTAGAGCAAAATAAACTTTCCGTTCACATTTGAAAATTATGCTAAGTCCAAAAAAACACTTTTCAGTCGACCTACGACCTTGACACACATGAGCTCTCGTTGAGAGCTATCTTTTTGCCACTGACCGATTGTGGCTAAGTGCCACACAGCAAATGAAACAATTGAATTATTGCGAGAAAAGTTTTTAGATTCGATTATTTCAAGAAATTGTGATATTGAATGGCCTCCAAGAAGTTGTGATTTAACACCATTAGACTATTTCTTGTGGGGTTATTTGAAGTCATTGGTCTTTCGAAATAAACCAGACTCTCTTCAAGCTCTTCAAAACGAGTATTGAACTTGCCATTCATGACATACGACTTGATTTAGTGGAAAAGGTGCTCGAAAATTTGGTTCATCGAATTTGTTCCTGCAGAAGAAGTCGTGGAGGCCATTTTAATGACGTTTTATTTAGAACTTAATTGTACCGATTGTACTTCTCACTAAATAAAAAACTTTTGAATTTCCTTAACAATAAGTGTGTGGTTTTTTCCAAGAAATCATGTCACTCTTATTAGAAAACCCTGTACTTAACTTAAAAACAGCTTTTCTGACATTTTCGCAAAATTTTCAGATTTCAGATGCTTATAACATATGAAAAAAATTGTTTTTTTCTCGCCAACTACAAAATGATTCACTTCCATGGTAAAACTCATATACAAATTTTCAACATAATCTGTAATGTCGACCAGATTTTTTTTTCGAAAATCGTTCAGTTTGACATGGAATGAACGATATACGAGTATATCTCTCAATCTTTCATACAATCTTTAAAACAAACACATTTTCGAACCGGAAATCGTTTCAAATATGGGACAACTATTCTGCTCTAATACTGTTGTGTACGATATCATATAGTCGGTTCCGTGTGACTTTTACCTTTCCTTACTGTGTTTTATTTTATTTTAAGTTTATTTTTTTTTTAATATTATTATTTAAAAAAATATTATAAAAAAATATTATTTTTTTATATTTATTTGCAGAACTTCCAATAGCTACAAGCAGGTAAGTTTTTATTGTTTATAAATATAAATTTTTACTATATTTGTATGCATTTCAAAAAACTATATTTTCAAAAAAAAATTATGGTTAGCCTCAAAGTGAACTTCTCTATAAATTGAGTAAGAATTACATGAAGAAATGACCTGATTTATCACATAAAACCCGACTTTCAGTTTTGATAAAATAGAATTGTATTTTGAATCAGTTTAGTTTTCTCAACACTTTCAACATTTTTTTAATTTTATTAAAAAAAATCTATGTCATCTACTTCAAATGTGTTTTTTTTTTCAATTTTGAAATTCTACCTAAACCTACATCCTGAAGGCTTCAACTAAATCAGATATGTAAATTAGATATGTGCATTTCATTAGCCCCAAAAAATGTATTTTCTGCCAAAACATGATATTGCCATTAGAGTAATTTTTCTAATATTTTTTTTTGTGAACTATATATATTATATACTAACATAACCCCAAGAACTAGAATTGTTATTTCTTCTTGTTGGTAACATAACATATGCTTTTGTTGTTTTCAAGAGAGAAATTCACCATGACTCCCATTAACTATGAAATTTATTGTTTATTTAAATTGTTTTTAAATTGCTGGAAAATTGTTTTCCAACCACAATCGAAAGAAAGAAAACACACACTCACATCAAATACAATATATTCACAGTCAAAACTATAATGTTAGTTAGTATGTATGTATGAGAGTTTGTGAAAAGTGTTAGGATTGAAAGTTCCTTCAGAGACCAGGTTAAAAAATTGAAAATTGATAAAAATTTTCCAAAATGGCAAAGAAGTCAAGTAGAATAACTATAAAATGAAACTTAAAAATAATTGGTTATAATATATTTTATTATAAGTATATAATATATTAATTTATTGTCGGATTTGACAAAACTAAAACTTGTTGTCTCCGTAGAGAACTACTAAAAAAAAATTATGAATATTCCAAAAATATTCAGTCAGAATTTAAGTACTAGAAAAAGTACTGGAAACAAATACAAAAATTGGTAGAGAGTTTAATTGCTTGGTAGAATTGACTACAGTTTTGATAGACACCACTCTATCATCTTCAGAATTCAATAGTAATAGTGTATGTCTTTAACTTAAATCACTTGAAAAACTTATAGAAAAAAAATATTTCAAAATTCCAAACGTTGGAATTTTCCAGGTTTTCTCCTATTTCTGACAATATGGCAAAAAAAAGAAATTTTAAAAAAATCTTCCTGGACAGTTCTGCAATTTCTCTTCTTAACAAGCCGAATGTTGATGTTAAAGTTTCCCTCTCATATATACATTCATCCATATTGTAAAATTCTCCCCCACATATAAACGCATAAGGCCATGTTTTTCGAATGTGCAGGCATGCGTGCATCTTATTTATTTGACCCCTATCCTCCCGCCCTTCACAATCAACAACCTCACATCTCCAGCAGCAATTTCAGAGTAGTCGTAGTAGTAGCAACATCAACAATTTCGACAGCAACATTCAGAATTGCAACAACATTTGCCTGGTCTTTGCATTTGAATGCAAACGACAACAACTACAGTGGAAAAAAAAGAATTTTACCAGCAAAAGCCAAAGTTGCATTTTCCAAAAGCCGACCCTCATTCGAAGTCGTCCTTCTCGTTTCCCCATTTTGCATCGCATCCCGCCACCCGCTTCTTGTTGTAAATTTGTTATTAACTACTTCGAAATAGTTTTTCTAGGCTAACAACAAAATGGGGAAATGGAAACATGAACACATTTTCAAAAAACTGCAGAAAAAATTGAAGAAGAATGGCCAAAGTAATTTGAAAAAGTTCGTTTTTTTTGGTTTTTTTTTGGGGAGTTTGAAACCCCCAAAAGAAGTTGTTTAGTTTAGGGCGGCAAACTATTGTAATTGTGGTTTTAACACCAGTTACCACAGCTAGGGAGAGGGAGTGAGGAATAGTCAATAAAATTAAAGGGAGAGGGTTCAAATGATTCCTATGTGAACGAAAACTAAGAACTAAGTGACAATCAAGAATAAATCATTCCCAAAAAAGCTAAGCCAACAACCCGGGAATGAACCAATGAAGTGCGGTGGTCCTCCTGGTAAAGCCATTGAATCTCGGGTAAAGATCACTGACCCCGAATGGACCCGAAATGACCCGGGAATGAACCAAAGAAATGCGGTTGTCCTCCTGGTAAAGCCATTGAATCTCTGACAAAGAACACTGACCTCCCGGCAACGGTTATTTACCCTCTGAAAAAGGTTATTGACCCCGAAGAAGGTTATTGACCATCTAGCAGAGGATATTGACCATCTGTCAAGGCTACTACTGAGTAACCTTGGGAAGGTATTTTAAGGTTATTGGTCCTCTGGCAAAAGTTATTGGCTATCTAGGATAGGCTATTGACACTTTGGAAAAGATTATTGATCTTCGGCAAAGATAATTGCCCCTCTAAAAAAGGTTATTAAACATCTGATAAAGTCCAATAAATCCCAGCAGGTAATCGACCCTTTGGCAAAGGCTACTTACCCTTGGGAAAGGTCCCCTGATAAAGTCCAATAACCCCCAGAACATTTTATTGACCCTCTGATTAAAGCCATTGACTGTCGAAAAAGGTTATTGTCCCTATGACAAAAGCTATTGACCCTCTTGTAAAGGTTATTAACCCTCGCAATGATCATTACCCCATCTGACAAAAGTTACTGACCCTCTGGTAAAGGCCAATGATCCCCGACAAAGGCTATTGACCACCTGGAAGAGGTTATTGACCCTCTATAAAGATTATTGAGCCTCAGAAATGGCGATTGAACCTCTGACCTAATAAACGGCTAATGAACCTCTGACGATAACCATTGTCCCTCGGAAAGGGGATAATGGTTATATATTCTACTGACCCTCTGGCAAAGGTTCTTAACCCTCGCAAAGTTAATTACCCCTCTGACAAAAGATACGGATCCTCTGATAAAGCTCAATGACCATCTGGCAAAATCTGTTGATCATCTGAAAAATGTATTAATGTCTTCTGAAAAAGACGTTGACAATCTCACAAAGGCCAATGACACCCGACGAAGATTATATAGCCTTGACAGAGGATATTTGGAGCCAGTGACCTCGCAACAAAGGTATTTAGACTCCGATAAAGACAATTATACCTCGACAAAGGTTATTGACTCTCGTTGACTCTTGGTAAAAGTTATTGACCTTCGACGAAGGTTATTGCCTCTAGGTAAAGTTTACCCTCCAGCGAAGTACATCGAGCATCCGGAAACGGTCTTTGACCGTCTTACTAAGTCCAATGATTCCCGTAAATGTTATTGATCCGCTGGCAAATGTTATTGACACTCGGTAACGGTTATTCACATACTGCAAAGATTACTGACGTTCGTCAACTATTACTAAATAAAGGCTATTGATACCCCACAATGGTTATCACACCTCTGACAAAGGTCGTTGACTACCTGACAAAGTCCAATGAAACCCGGAAAATATTATTGAACCTCTCATTAAAGCCAATGACTCTCGGAAAATGCTATTGTCCCTCTGACAAAGGTTATTGACCCACGGCAAATGTTATTGACCCTCAGATAAAGGCCAATGACCTTCGGCAAAGGTTATTAACCCTATTAACTATCTAGCGTAGTCTATTGACTCTTTGTCAAAGGTTATTGAACCCTATGACAATGGCTGTTGACGCTCGACATCGGAAAATATTATTGCACCTCGGACAAAAGTCATTGACCCTCTGATTGATTGACCTTCGGAAAAAGTTATTGTTCCTATGACAAAGGTTATTGTTACTATGACAAAGGTTATTGTTACTATGACAAATGTTATTGACCCTCTTATATAGTCTATTGACCCTCTGACAAAGGTTGTTAACCCACATGGAAGAAAATGTACTGACCCTCTCTTAAGGGCCAATGATCCCTGACAAAGGTTATTGACCATTGACCATCGATAAAGATTATTGACCTTCGGTAAAGGTTATTGACCCTATGACAAAGGTTATTGACCCTATGACAAAGGCTATTGACTATCTAGCATAGGCTATTGAACCTTTGGCAGAGGTTATTGACGCTATGACAATGGCTATTGACGCTCGACATTGGGAAATGTTATTGCACCTCTGACAAAAGTCATTGCACCTTTGACAAAAGACATTGACCCTCCGATTAAAGCCATTGGCCTTTGGAAAAAGTTATTGTCCCTATGACAAAGGCTATAGACCCTTTTATATAGGCTACTGACCCTCTGACAAAATTTATTAACCCTCAGTTAAAAAAGTTGCTAACCCTCTCTTAAGGTCCAATGATCCCCAACAAAGGCTGTTAAACATCTGACAAAGGCTATTGGCCCTCGATGAAGGTCATTGACCTTCGTAAAGTTAATTGATACTCTGACGATGACTATTGACCCTCGGAAAATTTTATTGACGCTATTGACCCTCTTGCATAGGCTACTGAACCTCTTGAAAAGAGCATAACCTTCGCAAAGTTATTTTCCCTCTGGTTGTTGACCCCTATTCCCAGAGGGAATATTATTCCCTTGTATTGACCCTCTGTCATATGTCAGAGGGGCAATAATCTTTGCCGAGGATCAATAGCCTTTTCCAGATGATCTTTATCAGAGGGATAGTAACATTTGTAGCCACTGTTAACGACCATTGCCAAAGGTGCAATAACCATTGCAGACGAAAAACTACGTTATAATTTATTTAAGTTACATTATAATTTATTGCACTGTGATGAAGGTCATTGACCCTCTGTCAAAGGTTATTGACCCTTTGCATGGGTTACTGACCTTTGGCAACTTTTATTGGCCCTCTGCTAACGGCTATTAACCTCAATAATGTATAAGTATTAATACCCTCACAAAATCTAGTGACCCCCAGCAAATGTTATTTCCCCTCTGGCAAAAGCTATTGACCCTCGGCAATGATGACTCCGCAGGCAAAGGTTGCTGGACTTCTAATAAAGGCAAATGACCCCCGACAAAGGTTATCGGCCCTCCGGCAAAGTTTATTGCCACTATGACAAAGGACTTTGACGCCCTGAAAAGGTTATTGTCCCTCGGAATAAGTTACTTGGGGACAGTGACCCTCAACAAAGGCTATTGTTCCTCTGGCAAAAACTAAGTTCCCTCAACCATCCTGCCCTTTGGCAAAAGTTATGGTTATTGACCCCCCACAAAAGTTATTGAACCCCTGACTAAAACCATTGACAATCGAAAAAGGCTATGTACCCTCGGAAACTAAGAACGTAAATTTTTATTGACCCTCAGATAGAGGACATTCACCCCTGACAAAAGTTATTGACCACCTTGTAAAAGTTATTGGTCCTCGATAGAGGTCATTGACCCTCGGTAAAAGTTATTGAATCTCTTGCGATGACTATTGACCTTCGAAAAGGTTTATTGACGCTATTCATCCTCTTATATAGGCAAAGTTAATAACCTGAGGCTCAATTACTGAGTCTCAATTACTTCTTGCAGAGGTTATTGTCCCTCTGGCAAAATCTATTGCAAAGTTTATTGCCCTTCCGGCAAAGAACATTGACCATCTGACAAAGTTCAATGACACCCGGCAAAGGTTATAGACGCTCGACCAAGATTATTTGGGCCAGTGGCCCCCAACAAAGGTTATTTATATATATGTTATTTATCCTTTGCCAATATCCAGTGACTCATGATTACGTTTACCGATCTTTATATTCAGTGCTTAACAATTGTTCCTGCAATTATTCTTCAGAAGAACTATCTGTAGTTTAAATTCATTTTAAGTTAATTGACCCACTCGATATTTCTTGAATTTCTTTCAGAATTCACAGATCTGCTGCCGATGAACCTTGACTTTAGGCATTTCATAAATGACCTGCAACTAATGAACATTAACCACCAGAATAATTTCAGCACCCACAGCTAAAGAAGACTGACCATTCCTTAAGGTAATTGGACCCGCTGAAAAGAGATCAATTATTTTTGCCGGAGTTTGGAGGCCTTTGTCATCAATGCCATGCGTCAATCGACTTTACTAAGGGTAAGTTACCATTGCCAGGGATCTACTTTATGATTCTTAAACACCTTTCTTCCAAATATGCCCAAAATATGCCTTGATGATGAATTTCCCCCCTCCTATTAACAAAATCAATTAAACATCAGGCGATAAATTCGCAATACCCACAAAGTACACTTTAAAAGTCTCAAATCCTCCCATTCGCCGCCGCACTCTAAAGTTATCGTATTTGTTCTCACAATAAAATAAATAATCACCGTTGTAAATACATACATATCTGAGAATTTGCATGTCTATGTGCTCTATCCCCGCAACTTGAGTTTGTAAAATGTTGCTGCTTCTCACTAATGCTGTTGTTGCTTTTGCAATTGTTGCAGAGTTATAAAGAGAAATTTATTTGAACGCCTTAGCAAATGAATGAGCAAAAGCGTCTCAAAGTTATTTGGTTTCTTTTTGGGGGTTTGTTACTCGGCTATTTGTTTTTTGGTTCTTTACTTCGGGACTGTGGTGGGTGGATAGGGGTGTGTATAAATATCTCTATATGTGGTGAGTTGCCCAATATGCATGCGAGAGTCAGACCGTTTCGTGAGAGTTTGAGGGCATTTTAGTGTGTGTGTGTGCGCGTGTGAGCAACTAAAAGTGCAACTGAAATACTACATCTAAAGTATTAGCAACAACCGCACTAACAACACAACAACAACATTTCAACCATTATAAACGCTTGTAAAAGTATTTCGTTTATAACCCACGTCCTTGTTTGCATTCGCTTTAGCAATATACTTATATGTACTCGTATTTGTATGTTCGTTCGCATTGCTTTAGGATAAAAACGGACGGAATAAGTTTGTAAATTCAATTCGGCAACTATTTATCGTTTAGCTTGTAACATAAATAACGACCATTGAAATAGAAGATCTCAAGTACCGAATAAGGCATATGCTATGGCAGAGCCGAGAACATAGGGTTCTCAAATTCGCTGTGGAAGGGGCCTTTCAGTTATAAGAACACAGTTTCTTATATATGGGGGATCTCTTCTGATCACGATTAAACTTGCACCAAGTTTAGTCATATTTCGGCCCTATGTTCCTCCTAGGAACTATGGGAAAATATATATAAGTTTAGTCCTATTGGATAGTGGCTATGACACAAAATTTCAATCGGATGAGGTAAAGACTGTCCGACTTGGAGGATATTGCATTTTTGAATTTTCAAACGGCCCTTTTTCCCATCCATATATCTAATTACCTATTGTATTTAGAAAATCTTGCCGAAATTTTATCTATAGCTTTTTCTTTAATCTTTTTCAAAAATAAAAAAAATCACTAAAATATTTTTTGTTGATTTTTATTTTGAGAATTAAAATATTTTTTTTTTTACTTTCTGTCAAAACTCCATGTTTATACCCTACACCACACTGTGGTACAGGGTATTATAACTTTGTGCATTTGTTTGTAACACCCAAAAGGAGAAGAAATAGACCCATCGTTTATTATACCGATCGACTTAGAATCACTTTCTGAGTCGATTTAGCTATGTCCGTCTGTCTGTCTGTCCGTCTGTGCATGTATTCTTGTAATCAAAGTACAGGTCGCAATTATGGTCCGATCTCGACGAAACTTTACACATATCTTTTCTATGGCCCAAGGACGATTCCTATTGAATTTGGTTAAAATCGGTTCAGATTTAGATATAGCCCCCATATATATGTTAGCCCCGATTTGACATATAAGCGCTGTAAAAACTTTATTTTATATCCGATCAGTATGAAATTCGGCAGGAAAAGGTTTTTTATTACATGAATGAACTCCGTTAAATTCGGAGAAAATCGGTTCAGATTTAGATATAGCCCCCATATATACGTTACCCCCGATTTGACTTGTAAGCGCTGTAAAAATGTTATTTTATATCCGATCAGTATGAAATTCGGCAGAAAGAGGTTTCTTATTATATGAATGAACACTGTTAAATTTGGAAGAAATCGGTTCAGATTTAGATGTAGCCCCCATATATACGTTACCCCCGATTTGACATGTAGGCGCTGTAGAGACTGTATTTTATATGCGACAGAAGGAGGTCTTTTACATTCAGGGAAGATCGGTTCAGATTTATATTGATTGTTCCTCCTGATTTGGTATCATCAAACCGCTATAGAAGTTGTATTTTACTTCCGATCATTAAAATTTTCTCAATTTAGGAACGAATATTTCTTAATTTAGCGATTATCGTTTCAGAATTAGATAATATGTTTCTACCCATTTACCAATTATTCCAAATTATTATGGCAATGACCCTTATCGCATTGTTAGGGAGGTGTAGGGTATTATATAGTCGGCCCCGCCCGACTTTCTGCCTTTCCTTACTGGTTTTTTTTTTTGATTTGGTGATCTAAGTATAAGTGGGATGTGACTTGTTTATCTATCAAAATAAAGATAAACATCTAATAAAAGAGGTTGAACCACATATGTGTGCATAGCTCAAATTTTGGTTTCTATTTTGTTACAAATAAAGGGAACCAAATGTTTCGAATTTCAAGAGAAGTGACTGGTTTCCTCGGTACAACTTTTTGAATTATGTATCGATTTTCTTCGGAATTGTCTCATTTTATACATGACTGATCAGACTTTAAGATAAAATAAAAATATAATATAACAATTCTGCGTTACTAAATGTTTTTAAGAGGCTTTTATTTAGAATATATAAAAATTTTCTCAAAAATATAATTTTTTTTGAGAAAATTTTATGATTTCACCGTAAAGTGTGATCTAGTATGAGTTAAATGAGCCCATTCCGAAGATAATCGATACATAATTTAAAAAGTTGTAGGTAATTTAGTAAGGTTTTAACTTCAAAACTTTCTTATCAATGTAGAATGTACAAAAACAAACTTTAAAAGCTAAGAATTGATATTTTAGCGTTTATCGCTGTCTAGCAGCAGAATCCTTGCATTAAAACAAAAACCCAAGAAAACAGTTTGTTTTTGTCGACCGATGTAATAATTGTGAATTTTTCGATGTTTTTAAGAGCTTTTAACTAAAAAATTATTAAAATCTTCTAAAAAAAATCGCAATATCTTGTATGATAACTATGATGGGATACAAAATATTAATAGAAGAATTAAAGGCTTTAGGCTTTCCTGAACCAATTAGGATAAGTGGTTCTCGAGTTATGCTAAAACATCCAGTTCTATGCCCTTCACAAATGCCCTGTGGTGCAGGGTATTATAACTTTGTGCATTTGTTTGTAACACCCAAAAGGAGATAGACCCATCGTTTATTATACCGATCGGCTTAGAATCACTTTCTGAGTCGACTTAGCTATGTCTGTCTGTCCGTCCATGTATCATGGTAATGAATTTATAGGTCGTAATTTTTATCTGATCGCGATGAAATTTGGCACGTATGCCTTGTTTGGCCTAAAGACGATCCCTATTGAAATTGTTGAACATGGGTTCACATTAAGATATAGCCCCCATATATATGTTCCTACTGATGTGGCATCAATGCGCTATAAAAGTTGTATTTTATATCCGATCATTACGAAATTTAGCAGGATATTCCTTAATTTGGGGTTAGTCGATTCAGATTTAGATATGGCCCCTATATATGTATATTAGGGCGGGTTGATTTTTTTTTTTAAAATCGTATAGCAAATACTTAAACTACATAAAATTCTCCGAAGAAACCATGTATCTAAAATAAATTCCTAATCCGCGCCTCTCGACTTCAAAATAAAAATAAATGTTAGAAAAAATAGCTTTTTCCAAAAAGAAATCGAATTTTTTGAATAAAATTGTTTAGTAAGGTAGTTATTTTGCACTTTATATCTTTTCTACACTCAAAATTTTTTTTATTAAAAAAAATTTTTATTAACAAAAATTTTCAACCAAGTAATAAATGATTTAAAAAAAAATTATAAAATGATTTGTCCATTTTGTGTGGGAGGTACCAAAAGGGGCGTTACAACTTCGCCCATTTTTCACTGGATTATAGGTACTATGAAACCATTACAAAATTCTGTACAAAATTTCAAGTCTTTTTGTGCATAGGTATTCAAGTTATAAGCTGTTAACTTTTGGAGAAAAATGGTCCATTTGTGTGGAAGGTACCAAAAGGGGCGAGGTAACTTGGCCCATTTTTCTTGATGTGATAGTGACTAATAAAATAATGTTATGTGTAGAATTTCAGAGGATTCAAATTAGTAGTATAAAAGTTATTAAATAATCAATAATTCACTTAATATTAACACTTTTTGGGGGAGGTAATAGAAGGGCTGGGGCCAATATGGCCCATCTTCGAACTTAGCCGGAGATAGAAAAAAATATTACCACATACCAAATTTGAAGTCAATCGGTTACTTCTTTCGAAAGTTATCGTGCGCACCAGCTAGTAGACAGACGGACGGACATTGCTCATTCGACTTAAAACGACCTAAAACGGATATCCGCCAAACATACTTAAAATCTTATGTCGCTCCTTCGATGTGTTACACTTTTGGCCCGTAGCAAATGATATATACCCTCGTATCACTAAAGTGAGTGTATAATAAAACATAATATATTTCAAAAAAGAAAATAATTAAAGCGAAAGAAGAGGAAAACAATTTTCAAGTCGAGAGGCGCGAATTAGGTTTTGATTTCACACCCAGGGTTTCTTCGGAGAATTTTCTTAGAATTTAATGTAGATTACGTTTTTGCTATACGATTTTTATTTTTTTTTTCATCCATACGAATCAACCCGCTGCCCTAATGTATATCTTTCTCCCGTTATGGTGCCAAAGCCAAATTTACTTCCCATCATTGAACAATTTGGCAGAAAAAAGTTTCTTAATTTAGGAACGAATACTGCTGAATTTGGGGGAAATTTATGAAAATCTCTACATAATTCCGAAAGCTGACAAGAAATTGTATACTCAGTTTTTTTATTTTCTGGTCAAGTTCGCGTTAAAAGAACATATTTTAAGTATGTAATTGTTCAACATTTGTTTGGTATTTTTTCTGAGTAAGACGATATTATATGAAAGGGCACATTTTGGGCTATCTAAATAATATTTTTGTTTTTAGAAAGTGGAACTAAAAAGTTCTAGCATTCTACGTAAATTAGTTAGATTTTTAGTATAATTTAATTTGTTTGTTCCATTTCTTGAAAGCTAGAATCCTAACGAAGAAAAAAATGCCTATTTGAAGAAAATCTATGGACAAATGTATAAATTATAGCACTTTTGGTGGAAATAGGCCTATTGTGAAGAGGGTATATATCAGATCCTACGGGCTAAAAGTGTAACACATCGATGGAGTGACCTAAGAGACCCAAGAATATTAGGCGGAAATCCGTTTTGGCCCATTTTAAGTCATTTTAACAACGCCCGTCAGCCTGCCCCACTGTCTGTCTGGTTGATGCGCACGATAACTTTCGACAGGTCAAAGATGGACAATGTTGGTCCACTCCTTCGAGTACCTCCTCCCCTATGAAGGTTCAAAATTTAGTGAAATATTGATAATCTCATAACTTCTATATACATACTACTCAGAATCTTTCACAAAACCAGACATAATATAAGCTTTTTGGTCGTCCATTTTGTTACCTCACAAACAAATGGACCATTTTGCACAAATAGTTAACGGATTATATCTTTGATTTCAGTCCATACAAATACTTAAAATTGTGTTGAGTTTAATGCCTTTACAGTACCTATAGTCCCGTGCAAAAAGGGCGATATTACCACCCCCTTTTGGTACCTCCCATACATATGGACCATTTTTCACAAAAAGCAAACGACCTGAAATATTGTACATTTTAATGTTTGTTATAGAACCCATGCAAAAAGGGTATATTACAAAAGGGTGTTATTGCCACACCCCTTTTGGTACCTACCAAACAAAATTTCCAAAATATTTTTTTTTTAATTTCCCTATTTTTACAATATGGTTCATATTTTATGCATTTACCCATAGATATTTTGCAAATAGGCATTGCTTTCAAGAAATGGTTTTTTTCTATTTTTTATGGATTATTTTGAAAAAAATAATTGTTGTTTTAACGACAGTTGCTAAACTTCCGTTTTACGTGAAACTGATGTTTTCAGCATTCCTAGATTGTATAATTTCCTTTAATTTAAATTATATCCCGTCTTTGTCGAGCTTATACCTAAAAAAATATGGTCTAAATACTAGAAGTTACTTCCATGAAAATTGGAATTTTAGAAAAAAAAATGTTTAGCCCTAGGATGGTCAATGAGTCTTGTTCTACTAAATGCCCAAAGTGGTCCAGCCAGACCACAAGCGAAAAATTTGTAAATAATTATTTAAAACGAACTGACTTATTTTAACGGATCTGTTCGAACGGATCTGAACTATCGGTAATGTAATTACCGTTTCGTCTTAATATTTTTATTGGAATCGTTAAAAGAAGATAAGGAAAACTCGATATTAAAATTTATTTAAACACTTCATGAAAAAGCTTGTGGTCCAGCCAGACCATATTGAGTAGTCAGCAGGTTTTAACTTTGATCGATAATTTTTCACTAATAGACAGACAGACGGACATATTACTATTTAATTAAATTTTTGGGAAAAAATTCCAAGGACAAATGCTATAAAAAATGTCCTTTTAAACTTTTATCCTTGAGTCATTCAAAGGGTTTAATAACTTGAAAACCAGTAAGGAAAGGCAGAAAGTCGGGCGGAGCCGACTACATAATACGCTACACCTCCCTAACAATGCGATAAGGGTTATTGCGATAATAATTTGGAATAATTGGTAAATGGGTAAGAGCATATATATGCGGATATATCTAATTCTGAACCGATAATCGCTAAATTAAGCAATATTCGTTCCTAAATTGAGAAACATCTTTCTGGAGAATTTTGTAAATCGGAAGTAAAGTACAACTTCTATAGCGCTTGGTAACCAAATCAGGAGGAACATATATATGGAGCTTATATATAAATCTGAATCGATTTTCCCGGAATACACATTCTTTCTGTCGAATTTCGTACTGATCGGATATAAAATACAGTCTCTACAGCGCTTGAATGTCAAATCGGTGCTAACATATATATGGGGGCTATATATAAATCTGAACCGATTTTCTCCAAATTTGGCAGTATTCCTTCATGTAATAAGAAACCTCTTTCTGCCGAATTTCGTACTGATTGGATATAAAATACAGTTTCTACAGCGCTTACATGTCAAATCGGGTGCAACATATATATGGGGGCTATATATAAATCTGAACCGATTTCCCCCAAATTTTGTATTGTATCTAAGTGTATCACGAGACTACTCTCTGTCATTTTTTGTACAAATCGGTTACAAAATGTTGCTTATACAGTGCATATATGCCAAATCGGAGGTACATATATATGGGAGCTATATGTAAATCTGAACCGATTTTAACCAAATTCAATAGGGCCTAAAAAAAGATATGTGCAAAGTTTCGTTGAGATCAGAACATAATTGCGACCTGTACATTGATTACAAGAATACGTCTACAGACAGACGGACAGACGGACAGACGGACAGACAGACAGACAGACGGACATAGCTAAATCGACTCAGAAAGTGATTACAAGTCGATCGGTATAATAAAAAATGGGTCTATCTCTTCTCATTTTGGGTGTTACAAACAAATGCACAAAGTCATAATACCCTGTACCACAGTGTGGTGTATGGTATAAAAATACATGCTACAGAACTCTAACTGACATAACATATATTAGGATTTGAGTCTTCCATCTTTAACTGTTAAGGGATAACAATTATATGAATTACACAGCCTATGTAATAAATTAAGGACACTAAGACAAAAAAAACATTTTATTTTCTCCCATGAAAGGGATTATATGTATACAATCGAAGTTTAAACGTAGAGAAACCAAGTATATTAAATGATCTTTATGAAATTTTGTGACAGAGGTTTCTTGAGTTTGGAATAAGCATTAACGAGTTTGAAGATAATCAGTTGAGATTTAAATATAGTCCCTATATAAGCGTATCTCCCGCTTTGGCATCTAATGGTTGCAGAAGCCTCACTTTCCAACCGAGCTTTATGAAATTTGAAAGAAAAAAGTTTCTTGGTCCAAAAACGAATTTGAGGAAAATCGGTTGGGATTTAGATCAACATTACTTAAAGATTCCAGAAGTGATTTGTAACAATGAGAAGTAGTTAAAATATTGATTTATCGAAAAGCTACTAAATATTTTTAAAAGGCCTTGGTTTTGGCTTCTTTGTTCCCTTTTAATCCGCCCACACTCCTGCAGAAGTCCTTGTCAGAATTGGCGAAATTATTCTTGCATATTCGCATCGTAAATATATGCCCGCTGTCGAAATTCGACTTTTATGAGAAAACCATTAAGGAATAAACTTTATTTCCTTCATCATCAGCAGCAGCTTCTCCTTCAAATAGTTGCGCCCATAGTGTGTACTGCTGTGTGGCATTTATAGCCGAAGGACGAAGAAGTTCGCTAACATAAAGGACTATATTAAGAAACATATATGTTGTGGAAAATTTTGAAAAAAAAAAAACGAAACTCAAAACTGTAAGCATTTTTTGGGGAATTCAAGATGTAGGAAAATGTAATAGAAAATGTAGCTAACAAAAAAAAATAGAAATGCATACTTATTTAATTTTTACCAGTAAAAGTTTTATAGATTTCGAAGTTGACCTTCGTTTTTTCAAAATGTTTAGTTATATCGTATTTTTTTAGAGAAAAGGGGTGCGTATGACAGATATTATTCATAGGGACAGCGGTGCGTATGAGCGTTTTCATTTAACTAATAATTTTTTTCTAAGGTCTGGTGTTTGTTTTTGTTTATTGAGTTTACACTGTCCTTTGTTTCTGATATCGATGCCTCCATTCTAGGTTTAGGTTAGAGCGGCAGTCGTATTTTTTTACAAGCTCACATAGACCAGTTTAGGTCCCTAGTGTTACCACGGGCTGAAATGCCCCTCATCGAAACCAACCTGTTAGTTATATAAATTTATCGATAGTACGAATGGAAAGATCTGTTAGGCTGCATAAAAAGGCCGACCCCAGTATGTCCAGTCGTCGTTTACTCAAAGCGGGACAGTCACAAAGCAAGTGCTCAATGCTCTCCACTTCTTCCTCATCTCCACAGCTTCGGCAGAAGTCATTGGAGTCAATACCCAATCTTTTGGCGTGTTCGCCGATCAAGCAGTGTACCGTCAGAACCAGTACTAACGTAGACAATCGTTTCCTCTCTAGTGCGAGGAGATATTTTGACCTTCTCAGGTCATACCTTGGCCAGATTTGTCTAGCTACCCTGCAGGTGCCGATTTCTGTCCATCTTTCGTTGGACTGCCTGATTGCCTCTTGCCTAAGCCAAAGCTTGCACGTGGATAGTGGCGTATATAGTGACCAATGTATGCAAATTCTTGGAGAATTCGTAATGTCGTCCCTTTCCTAGCAAGTTCATCGGCTTTGCAGTTCCCCGGGATATCCCTATGCCCAGGCACCCATATGAGGTGTATATTAAACTGCTCAGCCATCTCGTTAAGAGATCTGCGGCAGTCGAGGGCTGTTTGTGAATTTAGGGATGTTGCCTCCAGAGAATTGATGGCAGCCTGGCTGTCCGAGTAAATGACAACGCCAGTGGTGGTTACTATGTTGCGACTAAGCCACTTGGCGACTTCCCATATTGCCATTATTTCGGCTTGATAGACACTGCAGGTATCTGGTAGTCTGTGAGCTATATCCAGACTAAGTTCTTCACAGTGTACTCCGAAGCCAACCTTTTCATCAAGCTTCGAACCAACCATCGTGTAAAAGTGGAGATGGTTTCTATTACCTGGTATTCTGTCGACCCATACATCTCTGGCGGGAATCATAGTGATGTAATTTCTCTCGAAGGTGTACACAGTTGGTATATAGTCCACTCGGTAGGTTACCATAGCACTACACTTTGATATCCTCATGTGACCATAGTTCTTGTACCTCCACATTGATAGGCAGTTTAATCTTATTGCCGCTTTGGTTGCCACTTCTCTCGCCACAATATTAATCGGCAGTATATGGAGTAGGGCTTGTAGAGACTCGGTCGCTGTAGTCCTTAAGGCTCTGCTTATGCTCAGGCAGGCAGTTCTCTGAACGTTTGTTAGTAGGTTGGTGATGGTTAGTTTGTCAGTTGCCGTCCACCATACCACAATACCGTATAACAGTATTGGACGAACTTCTGCTATATATATCCAGTGGACGATTTTAGGAGAGAGTCCCCACCGCGACGCTACAGCCTTTTTGCAGGAATATAAGGCGACGTTGGCCTTCCTTACACGTTCCAATACGTTGAGTCTAAATAACATTTTCGTATCTAGAATTATTCCTAAAAATTTTGCACTTTCAGAAAAGACTAGATCTGTTCCATTTATCCGAGGTGGAGGGTCCACATGTGGGACATTATTCGTCCTAGTAAAGAGAACCAATTCTGTCTTGTTGTAAACGCCCAAACCGCTGCTTCTGGCCCATCTAGGCAACTTGTTCAGAGCCACCTCCATTCTAAGTCGACTTAGTATATAGTTTAGGGAGATTGCGCTTTTTTAATTTCTAAATATTCCAAATTAGACTTAGTCAAAATTTGGTGTTTATCCGCCAACCCAATCAAAAGTTATTCACAAAAAGGTGCAGGTCATTCGCACACACATTTAAAAAATTCATCAAACTTTGATCGCCTCTCCTAGAAAACTACCTTTTTGCACTTAGCATACTTTAGACTGGAGGTATCGATATATCGTTTTACTTATAGAGGACAGGGCGCGTATGAGAATTATTATTTATAGGGAACAGTGGTGCGTATGAGTGTTTTAATTTCACCAATCGACTTTTTCTAAGGTCTGGGGCTTCGTTGTGTCTATTTTCGTAAATCATCAGCTTTTCAGTTGATAGCTTTGAGCAACTTTTAAGAGGAAGGAGAGAGAAAGCTGCTTTTTTCATTAGAAAATCACAGTCATGAAGTACAAATAAAAGTCAAAGGATATCCTTTGTGCAACTAATTCCCTTCACAGCTCCAACAAAGTGACCTTCAAAAATATGTTTCTTTATATTTTACCATTTCAAATTTCAAGATTTTTCATTAACTTCAAAACTTTGTATACGTTATACACTCATCCGACCGTGAAGGTGTTACTCCTGCCAACAGTTACTAGGTAATTTTGATGTCGATGTCCATCCATCCTTCTTGTATCCTTATTGTTTCGCCATGCATATATCCCATATCTCTCAATGTTGACTTCTCGTGCCCAGTTTCCTGTTTGTTCTCCAGTTGTTTGTCATTTTCTTTGCAAGAGAAATTAAAAAAGTTCTTCATCAAGTTTTCTTGTTAATCACAGATGAATTTCAAAAGTAAAAGACCATCCACAGACCATCATCTAAGGCTTCATTCAGTTCAGTCCTAAAACATTTCTAGCTCTAATATTTAATTGTGCTTTAATTAACAAATGACGAGACATGCGAGTTCATGAGGAGAGGTTTGGAAATTTTGAAAAAGAAACATGAACTTAATTAAAATTTGATATTTGTTGTGATGAAGAAAATGACATTCACTTATTAAATACATCTTTGGCAAAGAATGAGCAATATTCGTATTTTAACGCCATTAAAGCGAGTTCTGATGAAGAACATATGAAATGATGAATTTATAATGAATTTCGGATTGATATAGAGATTAATTTGAATTGAAAACACTCATACGCCTAGTAGTCCTTAAAATGGTGACGTATTAGTGTTATCGAGCATCACTGATACTCATACGTACCCTTTTACTTCTAAATACAAAGTTTTGTTAATGTTTTGAATTTCCGTAGCAAAACTTACAATAGCAATATGTATCTCGTTAAAAAAGCCCCGTAGAAGGAAAAGGATAGAATTTTGTTATCACTAAATTTTGGCCAAAATTTTGAATTTCCTTAGCAAAACTTGATGTGTAAATATCTCGTTAAATAAGCCCCGTAGAAGGAAAAAGGACAGAATTTTGTTATCACTAATTTTTTCCCAAAAATTAGAAAAATTTAAAAAGTAAATATCTCGTCAAATAAGCCCCGTAGAAGGAACAGGACAAAATTTTGTTATCACTAATTTTTGGCAAAATTTAGCAAAACTTAAAATGTAAATATCTCGTTAAATAAGCCCCGTAGAAGGAAAAGGACAACATTTTGTTATCACTAATTTTTGGGCAAAATTTTGATTTTCCTTAGCAAAACTTAAAATGTAAATATCTCGTTAAATAAGCTTCGTAGAAGGAAAAGGACGAAATTCTATTATCAATAATTTTTGGCCAAAATTTTGAATTTCCTTGGTAAAACTTAAAATGCCAATATCTCGTTAAAGGTTAAAGGTAGCGTATGCGTACCATTTCAGTGTACGTATACGCCCTGATGCATATGATTTAATAACAATCATACGCTCCATTATCCTTTTAATTACTTCCTCAAACAACTTAAATAAACGAAAAATTGCATTAAATAGTTGAAATAAACATTATTTCCTTAAATTCTCCCACTAAAACTACTGACTAATGCCACAAGTTATATGGTCGTTTGGCGATTCAACAGCTTAAAATGTTTACATACTTCAATGAAATAATTTTATGATATTTGTACAACAACGGACAACTGACATACTCGTACGTACTTGTTCAAGTCCTTGGATGTGGGTTGTAAATAGGATAAGCTGCCGCTACCCTAAGTGTCACATACCAAGATATAAATAAACTTTAAATACCATTTAATCCAGACTCTTAGACTACAAACACATATGTACATATGTACTACTCTTCGCGTGGTTGAATGCAGGACAAAACGCTGATGTGTGGTCACTCAAATGTTGAGTACTTAAGAAAGGATTTATTTCTATGGCAATTTTCAATTGTTGTCTGTTTACGATAACGAAGAGAGGGTGAAATAGCAAAGAGTAGTATGTAACTGTTGTTTAGATGGAATAGATGCATGACAGGGCCGAGGGTTAAAGTGTAACCCTTATAATCAGCTTCGACAATCGAGCTTTGGCAAAAAAAAAAACTGACAAAAAACCAAACTGAAGCATTGCAATGCCTGGTTCCCGAGAGCATTGGAAATAATAACAATTCGTGACGTAGTTTTCCCGGAGTTTTTTTATTTCTTAGTTTATTTGCTTCACTTGGACGCGACCGGGCGGTCATTCGTTGTTAGTTAATGCCTTGTTAAGCGTTGTCGGGGAACACGCTACATTGGGCATGAAGGTTCAGCAGTATTGATCAACGTTAATTTCGAAATTTTATCGTTTTCTTCTCAAGTGAAAGCTGTCTCATCCATACAAACTATTTGAGAAATATTTTTATTATTTTTATATTTTCAAAATATCACTTACACACTGCAGACTTTAGAAAAACCAGATAAGTGATTTCCGAACATTAATACGCACCACTATCCTCTATAATTATTAACACTCATACGCACCACTATCCCCTCTAATTAATAACACTCATACGCTATACTGTCCTCTTCATTCACTTTATTATTCGCAACGATCCCACAAGTCGTTGCCTATCCCATAGAACTCTTTAACTTATGGCAAATATCCTGTCCACTTGCCACAAACAGAAAATGCGATCACAATTACAAAACTTGGAATGTGGAACAAAATAAAATAATAATAAAAGTTCATTCGACGGGGAAGAAAAGAGCCAAACAATAACACCAACAACAACACCAGCGAAGCATACCAAAAACATGAGCTGTTTTGAAGCTTTTGCCATGAAATGTTATAACCTCAAAGCAGGATGCTGCACGGACAAATGAACGGCCAAAAAGAGACGGACAAAGACGACGGAATGCGACTATGATTGTTGTAGTTGCTTCTCGCAGTTGTTGGAGCAGAATAAAAACTTTTAATACCAATTCCGTCACACTCACACAAAGAACAAAATAAAATTTTTTCTTTCGGTGGAATTGGCGAACAAATCTTCCTCCTGGTACGTTGTTGGTCTTGTCCTAGTTGGCGACTTCTAAACGCTTCGGTAGATTTCATATGACCAAGGTTTGAGGTTTTCCCAAAAGGAGGAAGGAAGTGATGAGAGGAGCTAGGGGCACGTCAGAGATTATAAGGACATAATAGATTTCCCTGGTGCTGCTGTTGCTGATGGTGTTTGTGTGCGGCTTTAGCAGTGGATAATTTGGAAGAGGAAAGTGAAATGAGGTTTGGTCTTGGCAATTGAAAAGGGGGGTGGGGCCATTGTGTGGGTCGTTGCTTGTTCTGCAAGTCATTTATGAAGATTTATTATGATTTCTCAGATATGATAACGATAATTGAATACCGTTTACATGTAATTGAAATTAAAGTTATGGGTTAATTGAAATGCTGCGGGAAGACTTACAGTAATTTTTTTTGTAATATTAAAATCATAATAATAAAATTAATTAGAGTCACTTCTTTGAATTAAATTTTCCAGGAAGTGGATAATAAATTGGGTATTTCCGTAAAAAGTAGAATGAAATATGATATTAAGGGAAATATCTTAATAGAATCTGTTAAAAGAAATAGTGAAGACGAAAGGCTTTACGTTTTTTTTGAATGAATCACCAATTTTTAACGAAAGTTTGTCGCCAATAATGACTTGTCAAGACAAGAGGTCTATAACTACTGGGAGTAGCGTCATAGCTGTTAACAGCAGGTCAGTGATAATATTGCGGACATAAGCTCAATGACCATTGAAGAAGGTCAGCATCATAGACAGAGGCCAATGAATTCTTATATTTGGTCAATGGATTCTGACATAAGTTTAATAAAACTGTGAGTAATTTTTGAGAGAAATAATTCTCCAAGGGTTCCCCTTATTTCATTCATTTGACTGAAACATGTACATCCGAAATCTTACATTTCGAAATCATCAACGAGATAACTTACCTCTCTGATTTCCCAGCAAACTTTGTGGTGAAAATTTCTAAATCAAGATCTAACCTAGAAGATAAATGGCCACAGGAGAAGGAAAATTATAAGTGAACATTTACAGGAGGTCAAAGACCTCGATATATGACTTAAGCTCGAGTCAGTGACCATTTTGTAAATTAACTGGAGACAATACAAAGGTCAATGACCTCGATAGATGACTTAAGCTCGAGTCAATGACCATTTTGTAAATTAGCTGGAGACAATGGCCTCAAACTGGAGACAATGGCCTCAAACTGGAGACAATGGCCTGACTACTGGTCAGTGACCATTGACTACTGGTCAATGACCATTGACTACTGGTCAATGACCACTGACTACTGGTCAATGACCATTGACTACTGGTCAGTGGCCATTGACTACTGGTCAGTGGCCATTGACTACTGGTCAGTGGCCATTGACTACTGGTCAGTGGCCATTGACTACTGGTCAGTGGCCATTGACTACTGGTCAATGACCATTGACTACTGGTCAATGACCATTGACTACTGGTCAATGACCATCGACTACTGGTCAATGACCATTGACTGCATGTCAATGAGTATTGATTGGATGTCTTCCTCTACCTGTCAATGAACATTGACTGGATGTCAATGACCATTGACTGGATGTCAATGACCATTGACTGGATGTCAATGACCATTGACTGGATGTCAATGACCATTGACTGAATGTCAATGACTATTGACTGGATGTCACCATTGACTGAATGTCAATGACCATTGACTGGATGTCAGTGACCACTGAACTGATGTCAATGACCACTGAACTGATGTCTATGGATGTCAATGACCATTGACTAGATGTCAATGACCATTGACTAGATGTCAATGACAATTGACTAGATGTCAATGACCATTGACTAGATGTCAATGACCATTGACTAGATGTCAATGACCATTGACTAGATGTCAATGACCATTTACTAGATGTCAATGACCATTGACTAGATGTCAATGACCATTGACAGGATGTCAATGACCACAGGTCAATGTCAATGATCATTGACTGGATGTCAATGACAATTGAGTGGGTGGCAATGACCATTGACTGGATGTCAATGACCACTGACTGGATGTCAATGAATATTGAGTGGATGTTAATAACCAATGACTACTGTTCGATGACCATTGACTACTAGCCAATGACCATTGACTACTGGTCAATGACCATTGACTACTGGTCAATGACCATTGACTACTGGCCAATGACCATTGACTACTGGTCAATGACCATTGACTACTGGTCAATGACCATTGACTACTGGCCAATGACCATTGACTACTGGTCAATGACCATTGACTACTGGACAATGACCATTGAATACTGGTCAATGACCATTGACTACTGGTCAATGACCATTGACTACTGGTCAATGACCATTGATTACTGGTCAATGAACATTGACTACTGGTCAATGAACATTGACTACTGGTCAATTACCATTGACTACTGGTTGATGACTATTGACTACCGGTCGATGACCATTAACTAATGGTCGATGATCATTGACTACTGGTCAATGACCATTCACTACTGGTCAATGACAACTGACTGGGTGTCAATGACCATGACCATTGAATAGATGTCTATGACCATTGACTGAATGTCAATGACCATTGACTGGATGTCACTGACCATTGACTAGATGTCAATGACCATTGATTGTATATCAATGACCATTGATTGTATACCAATGACCATTGACTAAATGTCAATGACTATTGACTAAATGTCACTGACTATTGACTAAATGTCAATGACTATTGACTAAATGTCAATGACTATTGACGAAATGTCAATGACTATTGACTAAATTTCAATGACTATTGTCTAAATGTCAATGACCATTGACTAAATGTCAATGAACATTGACTAAAAGGCAAATGTCAAAGACTAAATGACAATGACCATTCAATAAATGTCAATGACTAAATGTCAATGACTAAATGTCAATGACTAAATGTCAATGACTAAATGTCAATGACTAAATGTCAATGACCATTGACTAAATGTCAATGACCATTGATAAAGTGTCAATGACCATTGACTAAGTGTCACTGACCATTGACTAAATGTCAATGACCGTAGACTAAATGTCAATGACCATTGACAAAATGTCATTGATGACCATTGATTGAATGTCAATAGCCATGGACTGCATGTCACTGACCATTGACTGGATGTCAATGACCATTGACTGGATGTCAATGACCATTGACTGGATGTCAATGAACATTGACTGGATGTCAATGACCATTGACTGAATATCAATGACCATTGACTGAATATCAATGACCATTGACTGAATATCAATGACCATTGACTGAATATCAATGACCATTGACTTAATGTCAATGATAATTGACTGGATGTCAATGATCATTGACTAAATATCAATGACCATTGACTGGATGTCAATGATCATTGACTAAATATCAATGACCATTGACTGGATGTCAATGACCATTGACTGGATGTCAATGACCATTGACTGGTCGTCAATGGTAGCAATGATGTCACCATTGTTGGTGGCAACATTGCTTCTCCTGCTACTCTTCCATATTCCCACTTGTACCTTAAACAGGATTGTTGCTCTTTCGGGAGCTACAAAATGAACAGGGAACAAGGCTCAATGTTGCTGTTGATGGCTTTCATTCATTCATTTGTGAGTGCTCTGTAGAAAAAAAATATTTCTAAAAATGCGGAAAATTGCTTTAAAGCCCTTGCAAATGTTGTTGTTCGTGGTGCTGGAGTTGATTTTCCTCGAGTTTTGTCAAGTACCGGCTTTGGTATCAGCCTTTAAGGCGTTGTAGCAATTGTTGCTGCTGCTATTACTGTTGCCCGTTGTTGTTAACATGAAGAGTTGCTACAAAAGTGGCAAAAGAAATAGCTACAAATAATGAAAGCTGCAACTAGCAACAGCAAAAAACTATGCAACAATAACACTGCTATTAAGCCCTTGAAGGGTATCCCAAGAGCTTTGGAATGTTTTGTTGCTGCTGCTCAACATCGTCATCATAGCGGCGTCCCGGCAACATGCAATAGGCCCATTGAACAAGAGTAAGCGCTTAACTTTCTGCGCCTTTTTTAAATGTTTCTGGTTGGGTAGAAAAAATGGTGAAGTGAAGAGGAGAAAAGGGAAGGGCGAAGAGGTCATAACGCCACCACAAATTCAGAGCTAAGAAATTTACAAAATATTTGACTTTAACAAATGAGGAACTTTCGCAACAGACCTATTCGTCCTCCATGAAAAGTCTGAAGGATTTTTGCGTAAACTGTGGATACAAAAAAAGCGGCTGAGGAACTGATTTAAGGACACTTGACACATGGCCAAGTACTCACTGCGCCGTCCGAAGGAGTGTGTTTTAAAGAACATCCTGTTTTGTGGGAAGCTGCAGGATCAGAAATTGAGGGAGGTATGGACAATTAGATAGCGGAGGAGCAACTCCAGAGTTTCGAAAAAATAGACTCAATGCAAATTATGAAAAAGCTTCCACGATGGGGCGAATAATAATTAATTTGGTCCTTCGATCTGACTTGTTTCTCTCAGTAGGCAAGTAAACTGCCTATCTATTTAGCATCTTTCTCAAATATTAGGAGATGTTCTTCAGGTTCTTTTTTGACGATGTGATAAATAAATTAAAAGTTCCCACAATTTTAGTTCGGCCTATATTTCTCCCCATATTGCGCAGAACCAACAGCATACGTTTCTCACGAAACAATTGTGCTAAGTTCTTTGCTCCTAGGAGCTGAACTGAACAGTTGATTGTCAGAACTAAATACTCTTTGTTTCCCACCTTAGATGCTGTAAACAAACAATTTAGAACTTAAATATTTCACAGAACTTGAGCTTAAAGCGACTCAAACAACCTTCTCATCCTCCTCATCTTCCGCTTTACCCAGCATCTCTGACACTTCCTCCCGTTCCCGGTCTCATCAACGGCCTCGGCATCATTCACATGCAACAGTTTCCGAGGAGATCATCGACAAAAGGACACATTTTCAAAAGAAAAAAAAAACATCCAGGTGCACTACCATAGCCGCTCTGGATAAAAGCACTCATCGTTTGTTCATTCAGTCCTTCATTCATCCATCCATCCATCCAACTAGGCATTCATTCATTCATGGCTACCTGGAATGGAGTCACTTATGACATTCATTGGTGTGGGTTGCGCATAAATTGTGTGGTTGTGTATAGGGATAACCATGTGGGGGGTTTCTTAAATGTAGGCAAATGTTGATACAGGCAACCAGTACCACAGTGGTTTAAAGAGAGGCTCAGAAACATAGTTTGTTGGAAGCTCAGAGCTAGGTTTCAAGATCTAGCGAAACGGGCACCGAAATATAGGGGATGAGGAGTAGAGTGCACATGTTTTTAGATATATGGAATGGTTAAAAATGTTTAGCAAATATACATACTTCACGAATTTCCTGGTTTAAAAGTGTTGTCTGAAATGTATTGGTAGGGCAAAGATGGCCGTGAGGAAAACTTGGATCCTCAGATAAAAAATAATTTAGGAGATAATGGATCTGCTTCAGACTCACCTGAGAAGCAAAATATGGTATGAATTGCTTATGTAGTAGAAATCAATAATCATGACGGGGGCATCTAGACGTGTGTAAAATTAAAATTTAGAAACGCATAACCATTTTAGGGTTGATTTGTGAAGAAAATATAGTCAGAGTGAAATGGGATATTCTCCTTAATCATTTTGTATCCATCTTCCAATGAAATGTATAGTTTTTCGAAAAATAGTACAACAAAAGACAATTAACTGTCAGCAAATCTCATTCTACCGCGATTTCGTGACTGCCATTGTCAGAAAGCAGATAACCTAATTGTGGACTTTAGTGCTTATTAATATGTGGATATTTTTGGAAACTAGGCTGCATCTATGAATTGGTTCTTAAATTCATAGTATTTTTTCCTGAAACCACATAACACATTAGCTGAGATTTCCGTAACTATTTCCGGCGAAACCTATGCCTTAGTTGTACTATTACTACATCAATATTTTTAAAGAACTGGCAATAGGTATGAATTTTAGAATAATTCTTCAGTTTTAGTAATATAAACTCATTACTTTATTTATGAATTGCTAATGCCTAGTCTTCCTTATGGATAAATCTTTAATCCTTGAATGAAAGTACGGCCCTTTTCGCCAAATATTATGCTAGAAAATAGACAGAACATAATTAGGGACATCTAGGTATCTGCTTCAGATTCACCTGGGAAGCAAAATATGGTATGATTTGCTTATGTATAGTCTCTTTTAAGCAGAAATCAATAATCATATTTGGGTAGAAAAGAAACTACAAAAATTTGGGGCATCTAGGCATGATTACAATTAAAAGGTAGAATCGCAGTATCTTCGTAGCACTGATCTCTGAAGAAAATATTGATATAGTGTAGTGTGAAGATATTCACCTTGCTCATTTGGTCCCTACATTGATATGGAATGCATACGATTTCTAAAAAAGTTATAGCTAAAAACCTTTATCTGTCAGCAAATCACATTCTATCGATATTTCGTGTATATTATAGTCCGAAAACTGAAAATTTTACTGTGGACATATGTGCGTATGAGTGCTATTAATAGATGTCTTTTTTTTTAAAACAGGTATTTATTTCTAAATTGGTTCTCAAAATCTTAGTATTTTTTCTAGAAAAGATAACATAACATATTAATAGTGATTTCCCAAATATTTTTTGCAGTAGCTTTGAATTTTTGAATAATTTTTCAGTTTTTTGTAATGTAAACTCCACACTTAATTTATGAGTTGTTTGTGTGTAGTCTCCGATATAGAGAAATCTATAATAGTCAAAGGGAAGTACAGCAATTTCAGCCTAATTTGGGTGTTATGCTGAAAACAAAGAACAATTTATTGAGGGCATCTGGGCATATGAGTCTCATTAAGGAGCAAAAATGAGGAGCAAAATAAGGTCTGAGTTACTTATGTATAGTATCCTTTATAGAGAAATATATATGTCAACTTTTAAGGGAATCACTATATTTGCAGCAACATTTTGGTATTTTTTAACAAAAGAAACAAAAAATAATGGGTGGCTTATTAAAATATAGAAACAAATAATGTTCTTAGGGCTGATCTCTGAAGAAGATATAGACGTAGTGTAGTGGGAAGATATTCACCTTCCTCATTTGGTCTCAACATTGATTTGGAGTGCATACGTTTTCTAAAAAGGTATAACAAAAGACAATTACCTAACATCAAAACTGTTTTCATGGCGATGTCGTAACAGCCATTACCAGAAAACAGAACCATTTATGGAGGACATCAGTGCGTATGAGTATTAATAATATGTGGATATTTTTGAAAACTTTGCTGTATTTCTAAACTTTTTCTCAAACTCGTACTATTTCTTCGCGAATAGGCAAGAGAACATATTAGTACAGATTTTCCAAACGTTTCCTTGGGGAACCAAGGCCAAGTTGATCCATTAAGACATCAGTATTTTTAAAATTTTGGCAATAGCTTTGAATTATTGAACAATTCTTCGTTTTTGTAATTGAAACGGAACACTTGACTTCCCTTGAGGTGCCTTCATCTTAAATATTATAGTATTGTCTCTATAATACGTTTTATATTTTTACATACAGACCATTTAAATTGAATTTAAATATGTTTCTGCATCGAAGGAGTAACCTAAGAACATAAGTATGTTCAGCGGAAATACGTTTAGGACATTTTAAGATTAATCAGCTCCGTCTGGCTGGAGCTGATTAACTTCAAATTTGGTATGTAATAATATGTTTTCTATCTAAGTTCGAAGGTGGACCAGTGGACCAGTCACTCCTTCTAGTAATTCTTCCCTTTGTGAGGGGTTACAATTTAGTAAAATATTGATTATTAAATAATTTCTGTACTACTTATCCGAATCCTCTGTAGTTCAGCACATTGTAATAGTTTATTAGTCGTTTTCAACATGAGGAAAATGGACGATGTGGCCCCGGAAATTTGGTACCTCCCACACTAAGGCACCATTTTGTACAAAAGATTACTGCTTACAAATTTTAGACTCTTGTGAATAAATACTTAACATTTTGTATTACTTTTATAGTAACTGCAGTCCGGTATCCCCTTTTGGTACGTCCCACACATAATGGTCCCATCATACCAACAGTGTTATGTCTTGGACGTATCTACTTGGAAGTATCTATATATTGATATTTATACAACCGCATTCTTAATATTAACTAAAAAATCCAAATAATGGACACCCATGCGTATAAGTACTATTAATTCAGCAGTATTTTTGACAATTTGCCAGTAACATTATATTATTTTCCAAATTTAAGAGATCTTTGGCTCAAAATATAATCGCAAGACTTCAGCTATGATTTTTGCAACATATCGATACCTTCATTCTAAAACATGCTAAGTCGACATAGCATAGTTTTAGGGAGATTGCATTTTTAATTTCTAAATATTCCAAATTGTATTCAGTCAACAATTGGAGTTTATCTGTCAACCCAATCAAAAGTTATTCACAAAACAGTACAAGTCATACGATTTGCATTATAAAGGAATTCCACACAAATTTAAAAAATGCATCGAACTTTAATCGCTTCTCCTGAAAAACTACCTTTTTGCACTTAGCATAGTTTAGAATGGAGGTATCGATATATTTTATAGTATTTTACCTATAACTGTGAATAATGATGTAGTTTTTTAAAAGATATACATACGTCTTGAGTTGATTACATCTTAACATATGTTCCTCCAGTTTCAAATATCGCGAAGTCCTAAAAAAATGCTCCTATATTTTTAATTTTTTTTAAAGTTTGCTTCTCTATTTTAAAACCTTTTTTATTTGAGTAAAACCACTGTGCATAATGTAAGTGACTTTAAAGGCTTGACTGGCACACACACCCATGTATCCACTCGAGACCAGAGGTTCCGTTTACTCGCATACTTTTTGGCTTGACTTCGTTTCCTGTTGCAACTCCACGCACACCCACACATGTGCACTCACCAAAACTACCTCATATATCCCCTGCAACCACACACATGAATCTGCGACAGGTTTTGCTTCCCTGTCGTAATATTTTGCATACGTTGACACTTGAAAGGAAAGAAAGACTTGGAACTTCCATCATCACTATGGGGACTTCCATTGGTTGTGTCGGAGACTTGTATCCTTCGCTTTTGTTTTAAAGGTGACTATTTTCAAGAGGCTTTGGTGGCTATGATTCTCCTTTATTTGTTGTTCTTTAGATCTTGACACAAGTACTGAAATTTTAAACTTCACTTTGTCGGAAGTGGAGGGAGTAATTTCAGTTCAGAGGATGAACGTGAAGTGAAGTCGTCAAAATGTGCAACCAAAATTTAATTTAATGAGGGGGACGCAGAAAAAAGAGATGCATTTTGATTTAAGTTTTTAAATACTTGGCAAATGAAATTAATAAACAACATATGGAAAACAAGGGAAATGTGAGAAATATAAAAATAAGAAAATTTAATATTTTTAAAGTATGTACGAGTATTAACTTTCTGCACATCTGTGCTAATAGTATTGCGTACATGCTACGTATACTTATCTCCATTAAAATTTAGCCTTACAGAAATATACATAGTTATCCCTAGACCTTCCTGTTGAACGAATTTGATAGCTTTAAGAAGCTCAAAAGTTGGAGGATTCCAGCGTCAACCAAGGTAGTTAACTCCCCAAAGAAATAAGAGCCTAAGGTTGTATGCCGCCTTCTAGAGAGAGCGGGGCACATACACAGCAGGTGTCCACAGCTTTTTCAGAAGTCATTATGCAAGACCTTCAATATCTCTGGGTGCCGTCCAATAAGGCAGTAATACGTCTGTGACATGGCCTCATCAGCCAGAAATGTATGCAGTTGGTGACTAGTGACAAACCGTCATTTCTTGTCGTAAGGGCACTATCTCTCAAGAAGAGCTTGCAGGTCGCTAGAGGCATGCCCAAATATTCCAGTTCCCCTGGAGCGAGTGAAGTAGATCCTAGTTTTGCAAGCATTAGTTGGTAGAAAATCCAGTGAAATATTGAAATCAAAGACCATGACCTACGTACTGGTAGTTGAGAATATAAAGCCTAAATAACATAGATCTTGAGTATTATTAGACGACAAAGCTATCGGTCACAAAAATCTGAGGTGATAGTCTCATGAGGAACCCCGGGTCTGCCCTGCAGCAATGAGGTATAGTATGGCTCCAGAACCACTACATTGGTACGCGCTACCTGCACAATGATAGTTCAATAGAAATAGCCATCCTAGCATAGATCCTGATTATAGTCATAAAATACTCTCACTGTTGATGGGAGTACTGACATAGGAAAGATGTGTCTCACTCAGGAAGGTCAGGAAGTACAAAAGGATGTTCAAAAGAATGGCAAGAATGGCCTTTTGTAATATCCGAATATCGCATCGGATGACTGCCACTGCAGGCATTCGCTGAACTTTGTTTGGTATCGGGCAGAAGGTGGATTTCTGCGGAGTTGTCCACAGGACGACAAAGCCGTTCAGCATTATCGGTATGACTACTGCCGTATACAACCAATAAATCATACGCGGGTTCCAACCCCATCCTTTCCCTACTGCCCTTTTAACAATATGGCTCCAGAACTTTTGGATTCATCTACTTTGTATTAGTCTACACGCTGACAGTTGAGAAGAAAAAGCCTTCAATAAAGTGATCCTTAGTACTAACAGAAGATGAACCTTTCGGTCATTAGAAGCTGTAGAGATATTCTCATAAAAAACCTCAGTTCTGCACTCAAAAATGAAATGTAGAATGGCTCCAGAGTCTCTGCATTCGTACCCCGAATTGCTACAGAGCCACGGGATTCGAACAAGAGAAATCCATCCCGACTTTATTGGAAGATAAAGCTAGCCGTCACCAGAATATGCAGAGATATTATTATAAAGAACCTCTGCTCTGCCCTTTAATAATAAAATGTAGAATGACTACAGAGCCTCGGGATTTTAAAGCACCTACATGCTGTGGCTCCACAGCCACAGTAATCGAAACCACGACTTCAGTAGGAAGAGAAAGCTTCCATAACATAGATCCTTAGTATTATTACAAGATGAAGCTATTTCGTAAAGATATATTATTACTGATGGCGATGATCAGTGAATCAGTCAGTCACTCCACAAATTTGTATATACATATTTTATGATTTTATTTATTTATTTCTTTTTATTATTTACTATATTTAAAATTCTCTTTTTTTAACTAAAAATTATCTCTTACTTTCTTTGAATTTTCTATTTTTATTTGCATCTTGGTCTATGGGTTCCTTAGGTCCTTATGGCGATTTCGTTTCTTCAAAAAGGTGCTACATTTTCATTGCCCTATTCCCGAAAATAGGACTTTGGACAACATTTCGGAATTTTGAAATAGGAGCTATGTTTTATTCGAGGGACTGCATCAGTTCCACCTAAGAAGAGTAAATATTTTTCAGAATTTCGCGTCGACGGGGCAAATTTTTTTTCAGAATCGAGATCACCTTTAGTTTCTAGCTTCTTTTGACATATAAATTATCCCTATAGTTCTACGCCCCAGAGGCCTAATAATTATTTTACTTACACGCTCCTGTATATCTTTCTGATTTATTGTTTTTCTGTGCTTATACTTTACCTTATTATGTATACGCACCACGAACCTACTAATAATATTACTTATACGCTCTAGCGACCCATTGAAGAAATCATCTATTCTTTCGTAAAATAGTCAAATATGCTCAAAATTTTTCCTATTATTCTTTAAAATACAATAAATTTGTGCAATTTTTTGTTGCTCTCATTTCAATTTCAACAAAATATTGGAATACTTCCAATCATCCTGGTTGCTGTTTGTCCTCTTCTGCGCTTTTTTTTTCCTTTCTTGTTGGTGGTTATTCCGGTTGCTGGCATATTCTTTTGGTGTGAGCATTTCAGTCAACTTTGTTACTCTGGTTGGTGTCAAATAGTTTCACAAAACCAACACTTTAGTGGAACAACAAGCGACTAGCAAAAAAAAAATCCTCTTCCATTGTTTGAATTTGCAAACAAATTCCGGGGCGATGCCAAAGACTTACATTTAAACTGATAAAAGTTTGAGAGTGAGAAAACAACCAAAGAACAAGAAAAAAAAAACAAACAGAGGAAACCAAAAAACTTATTTAAATATAGAATAACATGATAAAATGTTGTGCTGGATAAAGAACGACTCAGGAGGACCTTACTTGGCAGGCAGAGAGAATGAGGAGTTGCTGCTTTTTAATAAAGTACTGTAGACATTTTTCATAGCTGTCTATATTCATAATTGGATTCTGAATGTATTTTTCAAGATTTTTAAACATTTTTCTATTTTCCTGATTATTCTAAATGATTCCTGAAGATTTTCAAATATTTTTCTATCGTTTTGATGGACCAGGAAGGATATATTATAATTATTGAAGTCCATAAGGACATTCTTAAATATTTTTAGGGTACCTTTTTGGTCTAATATATTTGTATGATTATTCTAAATGGATCCTGTAGGTTTTCAAATATTTTTCTATCGTTTCGATAGGACGGGATGGCTACAAACTCATGATCCTTTTGCTTACGGACCTTATCTAGTTTGTAGCGTACTGTTTTTGGTCAAATATTAATTTATATGAATTACAATACAAAGTAAATTTATATTCTAATTTTTACGGTGCAGGGAAGCCGGGTTACAAAGACCATGAGCCTCTGGTGGGAATCGAACCCACGACCCCCAAACTCATAGGCGAGCAGGCAACCAACTCACCTTCTGGGGCGCTCCTTGGTCAAAAATATTTCTATCATTTGAATAGAATATAATAAAAGATCCTATTATTTAAGGACCTTCTCTGATATTGTGCAGGGTACCCTTACTTTGTCATACAACCCAACCAATTGTGCTGCAGCATGAAAAACCTCCAATACCGCAGAACTTTGTCTTTTTGTCATTTGTCTGTATGTTTTTTTTCTGGTGGTTGGTTCATATCCTCCAATGCTGCAGCAAAGAGAACATTGTTTGTGGTATCAAATAACACCATTTCGGTGGCGTCAAATTTCCATATCTTCGATTCTGTTACGGAAAAGCCAACAATTGCTGAATACTTAACTATACCAATATTCCATCAGAATTGTTGTCTCTTCCGTTTTGCTAGAAATTTCCAGCTCTTCTGGCTTTTTTCGATTCTTTGCAATGATGTTTGCATAAAACTGATTAAAATCAAAACGCTTATAGTGATAACTAAATATTTTATTAATTTTTTTTTTGGGGGGAGGGGGGGTCATACTTATGAAAGTTGCGAAATTAATGGCTTTAGGCTAAACTCGACAGATGTCAATGATGTCAAAGCCATCTAAGCTATCTATTTGATATCTTCTAGAGAGGGGGTGAATGTGGAGGAGGAGGAAGAGTGGCGGACAAATTAGTTGCCATGAAGTCAAGCACAGCAATGGGAAATAAAGTTCGATGTGAAACGTTTTTATTTTCTTTAGAAAAGTTATAAAATGTTTTGTGAAAAATTAATGCCAGTCACGTTTAAATTTTTATTATCATTGGTCAAAATTAATAGAGATTTTTCTGCGTCAGGGGGTGGGAGTTCTCTAAGCAGAGGCGTCTCAACTAAAACAGGCCGAAAGGAATACCGATATGGGGTTACTCTACAACACTTTATTATGGAACTTCTTTCAACAATACTTTAGAAAATGTAATTGTTTATTTCATATTTTGTCATTTACAGATTTTGCGATTTGGTAGTTGTGCTCGTATATGGTCCTCACTACGTATACTTTACCGAATTAGGTATACGCACCATGGCCCAGAAATTATATTACTTATACGCTTTGGCGTAACTTAAAGAAATAAGTAATTTTTTTTACAAAAATATCAATAATTTTTCACTACAATTAGTTAAGGGACTAAAAAAGGCTCTGTTTTAATTGAAATTATGATGAGTGGACGTAAATGTCCCAAATTTGGCACACTCATGTTGAGATTTTTCATATTTAAATCATTTTTATATTGTTGTAAAACTATTTAAGGTATTACAAAAGGCTCTGTTGTAATTGAAATTATAATGAGTGGACGTAAATGTCCCAAATTTGGTACAGTTATCTAGAGATTTTTGAGATATAAATCATATTTCTATTCTCCCTCAAAATAATTATTTAGCATCCCTATCCAGAGCAACGCTCCTGTCTCACCTTCTCCCCCACACTTTTACTTTTCTTTAAAGGATATCTGTTATTTGCTACTGGTGCTGCTCCTGCCGGTATTGTATAACATTTGCCGGGTTTTTTCCATTGGCACTGATAGGTTTTGGCCATTTTATGGGATGGCCTATAAAGCAAAAAAAAAAACGAAACAAAAACTTTGCGAAACAAATGCCATTGTCAATAAATATTATGCTGCCAATTTGTTTAGAACGAAACACTCTGATAGCCGTAGGTTAGGCCTGCTAATGGTTCAAACCACATTTCATCTTCGACAGGACATGAACGTCGACCACCACCACCACTGCCACCACATCAAGAGTAGTAGCAGCAGCAGCAGCAATAGAGGAGATAGTAGGGGAAGCATTTGAGTTGGAACAACAGCAATAACTAACGTGGCTCTCTTTCATTTATTATCATCATCAATATGGATTTTTGAAAATATTGATCACCACCAGGAATGGAAGTGATATCGAAGCATTTCCTCTTCTCCCACATCATGTATATGCCATTTAAGTACTGGTATTGTCCACCCGCCTGTCCCTGCCGTCTGTCTCTTTTTCCCTGGCCATCGGAACTGGCAACAGTATCACTCGTTCAGCTCAGCGGCGCAAATAACAATGACAATGGACAATATGGAGGTGTTGGCCATGCTGCCGCAGCTACTGACACTACCACTGCTGTTGTCTTGATTTGATGAACGTGTCCTTTTGTTATTTGTGGCTGTGAACTGAAAGAAGACGAGGCGAGACGAGACGAGACGAGACGAGAGGAGGCGCAAAGGAAAGAGTGTTGGGGCATTTGACAAGCAAAAGGAAACATTGAAGTAGAAAATCACAAAACGTTTTATTGTCATTTTTGTTTGTTAGTTCCCAAAGATACTCGAAGCGGTGTTCATGCCACTAACCATCATGAATGGCTTCATTCACTATTTGCCACATCCGTGACCTCGTCCGTCCTGCACGGGTTTCATTCGCCACCATTTCAAGTGCTTTTGGTGTTGTCTATTCCGCTTTGTGGTATTTGTTCCTTTTTTTTGCAAGCGATATCCTTCTTTTTTTGTGGTAAGCTATACACTTCTGCCCCACCCCTACTCTTCCCCGGGGGCTATCTCCTACCGGAGATTTTTTTCAAATAAATTGCCTCAAATAAATACAAATGAATTTTCGAAATGTTATAAATGAGCCGGAAAGAGTAGACGATTTTTATTGAGGAAGTCTAGGGGAGGAGGACTTACATATGGAACGTTTGACAGAGCAACTAATCAACAGCGCACCTAGAATAGAGAAAATAGTGATTAAAGTGGCAAATATATAGGAATTTTCTTGAAAACAGCTCAAATAGTGCAAAATTGAAACAGATATATTTTATTAAATATATTTCTTATATTTATACCCTACACCACACTGTGGTACAGGGTATTATGACTTTGTGCATTTGTTTGTAACACCCAAAAGGAGAAGAGATAGATCCATTATTTATTATACCGATCGACTTGTAATCACTTTCTGAGTCGATTTAGCTATGTCCGTCTGTCTGTCCGTCTGTAATCAGAGTACAGGTCGCAATTATGGCCCGATCTTGACGAAACTTTACACATATGCTTTTTTTGGCCCAAGGACGATCCCTATTTAATTTGGTTAAAATCGGTTCAGATTTATATATAGCTCCCATATATACGTTACCCCCGATTTCACATGTAAGCGCCGTAAAAAATTTATTTTATAACCGATCAGTGTGAAATTCGGCAGAAAGAGGTTTCTTATTATATGAAGGAATACTACCAAATTTGCAGAAAATCGGTTCAGATTTAGATATAGCCCCCATATATATGTTACCCCCGATTTTACATGTAAGCGCTGTAAAAAGTGTATTTTTAATCCGATCAGTACGAAATTCGACAGAAAGAGGTTTCTTATTACATGAATTAATACTACCAAATTTGAGAGAAATCGGTTCACATTTAGCTATAGCCCCCATATATGTATGTATGTATATGTTACCCCCGATTTGACATGTAAGCGCTGTAGAACTGTATTTTAAATCCGATCAGCAAAAAAATTGTCAGAAGAGGTTTCTCATTACATGAATTAACACTGCCAAATTTGAGGGAAATCGGTTCAGATTTAGACATATCCCCCACATATATGTTACACCCGATTTAACATGTAAGCGCTGTATAATCTGTATTTTATATCCGAACAGTACAAAAATCTACACAAAGAGGTTTCTTATTATATGAAGGGATACTTCCAAATTCAGAGAAAATCGGTTCAGATTTAGATAGAGCCCCCATATATATGTCACCCCCGATTTGACATGTAAGTGCTGTAGAGACTGTACTTTATATCCGGTCAGAACGAAATTTGACAGAAAGAAGTTTCTTTTTACATGAATGAGTATTTAAGGAAAATCCGTTCAGATTTATATATAACCTCCATATATATGTTCCTCCTGATTTGGTATCAAAGCGCTATAGAAGTTGTACTTTACTTCATTAATATTTTCCGGAAAGATGTTTCTCAATTTATGAACGAATATTGCCTAATTTAGCGATTAACGGCTCAGAATTAGATAATATGTTCCTGCCTACTTACCAATTATTCCAAATTATTATCGCAATGACCTTTATCGCATTGTTAGGGAGGCGTAGGGTATTATATAGTCGGCCCCGCCCGACTTTCTGCTTTCCTTACTGGTTTTATACTGTACCAATGCTTGAAATGTTTGGACGAAATCCTTTTTTGGATAACTTAAATCATTTGAGTTATATCTGTCTGTCTGTTACCTACTCCTGACTAGGTTATCTACTCCTTAGTAGATGCCCAGTCGGGTTATCTATTCCCCACTTGACGACTGTCTGTCTGGCTGGAGATCACTTGAACTCTCGATATGATGTAATTCAAAAAGGTTTATCACATCTAAGGAATGATTTAGGATTCTTTCAATGTTTGGAGCTAATCCATTTCAGAATATCTTAAATCTTCTGAGCTGTGTCCATCTGTCAGCCTGGCTGGAGCTCAATATTGTGCCAATAACGTCCACTTTTCTGTGGACTCTAGGTACTATAAAAGCATTACACTGTACGAAATTTCAAATATTTGTATGCACTGGTATTAAAGTTAAAAGGTGTTAACTATTGGTACAAAAAGGTCCATTTGTGTGGGAGGTACCAAAAGGGGCGTGGCAATATCGCCCATTTTTCTCTGAACTCCAGGTGCTATAAAAACATTACACTGTACGAAATTTTAAGTATTTGTATGCACTGATATAAAAGTTATAAGCTGGTAACTTTTGGTGCAAAATGGTCCATTAGTAGAGGGCCAGTTGGGTTATCTTCTCCATGGTTGACGATCAGTTGGTTTATCTACTCCTTAGTAGATGACTAGATGGGTTATCTACTTCCCAGATAACGACCAGTTGGGTTATCTAATCCTTAGTGTACGATAAATTGGGTTATCTACTCCCTTTAAATGTTCAGCTTGATTATCTACTCCTTAGTGGGCGACCAGTTGGTTTATTTACCCTTGGTAGAAGACCAGTTGTGTTATCTACTGCTTGGTAGAATACCGATTTGGTTATCCATTCCTTAGTGGACTGGTCCTCGACTCTTAGAAGAGGACCAGTTTGGTTATAAACTCCTTAGTAGAAGAATTAGTTGTGTTATTTACTTGTTGGTAGAATACCAAATGGATTAACTGTTCCTTAGTGGAAAACCAGTTCGGTTATCTGCTCCTTAGTTGACAATCAGTTAGGTTATCTACTCCATTGTATAAGAATAGTTAGGTTATCTACTAGGGTTTTCCAAGAAGAGGTGTTATTTTGGTATTCAAAGAAAAATTAATTTTTTTGAGATAAATGATTGGATGTTTATTTCATAGTAAAGAGGAAGGTATGCGGTTAATAATGAAAAACAACATCAGCCTAATGGCCACCACGACCACTCTTACAGGACCATATCCTTTTCATGATATTTTCCATAACCAAATCGCAAAGTGGCTGCCTGCCCTATGTCCTCGATAGCCCCACGAATTCAATCTTTGAGGTCTTGAATCGACGCTTGGCTGTTGGCGTTGACCTTATCTTTCACGTGGCCCCAAACGAAGAAGTCGCAAGGTGTTAAATCACAAGATCTCGGTGGCCAATTGTGATCACCTATTCGAGAGATAACACGGTCCGGAAACTTTTCCCGGAACAGAGCAATGGCTTCGTTGCTTGTGTGGCACGTAGCGCTGTCTTGTTGAATGTAAACGTTGTTCAGATCAATAGCACCCAACTCCGACCATAAAAAATCATTAATCATCTCTCGATAGCGCAATCCATTTACCGTAAATGTTGATGCAACCTCATTTTCGAAAAAGTAATGATCAATGATCCCGTCGGACCATAAACCGCACCAAACAGTCACACGTTGAGGATGGAGAGCCTTCTCAATAATAACTCGTGGGGTTTTCGAGCCCCCCGTGCGACAATTTTGCATGTTGACGTAGCCACCGAGGTGGAAATGGGCCTCATCAGTCAAGATGATTTTTCGATTATATTCGATTTTGCGAATTTTAATAATTTCAATGCGTTGTTGAATCGTGTATCGTTCTATTTATACCCTACACCACACTGTGGTACAGGGTATTATAAGTTTGTTTCATGGCAGATGTTTGTAACACCTGAAAATAACACAGCTAGACCCACCTTAAAGTATACCGATCGACTCAGAATCACTAGCTGAGTCGATTTAAGCATGTATGTCCGTCCGTATGTCCGTCCGTCTGTCCATGTAAAGTTGTTCGTCGACTACAGGTCGCAATTTTACTCCAATTTTACTCCGATCGTTCTGAAATTTTGCAGTTTAGAGTATTTCGCGGCTGTTAAGATCGCTATTGAATTTGGTTGAAATCGGTTCAGATTTAGATATAGCTCCCATATATATCTTTCGTCCGATTTGGTTCTTTAGTCCTATAGAAGCTGTATTTTACATCCAATCGTTTTGAAATTTAGAATGGTAGAGTTTCTTGATCCATGAACCAACGTTGCCGAATTTGAAGAAAATCGGTTAAGATTTAGCTATAGCTCCCATATATATGTTTCGTCCGATTTTGCTCTTTAGTACTTTAGAAGCTGTATTTTACATCCAATCATTTTGAAATGTAGAATGGTAGAGTTTCTTGATCCATGAACCAACACTACCGAATTTGAAGAAAATCGGTTAAGATTTAACTATAGCTCCCATATATATGTTTCGTCCGATTTTGCTCTTTAGTACTTTAGAAGCTGTATTTTACCGAATTTGAAGAAAATCGGTTAAGATTTAGCTATAGCACCCATATATATGTTTCGTCCGATTTGGCCCTTTAGTTCTATAGAGGCTGTATTTTACATCCAATCGTTTTGAAATTTAGAATGGTAGAGTTTCTTGATCCATGAACCAACATTGCCGAATTTGAAGCAAATCGGTTAAGATTTAGCTATAGCTCCCATATATATGTTTCGTCCGATTTTGCTCTTTAGTCCTGAAGAAGCTGTATTTTACATCCAATCGTTTTGAAATTTAGAATGGTAGAGTTTCTTGATCCATGAACCAACACTGCCGAATTTGAAGAAAATCGGTTAAGATTTAGCTATAACTCCCATATATATGTTTCATCCGATTTGGCCCTTTAGTTCTATAGAAGCTATATTTTACATCCAATCGTTTTGAAATTTAGAATGGTAGAGTTTCATGATCCATGAACCAACATTGCCGAATTTGAAGAAAATCGGTAAAGATTTAGCTATAGCTCCCATATATATGTTTCATCCGATTTGGCTCTTTAGATCCAATCGTTTTTATACCCTACACCACACTGTGGTACAGGGTATTATTTAAGTATAAAATGTCCCAAAAGTAAATTTATGTAAACAATTTATACATGAATTACAAAATTTATATATAAGAGATATTCAATATTACGAGAGTGGTGTAGGGTATAATATAGTCGGCCCCGCCCGACTTTAGCCTTTCCTTACTGGTTTTAGTAATGGCGTAGTTTCTACTTGTCAAATGTCAAAGAATAAAAGCTTCAAAGGTGGCAGCTACCGAAATACCGGGTGATTCAAAATAACACCTCTTGTTGGAAAACCCTGTACTTAGTAGAGTACCTGCTGGGTTATCTACTCCTTTGTAGTGGAAAAGCTGGGCTTTTTACTCTCTAGTTGACGACCAGTTGGGTTATCTAGTCCTTGGAAGATAACCAGTTGAGTTACCATACCCCCATAGCTGACGACAATTTGGGACTAGTCGGGACCAGTTTTCGGAGTTGAACCACTAAATCGTAAATATTTATTTAGTTTCGTATTGCATTGTATACTGTGCCTGACATTGCAGGGTACTGTAGGTATTATCCTGCTTTTTTGACATAATTTTGATTGGGTTGTCAGATAAACAACAAATGTTGGCAGAATATCCAAAATTTGAAATATTTAGAATTTAATAAGGCAATACTATCGAATGGACACATTGATATGTAATAGTAGCGGGTATATACAACTGGTCGAGATAAGTTATTTTAAGTATGTCCGTAGGTTTTATAGAACTTACTTTATTTTGTCATTTTTGTATAACTATTGTTCTAGATACTCCAGTCTATTACAGGTTTATTTCTTATGAATTAAACCCGTTAGCGGAATTTTTTTTATCAACTAATATTACCTTACTCCTCCTACTGGTCTTCAATTTTCAGTGACCCATATGTAACTGCTAACAATTTGCTGCTGGTAAACCCCGCCTTTGTCAAGTGGTTATTGTTGTATCTTTGCTTTATTGCTAAACGGTAAACAATTTTCAATAGATTTTTCTACCCTTAAACCCCCCGACTATTCCCCCTTTCCTTTGAATTGGTTAAATAATCCCTAGAAACCCCAACTCTAAAGACTGTTAAAAGTTATTTATGTGTTTATTAATGGCTTCTCTTCTTCTCGCTTCGCTTGGCTCAAAGCGAGTGTCCTTTGACGGAGGAGAGCATAAACGTAAAAGTGGAAATAGATCTTTTGATTTTTTTTATTCGTCCACCGTACTATTGTCATTTTAGGCTCGTCGATTGGGTAAACAATTATTACAGGGAATTTTTTCGATAAAATTTACTTGGCCTTTTGGACAGAGGATTTTGGGATTTATTAAATGAAGTGTGTGATAGATTTAGATAATAATACTTAGGTTTTTCTTTTTAATTTTTTCTCATTGTTTGGTACTCATGCAAACGTAGGGAAGGGAAAAGGGACTTAAAGGAATTTATGGGATAAACATTGAATCTTGTAAATGGGGGAAAATTATGTGCTTAGTTTGGCTTGATTTAAGGGAAAGTGAATATGCCAATACAATTGTGTCAGCAAATCAGAATTTTGAAAAAATAAATTAAAATACAATTACCATAAAACCTTTTTAAGATATTTTTTTCTTGTTTAGGACAACATATTACATCGAAAAATGTTATGTTTTAAATCGAAACAAATTGGTTAAGTAGTGATATTTGCCAGTGTTATGTGGAAGCTCAACATAATTCACCCTTTACTTATAACACTGTGCAACAGTGAAAAAACTACACGGACTTGACAGTATAGGTTCGATTCTACTATCAGAGGGTAGTAAAACCCTATACTCGGTTTGGCGAAATTGGTGACCAATTTTGTTTTATGGGCCTCCAAAGATTCTGAAAATCAGTGGGCCCCTCGGAAAAGGTGTCATCAGCTTTTGTCCAACGACTAATTCAGACTTGGTGATACCGCTTAACTATGTCTGGCAATAATGTAGCTAAGAATATGCTGAATAAAGTTCCTTAACATTTTTCGCGAAAATAAATTTTTCCGGTACTTTTTTTTGAAAAAGTGAAGGAAAAAATTATTTATTTTCACTTTTTTTCGCATAACTTCCGTGGACTCGTAATTTTTCACTAACAATGCTTGGCAAAATTGTAGCCAACGTAAATCTGAACAACTTTTGTGAACATATTAATACAATCGGAACGTGTCTAGGCACCATAAATAGCTAAAAAAACGACATTGTACCCCAAAAATGTAAGTATTTCATTGTTATGTAACAAAAATATATTTTTTGGTATAGGGCATGTAGAGCAACTTTATAGAAAATATTAAGGCCAATATTTTTGTGGAACATACTAACACTCTAACTCCCCCACATAACTGTAATTTTTGGCCCGATTTTAACAAATCGTAAAAAACACCCCTTAAAATGGGGAGAGAGGGGATGAAATGTTCTACAAAAATTTTCGCCATAAAATTTTATTTGTCACCAATTTCGCCAAACCGAGTATAGAGTTATACTACCCTTTGATAGTAGAATCGAACCTATACTGTCAAGTCCGTGTATTTTTCAAAAAGTGTTCATTTCTTGCATAGTGTAATTAGCTATTTTGTCGTTGTTGTTACTACATATCATGTTATCTAAATTTCACTTACAAATATTTTTCAATTTATTATAGTCAACACCGCTAACCTTCTAAGTAATTCGACAAAAGTTTGTCATTCCCACAAAATGAATGTATGAAGTCAACATTACCATAAAGTTTAGCAAAATATTTGTCTACCCCGAAATAATTCTGCATAAAATAATAAATGTATTCATTAAGTGTGCAAAAAAAAATTAAAGATTATTTAATTAAACTTATCTTTTCACTAGAAACAATATACCAAATCAAGAGAAACAACAACAAAAACAGTCTCTTGAGTTTTGCTGAGATACCACCAATGGTCAGAGGTGCGTATGAGCAACGCACACACACACACACACAAAAAGTTTAAAATTACTTCATATTACGTATACGCTCCCACTCACCGTGTGACCGATATATGCATTGTTTCTAGTTCGTTCTTCCGTTTCCGTTCGCATGACCTTCCTACCAACCACATGCACAAACTCGTACTTATCTGTACGTATGTACTGTGTTTTTGTGTTTGCGTTCTATGAGAAACCCTAAAATCTAAATTGTGAACAATTGCAAAACTTTACATTATCAGAGAAAAACCTGCAGAAACCAAACTAGACCAGACCAAAAAATATGTATATACATTAGCATAGCTGCACAAATGAAATCATGTTCCTCATATTTAAGCCAAAGTTCATTTGGTTCACAGTTGAATGTTGTAGTAGTCGTCGTGGTCCTGGTCGCTTATTTTGCTGTTTTGCCATTTGGCTGAACACACAAACTTTGGAAAATTTAATTAAACTAAAATGTTTAGTTATGCTCAGCAAGGATATCATCAAGGCTGGATGGGATTTGGGATTGGCGGCGGCATTGAGGTTGGGGGTGGGAGTTAAGGACATTGCAACAAGCTGAAGTGAAGTGAAAAATGCTCAAGCGTTCATAAACATAAACAAAAGGTCATACGGCATACAAAAACAACTAGAATAACAACAACAATGGTAATGTGAACAACAACAAGAGCAATGCGAACAACAACTACAATGAAAACACATCGCCTGCTGCAATACTTTTTCGAATTCAAAGCTGTACATGGTTGAGGAAACAATCTGGGAAAAAAGGCAACAATAATGAATTCATGCTAAACATTTGAATATGAGACTATACATGTGGTGCATACATACTTATATAGAATCGTATGTATGTATGTAAAAAAAAACAGAACATTAAACCGCCTGAGATAGGATATAATTTTAGGTTTGCTATATTTACACCCCCGAAAATAATATAAAAATATTTTTCTTCCTCAGTGAAGCATAAGCAATATTTGGAAGATTTTTGCCCCTTTTTGACTATAGATTTGAATTTTCAAATTCCGGCATTTCTCTGATAGATGATACTAAAATAATCCATTCAATACCCTTCGTTGTCCAAAGATCGAATTTATAAACTTGTTTTTCACATTACTCTAAATGTAATCCCATCATTTCTCTGAAGTAGATGCGATATTTGGTACATTTTCCATGCCATTTTTTCCTCAATAGATCAGAATTTTCAAAAACAAGTATGTACATAACATAACAAACATTTCAATCCCCCTCCATGTCTACAAATACCGAATTGACATATTTTTCTTAATGAGTTAACAAATATGGTCTATTATAGCTTGAAAGTATAAGTATATATAATGTATAATTAGAAGTCAATCGGTCACGCGTTTCGAGGGTTACCGTGCGCTCCAGTCAGACAGACAGACGGACATAGCTCAAACACCTTATATTGTTTTGAAATTGATTTCTCCTAGGTAACTTCTTTTGAGGTAGGCACTATTTCTATGATTGAAAGTGGGCAATATCGGTCTATTTTGTGATATACCTCGAGTAAAAAGAAACTTTAGGATGTATCTTCTTAAAATGTCAACAAATTGCGCTGAAATTGGCAAAATGCATAAATTAGGCGAAATGCTACTAATACACAGAACCCTGCAGACGAACAGCGGATATCATAGGTAAATCTTTGATATATCCCCCATACAAAGGACCTTCCCGATTTAACTACCTAAAGCTATATTATAATCAAATTTCCCTCGATTGGAGTGTAATTTGAAAATTTGGACTAGATCCGTCCCCACCCAAAATAGCCATAATTTTTTTACGTTTTGTATAAAGGTTTGTATATAAAACTGTGCAACAGTGAAAAAAATACACGGACATGACAGTATAGGTTCGATTCTACTATCAAAGGGTAGTATAACCCTATACTCGGTTTTGCGAAACTGGTGACCAATGGACCAGTGGGCCCACCGAAAAAGGTGTCATCAGCTTTTGACCAACAACTAATTCAGACTTGGTGATACCGCTTAACTATATTTGGCAATAATGTAGCTAAGAATATGCTAAACAAAGTTTCTTAAATTTTTTTTGCGAAAAAACAATTTTTCCGGTACTTTTTTTTGAAAAAGTAAAGGAAAAAAATTTTTTTTTTCACTTATTCCACCATGAATTCCACCATGGGACTCGTAATTTTTCAATAACAATGATTGGCAAAATTGTAGCCAACGTAAATCTGAACAACTTTTGTGAACATATCAATACAATCTGAACGTGTCTGGACACCCTAAATAGCTCAAAAAACCACATTGTACCCCAAAAATGTTAGTATTTCATTAGTATGTAACAAAAATATATTTTTTTGGTATAAGGTATGTTCAGCAAATTTATAGGAAATATTAAGACCAATATTTTTGTGGAACATATTAACCCTCTAGCTCCCCCACAAATCTGTAATTTTAGGCCCCATTTTAACAAAACGTAAAAAACACCCCTTAAAATAGGGAGGGCGGGGATGAAATGCTCTACAAAAATGTTGGCCATAAAATTTCACTATATGTGTCAGAACACATCAAAGCACGAAACTTAACACAAACACCAAAAAACGGTCAAATTCCAGTCAAAAACGCCCTTTATTGGTATCGTTATTGCTTCGACCTAGTGGTCGTTTCACAACATTCCTGCACGAACAGGAATTTGACCTTTTCTTGGTGTTTGTGTTATGTTTTGAGCTTTAGTGTGTTCTGACACATATAGTGAAATTTTATGGCCAACATTTTTGTAGAACATTTCATCCCCGCCCTCCACATTTTAAGGGGTGTTTTTTACGTTTTGTTAAAATGGGGCAACAAATTACAGTTATGTGGGGGAGCTAGAGGGTTAATATGTTCCACAAAAAAATTGGCCTTATATTTTCTATAAATTTGCTGAACATACCCTATACCAAAAAAATATATTTTTGTTACATATGTAATAGTGAAATACTAACATTTTTGGGGTACAATGTAGTTTTTTGAGCTATTAAGGGTGCCCAGACACGTTCAGATTGTATTGACATGTTCACAAAAGTTGTTCAGATTTACGTTGGCTACAATTTTGCCAGCCATTGTTATTGAAAAATTACGAGTCCCTGGAGGTTATGCTGAAAAAAGTGAAAAAAAATATTTTTTTTCCTTTACTTTTTCAAAAAAAGTACCGGAAAATTTGTTTTTTCGAAAAAAGTTTTAAGAAACTTTGTTCTGCATATTCTTAGCTACATTATTGCCAAATATAGTTAAGCGGTATGACCAAGTCTGAATTAGTTATAGGACATAAGCTGATGACACCTTTTTCGAGAGTCCCACTGATTTTCAGAAAATTTGGAGGCGCACAAAAAAAAATTGGTCACCAATTTCGTCAAACCGAGTATAGGGTTATACTACCCTTTGATAGTAGAATCGAACCTATACTGCCAAGTCCGTGTATTTTTCAAAAAGTGTTAATTTGTTGCATAGTGTTATAAATGCTGTAGTTATGGTCAGATGAGTAAAGGTGTTTTTTTTAGTAAAATTTCACATTTTCTTAACCTTATATTATTTTTTTGGTAACAAAGTGCTTCATAAACCAACAATTTAAATATAGTGAATAAAATTCCGTAATTTCCAAAAAAAATATCTTTCAAAATTCGGATTTTTCAGCTTTTCTTTGTCATATATAATAATGGAATAGAAAATTATGTACATATATAAAAAAAATAATATACTCTATATCCAATTTTCCAATCTTGAAATTTACATAAATTTTATATATTATTCAATCAACAAATATATCATTTGCTACCCACCAAAAGTGTGACACATCGAAGTAGTGACCTAAGACCCTGATTATGTTCGGTGGATATCCGTTTTGGGTCTTTCTAATTCGAATGAGCAATGTCTGTCCGTCCGTGTGTCTGCTGCCTGGTGCGCACGATAACTGTCGAAAGGAGTAACCGATTGACTTCAAATTTGGTATGCGATAGTATTTTTAGTACCTACAAACCAGTGAAAAATCGGCGTTATAGCCATGCCCCTTTTGGTACCTCAAAAGTACCATTTTGCCCCAAAGGTACCATTTTGTACCAAACGTGACCAGCTTTTAACTTTAATACCAGTGCATACTTTAATACCAGTGCATAGTGCATGTAAATACTTGCAATGCAGTACAGTGTAATGCTTTTATAGTACCTAGAGTCCAGAGAAAAGTTACCGTCATTGGGACGCCCCTTTTGGCGCCCCTCTCACACAAATGGACCATTTTGTACCAAAAGTAAACAGATTTTATCTTTAATAGCAGTACATATTTTAAAGTTATGAAATGCAATTTAAATTGATAATAATTTAATTTAAACAAAAAAATAAATAAATTCTGACTGAATTTACTAATATTTTTTTGGGACTCAAGGTGAGGGGATTCATAAGTCGGTTTACCCGACTGAACTTTCTTACTTGTCGGGGCTACTTTCACGCCCAATTCTCACAATTGAGTCCCAAATCAATGAGCTGAAAAATGCTGTACTGTGTTATCAAATTTTCGCACAATTGGTAGGTAGGCTTTTGAGTCATATGTGACGTCAGAAAATCAAATCGGGAGTGAAATTTTTATGGGGGCTATATCAAAATGTATACCGCGATGTAAATAGATCAGGCCCATGATGAGTTCGGAGGTGGGTTTTCACCCCAGAGTACCTGTTACTGGGGTTTTAAAGGCGTCAAGATGTCAAATCCGAGAGATCGAATAATTGACTATTACTTTGATAGAATGGTACCATTTTTTATCCCCTCACCTTAGAGAGAAGGGTATATATCATTTGCTACGAGCCAAAAGTGTAACACATCGAAGCAGTGACCTAAGACCCTAAGAATGCTTGGCGGAAATCCGTTTTGGGTCATTTTAAGTCGTTTGAGCAATGTCCGTCCGTCCGTCCGTCCATGAGTCTGTATGTCTGTCTGCTGGCTGGTGCGCACGATAACTCTCGAAAGGATTAACCGATTGACTTCAAATTTGGTATGCGGTAATATTTTTCTCTATCTCCGGCCAAGTTCGAAGATGGACCATATTGGTCCACTCCTTCTAGTACCTCCCCAACTAAGGGTTAATATTTAGTGAAATATTGATTATTTAATAACTTCTATACTACATACTCGAATCTTCTGTAATCCCAAACATAGTATTAGTTTATTAGCAGCTATCAACTACAGAAAAATGGGTAAGGTTGCCACGCCCCTTTTGATACCTTCCACACAAATGAACCATATTACACCAAAAGGTAACAGCTTATAACTTGAATACCAGTGCATACAAATACTTGAAATTTCGTACAGTGCAATGCTTTTATAGTATTAGGAGTCTATAGAAAATTGGCCGTTATTGGCGCGTCCCTTTTGGTACCTCCCACACAAATGGACCATTTTGTACCAAAAGTGACCAGCGTATAACTTTAATACCAGCGCAAACAATTAATTGAAATTTCATACAGTGTAATGCTTTTATAGTACCTAGAGTCGGGTAAAAATGGCCGTTATTGCCATGCCCGTTTTGTTACCTCCCACACAAACGGACCGTTTTGTATCAAAAGTTAGCAGCTTTTGACTTTAATACCAGTACATACATAGTTTAAAGTTTTAAATGCAATTTAAATTGATAATAATTTAATTAAAACAAAAAAATAAATAAATTTACTAATATTTTTTGGACTCAAGGTGAGGGGATTCATAAGTCGGTTTACCCGACTCAACTTTCTTACTTGTTTATTATCCACAACTTAATAAAATGTTTACAATTTTCAAGGTACGTAATTAAATAAATATAAATTTTAAATTTAAGAAATTTTCAAATAATTCTTCAACATTTAGGCAGATGCTTGACTACCTCATTATAGTTGAGGTGACCACAGGTCTTCAAAGCTTCCTCTTAGATTAAAGAATAGTTCTAGGAATGTAGTTAATACGAGTATAGACTGCTAAAGAATTTCGTTTTATTCCCGATCCGATCCGATTTAATATTATAATTTTGGAAACATTTTCACCAGTTCCAGCACAACTTTTCTCTCTGTCTATTTGCTCAGCTGACCAGCTGTCCATGTCGACAATTTCACAGGTCCGTCTATACATCTTTGTGATTTTTCTCGAAAGCATGATTTTCGACTTTCTTGGTTATTGCTTGTGGCCACAGATATATCTGTTGTCGTTCGGCTATCTGTCCATCCATTTGTCCTTCTCTTGCCTATCTATTCGTCTGTTGTTTTCAGAGATCTTAAATCTCTGAAAACCTTTGACTCTTCGATTTGTATCTTAAATCATTCAAAACCTTTACCTCTTCAATTTTTTAATTACACTTTTTTCTTGAGTCCGTTTAATGTAACTTTTTTATATAAATTTTTCTATTTTTATGTTATGGTTTTTTTCGTTGCTGTCGTCATTGTAACTTTTCTGCTCATAGTGTGTATTTCATATGTTAATGTAATGGCAACATTTGTAACGACAAATAGCAAAATAACAATACAACTTTGTTATGAATCTTTTGTTTCCACTTGGCTGTATACTGGGGTGCAACTTATAAAGAGTGGTTTACAGAAGTGTGATAGGTATAGAATTTAGTCACAGAAGCTAAATAGGTCCAGCTAAATAATGGCATATGTCTGTTTTCACTATGTTGAAAGTACATATATGTGTGGTTTTCTGCAATAACTGCATATGTCAGAAATATTTGATTTCGGGATCTTAGCGTAAATGTATTCAGCTAATCATTATATAAGTGTGCATATCGATTGATATATTCAGATTCCTAGGTATGCCCAATTTTTGAATATTTATTCCAACATTTAATTCTTTTATACATTTTGTATCAAATATACTGCGAGAGAAAAGTATTTTCGCTCGCCTGTAGAATTTTTTTTTTTTGAGAAAACCACAGATACAGCGGCAATAATACAATAAATCTGCTACATTGATATTTGTGGTACACATTTTGGATTTTAAATGCACTCAGATAATAATCAGTTAGGCGTGACTGGGAAGCTCTTTCCTTAAAGACGTGCAGTATAACACTTATAGTTTATTTTGGAAGATTCTTATTTCCCAAAAATATAACTTCATTATATAAGATCATATCACGAAAGCCATATTGTGATTTTTGTGGTACACTTTTCTGCATTTTTGTAACTAAAATTATAATGAATTATACATGAGTGGAAAGTTCCTCTCCTTAAGACGTGCAGAACTATATTTATAGTTCATTTTGTTTTTATTTCCCGAAATCTAATTAAATTTTTAAAATGGACCATTTTTAAAACCCTGCTTTTAATTTTTGTGGTACACTTTCCTAATCTCTGGCGTACTCAAATGGTAATAGGTTTATAGCACTGGTTAGCTATTACTCTAGAGATATGTTAAAGACTAATTACAGTTTATTTCAGAAACGTATTATTCCCCTAAAACTAACTTTATTTTCTTGTGATCATATAATAAAATCCCTACAGATATTTTTGTGGTACATTTTTTGGGGCGTTAATGTACTCAAATGATAATCGGTTATACATAACTGAAAAGTTATTTTCCCAAAGCCGTGCTGATACGTACTTATTGTTTGTTGTGGAAAGTTGTTTTTCGTTGAAATCTAGCTTACATTTTCATTGGGTAGATCATAAATGCGCTTCTGCAATGTTTGTGGTACACTTTTGATGTCTTTAATATACTCGAATTATAAACAGTGATATATTAGCGGCAAGTTCTTCTCCAGAAGGTGTGCAGAATCATACCCATAATTTATTTTAGAATATTCTTGTATCCCAAAAGGTAATTTTCATATTTAATAATTCTATCATAATAGCTCCAAACGAATTTTTGTGGTACACTTTCCCTAGGATTATTAAACTCAAATGTTAATCAATTATATATCACTGGATAGCTCTTTCGTCAAAGGCGTGCAGACTAATACTTACAGTTTGTAAAGGAATATTAATGTTTACTGAAAGCTAACTTAAATTAGTATTAGATAGACCACAAAAATGCCTCTGTGACTATTGTGGTAGACATTTAGTGCCATATTTTGCTCGAATTATAAACAAAGGTGGTGAGCTGTTCTCCAGAAGGCTTGCAGATTTATACTTATAAGTTTTTCTAAAATGTTGTTATTTCCTAAACGGTAATTTTCAGATTTAATAAATTATATATGACTGCAAAGCTCTTTTCTCACAGGCGTGCAGAATAGTATATTTGTTTATTTTCAAATGTTATTTTTAGCCGAAAGCTAGCATACATTTTCAATGGCTAACCACTAATGCGCTTCTACGATTTTTGTGGTACACTTTTTGAGGCTTTATTGTACTCAAATGGAAATATATTGTATATGACTGAAAAGCTATTATCTCAGAGGCGTGCAGAATCATACCTAAAGTTTATTTTGTGGATTATTATTTGCCGACAGCTAACTTATATTTATGATAATTATGGCACAAAAGCCCTAATCAAATTTTTGTGTTACACTTTTGTGTTATTAAGTGTACTCAAATAATAACGAGTTCTACATTATTAGGAAAGCCCTTTCCCAAAGTTGTGCAGGATTATACATATCATTTATTTGAAAGAGTTGTTATTTCGTAAAAACTACTTTCGATATTTAATAATTATATCATAAAAGTCCTACACAGATTTTTGTGGTGCACTTTTCGTGACTTCATTGTACTCAAATGGTAATAAATTATATATGACTGGAAAGCTCTTTCCTCAGAGGCGTGCCGAATCATACCTATAGTTTAGTTTGAAAGATTATGATTTCCCAAAGCTAACTCACATTTTTAATTAATAAACCATAAAAGCCATACACAGATTTTTGTGGTACACTTGTCGAGGCTTAATGGTACTCAAATGATAAAATAATATATTTGAATAGAAAGCTCTTTTCCCGGAGGAGTGCAGAATCGTACTTTTGTTTTTTTTTCGGACGTTACTTTTAGCCGAAAGATAGCATACATTTTAAATTGCTAGGCCACGAATGCGCTTCTACGACTTTTGTGGTACATTTTTCGAGGCTTTATTGTACATAAATGTTTATTGGTTATACCAAAAAACGATTCTGCGATTTTTGTGGTTCACTTTTGGGGGCTTTACTTTATTCAAATATTAAGGAGTTATATATGGAAGCAAAGCTCTTTTTCCAAAGGCGTGCAGAATCACACTGTTGGTTTATTTCGGCAAGTTATTATTTTTCAGCGCAATACCGATTTTGTGGTACACTATTCAGATCTCTAGTAATCTCGCAAGACAATAAATGATATACCACTGGAAGGGTGTTCTACCGGAGATGTGCAGAATACTATCTATTTTGAAAGTTTTTATCAGCAAAAAGCCAACATCAATTTATAAAGAACTAAGAAGAAAATGATGTACACTAATGTTTTAGCTATTATAGCTTTATGATATAATGTATTATATAAGTACTTCTACATTTCGTGAAGTATAAAAAATGTTAAGCTTCTAATCACACCATTACCTAACTAATTCTACACCCTTTTCCTTCAGAATAGTTGCTTCATTATAAAGCCAGCATTTTTTTCCAGCATGTTCATGTTATTACTGCTTGTCTTTGGTCGCACTCACTCTTCACTTCTCTCCAGCTCCGGCTTCTACTATTGCCCCTGCTCTCACTCACGTCCGTACAAGTTTCCTGTTGTTGTAGTTTAAGTTTCCTTTTACGAGTAACATGCTCTTCGGGTGTTTTGTTTTTTCCTCTCCCACTCTTCCCGACCATGTTGTTCCTGGGTTGGCTTTTCTTCCTGGAATGCATTATGCCCGGCTTTTATGTTGCTCCTGCTGCTGCTCCTGCTGCTGCTGCTGCTACTGCTTTTATAGGGAGTGTGATAATAAGTGTTTATGCATTAAAGAGGACAACAACATCGTCAGCAACAACAGCGGGCAACAATGATGACGACAATAACATACTTTATGTCTATGATCATAAAAACGGAAACAACGACCGTGTTCAACAAAAGGTATATTTAAGAGTCGCAGATTTCGTTCCTTTTTATACAGATTGCTCACTTTTTGCGAGCAACAAGCGCTGTTCATTAAGGCAAGGATGGAAGGAAAAGTTGTGGGAAAAAAGCATGAACATAAAATAAACTCTTTTTTGGAATATTTTACTTAAAAACCCGTTGGAAGTATACACTTTTAAACTAAGTTCACAGAAAATTATAATTCCAAGGATGTAGGACTTGCAAAACATTAATTCGGAATGAGTTTTTGAAAATTATTAATTTAAATTTAACCGCTGATTTTCTTAATATATTTCCTATTTTGCTCCTAACATATGAGACCTTACCATTTTTTAATAAAACATTATCAAAATCTGTAAATAATATATTCTTTTTCGTGGTTACTGATGTATCTGCAAAACTATTAATTGGATTGAAAACTGTGTTAAAAGCATTAAAAAAATCAATATTGTTCTCGATTTATGTTTGCCAAACTAATAACTACACAGTGTATTACGAGTGTACCTTTGAGCATTTTTATTATGGTAAAGTTTTTTTTTTAATTAGAAATATGGTTGTTGAAAAAAATCGGGTTTTCCTGGCACAAAAAGAGCCATAAAATATAGTAAAAAAGTATTGTATTCTAAAGAGTGGCTAAATTTTAAGGCCCGATGTTGATATTGAATAAAACACAAATTATTTAGGAAATTATTGTCATTTCTTTTTATTATGATAATGGCCGACGCGACCTCGGCGGCACTCCTCCATCCGATGGTCCAAATTTTCGATGACGCTGAGGCATAATTGAGGTTCTATGCCGTTAATGTGCCGAATTATCTTATCCTTTAGCTCTTGAATTGTTGCTGGCTTATCGACGTACAACTTTTCTTTCAAATAACCGCAAAAAAAGATGTCCAATGGTGTCAAATCACATGATCTTGGGGGCCAATTGACATCGCCACGACGTGAGATAACACGGCCATTGAATTTGTTGCGCAAAAGAGCCATTCTTCCGTTAGCTGTGTGGCAAGTGGCACCGTCCTGTTGAAACCACATAGTGTCCATATCCATATCTTCCAATACAGGCCATAAAAGGTTCGTTATCATCTCACGATAGCGTACACCATGCACAGTAACTGCCTTACCGGCCTCATTTCGAAGAAGTATGGCTCGATGACGTCGCCAGCCCATAAGCCGCACAAAACGAACTGGGCGAGCATGCACAGGTGTTTTCACATCTCTTATATATCCGGTTTGCTGAAATTTGCGCACAATTCTCCCGATTGTGGACACATTTGGTCGATTATGCTGATCAAAAAAACATCACGAAGTGCACAAAATGCATATTGATTTGAACGCCCATTTTCGTAAAAGACTTCAACGCGTTGCTCGATTGTGTGAATTTGAGAAATGTCAAATGAAATGCAGAAAAAAACTTGACATTTAGGTGTGGTTCACAACCAACCTTTATCAGTACATATGCCAGTGCATATTTACATTGCTCACAAAGTGAGGGTATACATTAGTCGGATTACCCGACTGAAATTTCTTACTTGTTTTCACACTTTTTGCTGAAATACACGAATTTGGAAAATGTTCTTTAATAATGCGATTTTCACTGGCAATCTCTAACCATTTGGTATAGACAAAGGTACCACATTTATCCCACATATAAGGTGAGTGGTACAATTTTTATCCCGAATAAAATAAGTCCGAATTAAGGAAATTGAGCTTAGGTCTAAGGCCTTATGAAAAATTTCATGATTTTACATTTTGGTTTGACGGTGGAACTATATTCATCCCTTTTTGTCCACTTTTATCCCCCGGATGAATTTTGAAAATTCGTTACTGGCTCAACTCGGAAAGCATGAATTTCGAAAATATTCCAATTATGTTGGTTTTGCCAATTTTTCGAAAAGAAAAACTAAATTCTGATATTATTTTTTACAATATAATAATAGCAGAGGATTTCCTGTTTGGGAATTTGTCTTCCATTTTTTATACCAAATGTTCGGATTTCGAACTTTTTGAACTTTTTGTTCCATTTTACCCTAAATACACGAATTTAGAAAAGGACACCTCGGTAATTTTTTTAGCTAAAAATGAAACCACTCTCTGATTTTCATTAGCCTAGCTTTAGCCTTTTGATATGGACAAAAGTACCAAAGGTATCCCATATGTAAATTAAGTAGTACAATATTTACCACTTCGTCCCCAAGTGTCTGAATTAAAAAAAATCGCTTTATTAAGAGTTTACATCTAAAGGCTTACAGAAATGATTTTAAACATTTGGATTTGGTAACGTATTTATCCCCATTTGCCGCCTTTTTTTGAAAAAACGTAATTGGTTCAACTTCCTTTGTATCATTTTCCAATTTTGTTTTTTTTTTGCCAATTTTTCTGAAAAAATAGGCTAAATTCGGATATTATTATTATAAAATAATTAATAGGCGAAGGTACCCTTTTTGGGTCTTTTTTTTTAATTTTTCACTCCATAATGTACGGATTTCGAAGCCCGTCGTTATTAGTTCGATAATGTACTAAAATTTGGATTTATTTTACACGAATTTTTAAAAGGTCTCTTCGGTAATTTTTTAACTACAGATGAAATCACACTCTGAATTTCGTTATCTTAGCTCCAGTCGTGTTATATGGACAAAAGTACCAAAGGTGTCCCACATATACGGTGAGTGTACAATATTTATCCCTTCTATTCCCAAAAGTCGGAATTAAAAAAAAAATCACCTTATCAAGAGTTTACGTCTAAGGGCCTTACAGAACATTTTATGTTTTAAAACATTTGGATTTGGTAACATATGGAACCCTATTTTTTGATTTTTGAAAATCCGTTATTGGTTCAACTCGAGGAAAGGGTCCCAATAAAACACCATTGTATTTTCTTCTCGATATTTGTTTATTTTTTTCGATAATGTACTAAATTGTGGTCCTTTTTGTTCCGCTTTATCCAAAATACATGAATTTTAAAAAAGACGCTCCAGCAATGCTCCTTTTAACTCATGATAAAAACACTTCCTGAGTTTTATTAGCTAAGCTACAGTCGTTTGCTATGAACAAAGGTACCAAATTTATTCAACATATTAGATGAGTGGTACAATATGTATCCCTTTATACCTTTATACCCAAAAGTCTGAATTAAAAAAATCACCTTATCAAGAGTTGAAGTTTAAAGGCCTTACATAACATTTTATGTTATAAAACATTTGGATTAGGTACCATATGGGGCCCTATTTATCTATTTTTTCCCTCCTTTATCCCTCAGACGATATTTTTAAAATCCGTTATTGGTTCAACTCGAGGAAAGGGACCTAATAAATCACTTTATATTTGGTTCCCTTTGTAGCATTTTCCAGTATCGTTTTTTGCCAATTTTTCTGAAAAAATAGAGTAAATTAGGATTATTATTATAATATACTTAATAGGCGAAGGTACACTTTTTGGGACTTTGTACTACATTGTGGACGTTTTTGTTACATTTTCCCCAAAATATACGAATATATAATGCTCCTTAAAGGATCATGATGAAAACACTATCTGAATTTAATTTGCTTAGCTCCAGTCGTTTGGTATGAATAAAGGTACCAAATTTATGCCACATATAAGATGAGTGGTGATATTTTTATCTCATTTATCCCCAATAGTACGAATTTAAAAACATGCACCTTATAGAAAGTTTAGTTCTAAATTTCATGATTCAACACATATGGATTAGGTATACTATGGAACCACATAAAATATTTTTAATATTTAAATAATAGGCGAGGGTACCCTTTTTGGAATTTTTTCTTTCCTTTTTTACCCCAAAATGTAGGATTTCGAAGCCAGTCATTATTAGTTCGATAATGGATTAAATTGTGGACCTTTTTGCTCCACTTTACCAAAAATACACGAATTTAAAAAAGGACGCTCCAGTAATGCTCCTTCTAACTCATGATAAAAACACTCCCTGAATTTTATTAGCTAAGCTACAGTCGTTTGGTACCAAATTTAATAATATGATTGGTACTATTTGTATCTCTTTTGTCTGAATTTAAAGACATGCACCTTATTGAAAGTTTAGGTCTAAAGGCCTTACAGAAAATATCATGATTTAACACAATTGGATTTGGTGCCATATGGGACTATATTTATCCCCCCTTTATCCCCAGATGTTTTTTAAAAAACTTGTTGTTAGTTTAACTCGAAAAAGGTTTTTTGTACCTCAAAAAGTATGAATTTCGAATATAAGCCGCATTTTCTAATTTACTTTTTTAGTTAGTAGTTCGATAATATTCTATATTTGGTATCTTTTTCCCAAAAATACTCCTTTTTGCTCAAGATGAAAACAATCTCTAAATTTTATTAGCATAACTCCAGTAGTGTGGTATGGGCAAAGGCATCAACGGTATCTCACATATAGTAAGAGTTGTACAATATTTATCCCCAATAGTCCGAATTTAAAAAAACGCACTATATTATTCCTAAAAAAAAAATTATTCTAAAGGCCTTACAGAAAATTTCATGTCTTTAAACATTAGCATTCGGTACCACATGGGACTATATTTACCACCCCTCCCTTTTTTCCCCATTTATCCCCCAGATAAATTTTAAAAAGTCCGTGTTTAGTTCATCTCAAGGAAAGGTTTTTTGTGCGCCAAAAAGCAGGAATTTAAAAAATAAGTCGTATTTTCTAATTTAGTATTTTTTATTAGTCGGATAAGCTTCCATATTTTGGTACTTTTTCCGCCCTTTTTCCCAAAAAATTACTAATTTCAAAAATTCTCTTCATAATGAAATTACATTCCGATTTTCAGTGGCCTAGCTTGAGCTTGGTTTGGTATTTTGTTAAGGTGCCAAATTTATCCCACATAATAAATAAAAATTTACTCCCAAAAAGTAGGAATATCCAAAAAGTGAACGTATCAAGAGTGTAAGTCTAACCGGGTATTTGTACAGAAAATTTAATGATTCTAGACATTTGGATTTGGATTTGATGTTGTGGCCACATTTGCCAATTTTGGCCCTATTGTACCACCAAAAAGTACGAGTTTTGGAAAATCGCTACCCTCACGCAAAAATGCATAACTGTAGCATCAGCCGTTTGGTCTGGGCGGTGATCAGTCAGTCTGTAGATACATCTATTTTTTTTAACAAATTTTAAGTTAATCATTAGGTATTTTCGAAACCAAGTGCAAGTGGTACAAGTACAAAGTGCGGTTGAAAAATATGTATTTCTCTACTATCTTATTGCTGTACTGGACATATTTAGAGTACTATATCTATTAAAGTACAAAGCGCTATTGAAAAATATGTACTTTTCTAATATTTCATTGCTGTACTGGTCATATTTGGAGTACTATATCTATTTAATTAACAATTTTACTAGACCTTTGACTTTTGATAGTGAAAACTCCTATTGTATTTTATTTTACTTGTAATTTTCATATTTCCTAAATATTGTTTTAAATCTTAATTATTTTATTTTAATTTCCATTTTTAAGTTCGACATGTAAATTAAAATTATTTTCCTGTTTATCGTTTTTCACAACTACTTGTAATGTTAAATTTTTTAGCTTTCCCAAACCAAATCAATTGTTGTGTTGGTGTTGCGTGCCCTATGTTTGTATTTTACTCTGTGTCGCCCCTAGATTTAAGTACACAAAACAAATGTGGACAGTGTGGAGGACTTATAGATCTTTTGACACAAAAACCAATACCAATACCAGATCACACAAATACACAGACATCGATATACTCGTACGATGTCTGCTGCACAAATAAGTATGGACAAATGTTATAGATCTTTTGACACAAAAACGAAATACCAGATCACATACAAGCTCTATAGCACACAAATGTATACCCTTACAAGGATATATGTATGTATATGTGGAGTAGACAAACCCACAAATAAGGACATACAAATACAGGAAGGCAAAACAACCAAATGAAAAACAGACAGACTTATAATTGACGTTACATTTACTATAAAATTTGCCAAAGGTAACTTAATTAAACTTGTGTAAACTTAGAAGTCACACGCAAACATACATACGAATACATGTACACTAACACAGGGCATGACACAAAAACGAAGCAGGACACTCTGGACCATGTGCACTAATACTTACATGTATATATGTTATTTAGGATTATTAAGGTGGCTCGCTTGGGGCAAATTTAGAATAACTTCAGTCAATTTAATTTCGATCTCTTTGTAATACAATTATATGTTAATTCAATTTCAATAAATAAAATTTTATTGAAATTGATTTCCAAAATATTGAAATCTGGTTTCCACTTCAAGCCCCACCTTAATGTCTTCTCAGGGACTAGGTAAAAGTTTACACATATCGTCCTTAACACATGGTAAAGGGTTATTAAATAGTTCACTCTCAAGAGAGAAAGTTTTATGTCTACTCTTTTAAACTGAAACCCCATTTAGTAACCCTTCGACTATAAATTTTGCATATAAACATTTATATCGTTGTACACCAGACACGTACCGGGCAAATACTTTGTAGTCATTAGATTGGATATTGGTTTGGTGTTCAGAGAGGTTTTGGGGGCCCAAATGGATTTGGGAGTTACACTGTGTGCTGAGAGAATAAATAGTAAAGTTGGCGTAAATTTTAGAAAAAACAAATACTTTCTGATAAATAAATTTAAGTTACTCAAAACAGGACACCCTTTAAAGCCTTTCAACTTTATCGAACAGCACACATTTAAACTAAACGGAAATCTGCAGAAAAATACACTCATATCCACATCTACAACTGTTTCCTAATAACCCATCGATATTAGTGTAAGGTCCTTTATATAATTGTAACATGTTTTCCCCATATTGAACTCACCTGCTCCATATGCACACACGGGTACACACCTGCTGGGTCTTGTGTTTAAACCAGTTTAGTTGTACTCTTTTCTAGTTTTCAACTACAGTCGCACTTTCGCACATACACATATGAACACTTGTCTGCACTCATATACCGAAAACAATAAAGGATACTAAATGTCAAAAGTGGTTTCTATGCAGGTTTTTTTGCCCCATCGAATTGCTCCCTTTTTCTAGCAATTTTTACTAAAAAGGTTTTTTTGTGAGATAGCTTTTGGGGTTTCTTTGGAACATCAAGGAGTCACGAGATGTAGGGGACATTCTGTTATTAAATTGGGAAAATATATTCAAAGTTGCTCCTGCTATATTTAATACTGAGTTGTCATTTTTAATATCTATAGTCCACATATTGTAATTTTAAACCAATTAACATTTTTTTTAAATTATGATTTAATTAATATTTAAAAAATTATAAATGTATGCCTTTTTATGTCGAAAATCTACCCATTGTATTGCCGTAAGGTGGGCTTTCTGGGTCCACTTGGTCCACAAAATGTTCAATAAATTGGGATATTTTACAAAAAAACGTCCAGCGTTTAGGAGCTTTTATAAAAAGGTCCATAAAGTAGGTACATTTACTAAAAGGTCCAAAATTGGTCCAACATTTGTTGCAAAATTGCATCTTTACAAATATTACCAGAAAATACGATTTTTTCAAGAAGGACTAAAAATTAAGTCATTTTACAGAAAGCCTTAAAAAGTCTCTTATAAGAAGGTCCACAAAGTATGACAGATTAGTATAGAAAAAGTTTCAGAAGGTTGATATAGCTCGAAAATTTACAGAAAGTATGATTTTTTACAAAAATTTTCCTAAAGTATGGCTGTTTACAAAGAAAAGCTCAGAAAGTAGACTTTTGCCAAAAAAGGCCAAGAAAGTGGGAACTTTTATAAAATAGTCCAGAAAGTAATATCCTTAAAAAACGTCCTGAAAAAAAGGAACATTTCTAAAAAGGTCCGAAAAGCAGTACCTTTTAAAATAAGCTCCAGAAAATAGTACATTTAAATAAAAAGGTCCAGACAAAAGGTACATTTTATAAAAAGATTCAGAAAGAATGGATTTCTGGATAAACATCTGTCCAGAAAGACCTTTCCAAAAAAGGCAAAGAAAGAGGGACCTTTTATAAAATAGTCCAGAAAGTAAGATCCTCAAGAAAAACGTCCAGAAAAAATTAACATTTTAAAAGAGGTCCAGAAAGTAGTACCTTCTATAATAAGTTCCAGAAAGTTGTACATTTAAATAAAAAGGTCCAGACAAATGGCCTTTTATTATAAAAAGATCCATAAAGAATGGACTTTAATAAATCTGTCCAGAAACTAGAGCTTTTTACAAAAACGCCCTGAAAGAAGTACATTTACAAAAGGTCCTTAATAAAAATAGGACATTTTGCAAAGGGTATCGACGCTTTTACAAAATGGTCCAGAAAGCAGAACTTTTTACACAAATGTACAGAAAGAAGGGACTCCTTCAAAGAATTCCTAAAAGTTGGACTTGTTCCAAACTATCTTCAGAAATATAACCTTTTACAAAAAGGTATAGAAATTAGGACCATTTACAAAAAGGTCTCGAAATTTGGCTCAGAAAGTATGAATCTTTAAAAATTCTAATAATGATTTTTCAAAAAGGGTAAAAAAAATTAACCTTTAAAAAATAGTCCAGAAAGAAGTACATTTTGCAAAATGTTCCATGGAGAACAAACTCTTACATAACGGCACAGAAAGTAGGGGATTTTACAAATAGGTCCAGAAAGTAGGTCTTTTTAGAGAAATATAGCGAAATATGGGCCTTTTACAGAACAGTCTAATCTTAAAAAGGGTAATAATGAGTCATTCGAAAGATAATTAACATTTAAAATATAGTCCAAAAAGAAGTACCTTTTGCAAAAAGTTCCATGGAGAACAAACTTTTACAAAGGGCCCAGAAAATAGGGGATTTTACAAATAGTTCCAGAAAGTAGATCTTTTTAGAGAAATATCCTGAAATATGGGTCTTTACAGAACCGTCCGATCTTAAAAAAGTCTTTTAAAAAAGGTTAAAAAAATAACTAAATTTTTGTAAAATAGTCCAGAAATAAGTACAGTTTGCAAAATGTTCCTTGGAGAACAAACATTTACAAAACAGCCCAGATTTTACAAATAGTTCCAGAAAGTAGGCCTTTTTAGAGATATATCCAGAAATATGGGCGTTTTACAGAACCGTCCAGAAAGCAGAACTTTTTACAAAAGTTTGAGGAAGCAGAACCTTTTTCAAAAATACTGAAAGAGTAGCTGCTTCGATTAGAAGGAACAGAAATTTGTACCCTTTACAAAAAGTTGCAGATGGATCGTCCTTTTATAAAAAGGTTCAGAAAGTAGAGACTTTTACATAAAGGTCCAAAGAGAACACAGAACGTTTAATTTTTCATAAAAAAATTAATAAAGTATGGCTGTTTACAAAAAACCGTCCTGAAAAAAAGGCCTTTCCAAAAAGGTCTAGAACCTTTAAAAACTGGTCCAGAAAGTAAGATCTTTAAGAAAAACGTCCTAAAAGAAGGGCCTTTTATAATGTGCATCAGAAAGTAGCTGCTTTTACAAAAAGGTACATACAGAAGGGTATTTTATAGGTCCAGAAAGTATGGGCTTTTACAAAAAGATAAAGTAATTAGGATTTTTTACAAAAGGTCCATGAATTGGCCTTTCCATAAAGGGTCTAGAAAGTAGAACCTGTTATGAAGTGGTCCTAAATGCTAGACCTTTTACAAAAAAGTACACAATGTAGTAACTTTTAGAAAAAGTGCCCAGATAGTTTGTCCTTTTTTTAAAAGGATCCCGAAATTGGGTTCTTTGCAAAAAATCTAGGATATTTTCTACAAAAATATCCAGAAAGTGTGACGTTTTATAAAATGATATAGAAAGTGTGAGCTTTTACCAAATGATCCAAATAATAGGATCTGTTACAAAAAGGCCCAGAAAGCAGGAAGGTTTACAAAAAGGTTCATAAAATAATACATTTCACAAAGCCTCCATAATGCCGGAATCTTTTGCAAAATGGTCCAGAAAGTAGTAATGTTTACAAAAACATACAGAAAATGGACCTTTACAAGGAGGTCGAGAAAGGGGACTTGCTACAAAAAATCTGCAGAAAATAGAATCATTTACAAAAAGGTCTCAAAATTAGAACCATTTACAACAAGTTCTAGAAACTTGGGCCAGAAAGTAGGAACCTTTAAAAAAGTATAATACAAATAGTCTTTTAAAATAGAAGAACCTTCTACTAAAAGGTCCATGGAGAAGGAACTTTTACTAAGAGGTCCAGAAATTAGTTCCCTAGCTGGAAGGTCTAGAAAGTGGGAACTTTAACAAAACCGTCTAGAGAGCAGAATATTTTAAAAAGGTTGAGAAAGCAGGACTTTTATAAAAATACCTTTTACAGAAATGTGCAATTAAATTGGCCTTTTATAAAAATATCTAGAAATTAGGATTTTTTACCTTTTACAAAAAGTTCTTTTATTGGAGGTCCAAAAAGTAGTACATTTTACATGAATGTTGGACCTTTTACAAAAAGGTCCATAAAGCATGACGTTTTACAAAAACGTTCATTAAATAGGTCATTTTACAAATGATTCAGGATTTGTACAGAAAGTGGAGACTTTTACAAAGAGGTCCAAAAGGTATGACTTGTTACACCTTTCACAAAAGGTCTAGAAATTAGGACAATTTACAAAAAGTTCTTGTAATTTGGGTCAGGAAGTATGCACATTTAAAAATTTATAAAGTGTTTTAAAAAAGGTTCAGAAAGAATGAGTTCAGAAAGAAAGAGTTCAGAAAGAACTACCTTCTATTAAATAGTGACAATGGAGAACGAACTTTTACAAAAAGGTCCAGAAATAAGGACCATTTAGATAACAGTCCACCAAAGAAGAATCTTTTACAAAAGGTTGAAAAAGCAGAAGTTTTATAAAAATACCCAAAAGTAGCAGCTCTCGTTAGAAGGTTTCGAAACTACTACATTAAAAATTATAAAGAATTCAAACCATATAGCTCATTCTGCGCCACCCTGTATTATAACTTTTTAAAGAAGTGGGGGATATGAAACGAACGAAAAGTTTTGCAAAATTTCAATTATTTTTGTACTATTCATAACACTGTGCTAGTCCAAAAATGTAACAGAAAGGAGACCCTATGGATAGACCTATTTCGGCCATGCTGAATCCAGTGGCATTAGCCGTTTTTCGATGTTAGCTCTTCTTTTCGCGATATTCGACCACAAAGTTTGTTGGGAAATCAGAGAGGTTACATATCTCTTTGGTGATTTTGAATTGGAAGACTTCGGAATATACACTTCAGTCCAAAGATAGAAATAAATGGCAAATTTAGAGAATAATTTCTCTCAAAACAGTCGTGCACGCTTCTCACTCCCTTAACCATGAAAAAGCGCAATGAAATCTTATCCTGTGTTAAAAATCATACATATCGTCGACATTTTTAGTAGGCGTTGTTGAGAAAAATATTTCTCGCGATTGCACTTTTCGGGGGTAAAGTGATGAGAAGCGTGGTTGACCATTTTGAGAGAAATAATACTCGAAGGGTTCCCTTTATTTCGTTCTTTGGACTGAAGCGCGTTTTCGGAAGTCTTACACATCAAAATCACATCCGAGATAGCTAACCTCTCTGATTTTTTTTGCAAACTTTGTGGTCGAATATCGCGAAAACAAGAGCTAACCTAGAAAAACGGTTAGCTCCATTGGCTTCAGCAAGGTAGAAATATGTATATCCATAGGGTCTGCTTTCTGTTACATTTTTAAAGTGTCCATTTTGAGCACAGTGTAATTAATTCCCCAAGTCTCCTTCACAAAATGCTGAAAAAACCAGTAAGGAAAGGCTAAAGTCGGGCGGTGCCGACTATATAATACCCTACACCACTCTCGTAATATTGAATATCTCTGATATATAAATTTTGTAATTCATGTATAAATTGTTTACATAAATTTACTTTTGGGACATTTTATATTTAAATAATACCCTGTACCACAGTGTGGTGTAGGGTATAAAAACGATTGGATCTAAAGAGCCAAATCGGATGAAACATATATATGGAAGCTATAGCTAAATCTTTACCGATTTTCTTCAAATTCGGCAATGTTGGTTTATGAATCAAGAAACTCTACCATTCTAAATTTCAAAACGATTGGATGTAAAATATAGCTTCTATAGAACTAAAGGGCCAAATCGGACGAAACATATATATGGGAGCTATAGCTAAATCTTAACCGATTTTCTTCAAATTCAGTAGTGTTGGTTCATGGATCAAGAAACTCTACCATTCTAAATTTCAAAATGATTGGATGTAAAATACAGCTTCTTCAGGACTAAAGAGCAAAATCGGACGAAACATATATATGGGAGCTATAGCTAAATCTTAACCGATTTTCTTCAAATTCGGCAATGTTGGTTCATGGATCAAGAAACTCTACCGTTCTAAATTTCAAAACGATTGGATGTAAAATACAGCTTTTATAGGACTAAATGGCCAAATCGGACGAAACATATATATGGGAGCTATAGCTAAATCTTAACCGATTTTCTTCAAATTCGGTAGTGTTGGTTCATGGATCAAGAAACTCTACCATTCTAAATTTCAAAATGATTGGATATAAAATACAGCTTCTATAGGACTAAAGGGCCAAATCGGACGAAACATATATATGGGAGCTATAGCTAAATTTTAACCGATTTTCTTCAAATTCGGCAATGTTGGTTCATGGATCAAGAAACTCTACCATTCTAAATTTCAAAACGATTGGATGTAAAATACAGCTTCTTCAGGACTAAAGAGCAAAAGCGGACGAAACATATATATGGGAGCTATAGCTAAATCTTAACCGATTTTCTTCAAATTCGGCAATGTTGGTTCATGGATCAAGAAACTCTACCATTCTAAATTTCAAAACGATTTGATGTAAAATACAGCTTTTATAGGACTAAATGGCCAAATCGGACGAAACATATATATGGGAGCTATAGCTAAATCTTAACCGATTTTCTTCAAATTCGGCAATGTTGGTTCATGGATCAAGAAACTCTACCATTCTAAATTTCAAAATGATTGGATGTAAAATATAGCTTCTATAGGACTAAAGGGCCAAATCGGACGAAAGATATATATGGGAGCTATATCTAAATCTGAACCGATTTCAACCAAATTCAATAGCGATCTTAACAGCCGCGAAATACTCTAAACTGCAAAATTTCAGAACGATCGGAGTGAAATTGCGACCTGTAGTCGACGAACAACTTTACATGGACAGACGGACGGACGGACGGACATCGTTAAATCAACTCAGCTAGTGATTCTGAGTCGATCGGTATACTTTAAGGTGGCTCTAGCTGTGGTATTTTCAGGTGTTACAAACATCTGCCGTGAAACAAACTTATAATACCCTGTACCACAGTGTGGTGTAGGGTATAAAAAACAAAGAAAGAATAATAATTAAAAAAGTTATAAATAATGCAAACCAAATAGCTCATTCTGCGCCACCCTGTAGTACTTTTTACACCAATGTCAGTAATGTGGGAAGAAAGTGCAGTATGTAGGTCATCTAACAAAAAGGTCCACAAAGTAGGATCCATTACAAAAAGCTTTATAAAATATGACTTTTTACAAAAGGGTCCAGGATTGTGGACCTTTTACAAAATGGTCCAGAAAGTAGGACTTTTTACCAAAAATAAATAATAACATTTACAACTACAACTTTCAGGACCTTTTACTAAACGAATCTGTTACAAAAAGTTCCAGAAAACAGGAAGTGTTACACAAAGTTTCTTAAATTAGGAAATTTTTCAATAGGTCCAGGATTCTGGACCTTATAAAAAATCTCCAGAAATAGAACATTTGACAAAAACTTATAGAAATTAGGACCATTTACAAAAAGTTTTAGAAATTTGGCCCAAAAAATATAAATAATAATGAGTTTTTCAAAAACATGTCCAAAGAGTCCATGTTTTACAAAAGAGTCCAGAAAGAAGTATCTTTTACAAAAAGTTCCATGGAGAACGAACTTTTGCAAAACGGCCGAGAAATTATACGTTTTTACAAACGGTCCAGAATGTATTCTTTTTAGAGAAATATCAAGAAATATGGGCATTTTACAAAACCGTCTAGAAATCATAATTTATAAATTCACTATAAATATACCCAACGAGTAGCAGCTTTGACTAGGGTTCAGAAAGTAGGGACTTTTACATAAAGGTCAAAAAGTAGGATTGTTTACCTTTTATAACAAGGTTCTGAAAGTAAGTCCTTCTATAAAAGGTCCTGAAATAAGAGCCTTTAATGAAAAAGTCCAAACAATAGTAACTTTTACAAGAATGTCAAGAATGCGGAAAATTTTACAAAAAGTTCCTGAATGTAGTAGATAGGTTTTGTTAGATGTAGGGTTTTTGCAGTACGAGTAAGGTACAGTAAGTAGGACCTTTAAATAAATTTCCAGAAAGTGCAATACGTGGGTCCTCTAAAACAGGTCCACAAAAATATCCATTATAAAATCGTTCATATATAGGACATTTTACAAATGGGTCCACGATTCTGCACCTTTTACAAATGGTACAGAAAGTAAATAAGATTTTTAGCAAAATGAATACAAAAAGAAGGTTCTTTTACAAAAAATAAAACTCAACAATAATCACATTATACAAAAAGATTCAGAACGTAATAAATTGTATATAAAGGTTCAGAAAGTTATACGATTTACTAAGGGTCCAGAAACCTGCGTTGTGTAAAAAATACCTATAAATTAGGGCCCTTTTCTGTTCCCGTTCTAGAAAGTAGGGTCTTTTAGGAAGGTTATGGCTTAGACAAAAAAAAAATGTCCAGAAAGTAGGACCTTTTACAAAAATTCCCGATAGTAAAACCTTTAACACAAATGTCCCGGAAATAAGGCCTTTTATAAAAAGTTCCAGGAACTGGCACCCTAAGCAAAACGTAAGACATTAGGATTTTTGTTCAAAAATTTCAAGAAAATTAACTTTTTAAAGAAAGTTGCTGAAATTATGGCATTTAAAAGAATCTCCAGAAAGTAGGATATTTTACCAAAAGACAAAAAGTCATTTGATCTTCTACCAAAAGGTTCACAAAGGGTCTTTTACAAAAATGTCCAGAAAGGAGGACCGCTAACGGCCGACTGATGGAGGCGTAATTCATAGAGCGATTCTATTGTAAATGCCTACTCTATAGTATAGAGCGAGCTCTCTTTGAGAACGCCTTTAAAGCATATAGAGGGATCAACTCTTAAACTTAGCTAGAGAGGGATCTCTGATATTGACTCTGCTATAAAGAGCGAGGTCTCTGAGAGATCGATTTTATAGTATAGAGCGAGATCCATGTGATCACTACTACAAAAATGTCCAAAAAGTAGGACCTTAAAGTCAAACTCTTTACATTGTATAGAGCTAGATATTAAGATATCGACTCTGTAGTATAGAGCGAGATCACTTTGAGATCGGCTTTTGTAGTATATAGAGAGAGATTTACTCTTATAAATTGAGAGAGATTTCTGAGATTGACTTTACTATAAAGAGCGAGATCTGTGAGAGATCGATTCTATAGTATAGAGTGAGATATTTGAGATCTTCACTATAGCATAGAGCTATATCTCTCAGAACGTGTCTATGGTATAGAGCGTTATCTCTTACATATCGTACCTAGGTATATTATAGATAGAGCCCTTTTAGAGATCTACTCTATATTATAGAGCAAGTACAAACTTTCACAAAAAGTTTCAGAAAATGTCCAGAAAATAGGACATTTTACAAAAAAGATCCAGAAAGTCTTAATGTAAGGCCTTTTACAAAAAGGTTCACAGAGTAGGGCCTTTTTCAAAAATATGCAGAAGATGGAATATTTTACAAACATGATCCAGAAAGTATAAATTTGAAAAAGTAGTCTATTACCTTATACTGTAGGATTTTGTTCAATATATGTTCCTTTTTATCCCCTTTAGCTTAAACATCTAAAATCTCAATAAATTCTGTATTTTCTAGCAAATTATTCATATTTTGTCTTAGGGCCTGTTTCTGTAACTTTTTTTCGTTCGTCTACTGCGAACGATCAAAAATCACTCAATTATTCCGAGAAATCTATAAGTCACAGAAGTTTATAATTCGTTGTGTCTGTAGAAAATCATGTAAAGAGCTTGTTCCTAAAATATTTCTAACCTGCGTTTTATAGAATTCAAGTAATAGCTGAGAGAATTTTGATCGTTCGCCGTAGACGAACGAAAATAAGTTACAGAAACAGGCCCTTAATTTCCTTCAAAAAGTACTTATATCGATCTCCACAAACATTTTCCAAATCTAAAATTTTTTAAAATTATTATGAAATGCCTCATATTATGATACGTATTTAATAGAATCTTTGGCCTTAAAATCGATTCTATTGCATCTTCATTGCTTTGATGCTTCTCCTTTGTGTATGCTGAGTGTGGACCTGAGACTGTGTAACTTGCACTGAGCACTGAGCTCCATATTGTTGCAGAGTCTCTTGCTGTTCTCTGCCGGAGATCTCTGCCTTTGTTGAATGCCAAAGTGTCATATTGTAGCAATTATGGTCAAGACAACTTGATTACAAATTAAATACCAAATGTGTCAGTAATTGTCTTTGATTGGAACAAAACGAGAATAGACTGAACGCAAAAGGAAAGGAAACGGTGATTCATATAACACAAATACAAATAGATTTGCTTTGGCTGCTTCCTTGGCCAGCGCCATAAGGCTGCTGTAGGAAAGAAGTCATTAGACAACGAAATAGTATCCTTAACATTTTCAGGCAAATTTTCCAAAGAATTGAGATTTGTTAAATAAAATTGCACATCATAAGCTTTTTGAAGTTTTCTTCTCGGAAAACGAATCAGACATACATAGTTTTCATATCTAGTTTTTAGGATATTAAAGGAGTTGTTCAAACAGAAATATGAAACCACATAAATTCTGTTTATTACACAGAGATGAGGAGGAGGAGAGACCGTCGACGATGATGGGGACAGCTTCAATTGCCATCCAATCTGGTAACAAATTGTCTTTTAATATTGTTGCAAGGATTGTTGCATTGTATGCTATGGCTGGCGTTGTGCAGCTCCATATATGACTGGCAACTCAATGTTCTTGTGGCCATTGATTGCTGTCATAGCAACAGTTTTTCACATGAGCTTGTTTTGTATGCAACTGCTGGAGACCAAGACAATAATAAGCCATCATCAGAGAAAGCAATAACCGTAGAAAGAGTTCTGTGTAAAATAAAACCTCGCACAGTGGAATGGTTTGTTTTAAAAGGGTCAACATAAACCAGAGGAGAGCAAGATCACTGAGATCGACTCAATAGTATAGAGTGAGATCTCTGAGATCGACTATATAGTATAGAGTGAGATATCTGAGATCGACTCTATAGTATAGAGGGAGATTTCTGAGATTGACTGTATAGTCTAGAGTGAGATCTCTGAGATCGACTCTATGGTTTAGAGTGAGATCTCCAGGAGATTGCCTCTATAGTTTAGCGTGAGATCTCGGAGATCGACTCTATAGTATAGATTGAGATCTCCAGGAGATCGACTCTATAGTATAGATTGAGATCTGCAGGAGATCGACTCTATAGTGTAAAGAGATCTCTGAGATCGTCTCTGTAGTGTAGAGAGAGATCTCTGAGATCGACTCTATAGTATAAAGCGAGATCTCTGAGAAATCGACTCTATAGTATAGAGTGAGATATACAGGAAATCGACTCTATAGTATAGAGTGAGATCTCCAGGAGATCGACTCTATAGTATAGAGTGGGATCTCCAGGAGATCGACTTCATGGTATAGAGTGATATCTCCAGGAGATCGACTTCATGGTATAGAGTGAGATCTCCAGGAGATCGATTTTGAAAAATAAATGGAGATCTCTGAGATCGAGTATAGAGTGAGATCTCTGAGATCGACTCTATAGTATAGAGAGATCTCTGAGATCGACTCTATAGTATAGAGTGAGATCTTTGAGATCGACTCTATAGTATAGAGTGAGATCTCTGAGATCGACTCTATAGTATAAACCGAGATCTCAGAGAAATCGACTATATATGTAGTATAGATCGAGATCTGTGGGAATTCGTCTCTATGTATAGTATAGTGCGAGATCTCTGGGAGATCGACTCTATAGTATAGAGCGATGTCTCTGAAAGATCAACTCTATAGTATAGAGTGAGATTTCCAGAAGATCGACTTTAGTATAGAGCTATATCTCTGGGAAATCGACTCTATAGTATAGATCGAGATCTCTGGGAAATCGTCTCTATGTATAGTCTAGAGCGAGATCTCAGGGAGATCGACTCCATAGTATAGAGCGAGGTCTCTGGAAGATCAACTCTATAGTATAGAGTTATATCTCCAGGAGAGCGACTCTATAGTATAGAGTGAGATCTCGGAGATCGACTCTATAGTATAGAGTGAGATCTCCAGAAGACGACTCTATAGTATAGAGCGCGACTTCAATAGATCGAATCCGTAGTATAGAGTGAGATTTTCAGGAGATCGACTCTGAAATATAGATCGGGATCTCTGAGATCGAATCTATAGTATAGAGTGAGATCTCTGAGATCGTCTCTATAGTATAGAGTGAGATCGACTCTATAGTATAGAGTGTGATCGACTGTGAAATATAGACCGGGATCTCTGAGATCTGATAGAGTGAGATCTCTGAGATCGACTCTATAGTATAGAGTGAGATCTCCAGGAGATCGACTCTATAGTAAAGATTGAGATCTCCAGGAGGTCGACTCTATAGTATAAAGTGACATCTCCAGGAGATCGACTCTATAGTATAGAGTGAGATCTTCGCGAGATCGACTCTAGATTGAGATCTCCAGGAGGTCGACTCTACATATCTATAGTACGAGTATAGATTGAGATATTCAGGAGATCGACTCTATAGTATAGATTGGGATCACCAGGAGATCGACTCTATAGTATAGAATGAGATCTCCAAAAGATCGACTCTATAGTATAGAATGAGATCTCCAAAAGATCGACTCTATAGTACAGACTGAGATCTCTAGGAGATCGACTCTGTAGTATAGAGTGAGATCTCGGAGATTGACTCTATAGTATAGAGTGAGATCTCCAGCCGATCGGTTCTATAGTATAGATCGACTCGATATTATAGAGTAAGATCTCCAGGAGATCGACTCGATATTATAGAGTAAGATCTCCAGGAGATCGACTATAAATGTAGTATAGAGTGAGTTCTCCAGGAGATCGACTCTATTGTATAGGGTGAGTTCTCCAGGAGATCGACTCTATAGTATAGAGTGAGATCACCAGGAGATCGATTTTGTAGTATAGAGTGAGATCTCCAGAAGATCGACCCTATCTATAGCATAGAGTGAGATCTCCAGGAGATCGACTCTATAGTATATCGTGGGATCTCGGAGATCGATATAGTATAAAGCCAGATCTCTGGGATCAACTTTATGGCATAAAGCTATATCCCTGAGTATATAGTGATATATCTGAGATATCGATTTGATAGTAGAAAGAGGACGGTTTTTTAAAATTTTTAAGCGGTATCGTCACAGTGTGCCACAGCATCATTGGAATAAACCACCATTCTACTTTGCTTTACTTGTGGCAATCCACAGTGGAAATTTTTGCTTAATTTGTGGAGAAATTGACAAAAGTTTTGCGGTCTTCTGAAAATATTTGATAATCTGTAATTCGAAATAAAATTTTCTTTAACTATTGAGGGGAAATTGTGGTCATTCTACTCGGAGAATAGTGCACTGTCCGATGGCCGAATGAGAAACCAGTCTTCCACTGTGCTTCAATGCCATCATTATCATCATATGTTGGATATATTCGTCTCACACACTGTATTGACTTTGGTTCGATATGATATGTCAACAATTGGAATTTTGCTTTTCGCAAAATAATTTTGTCAATCCGTTTCTTTTTGTTGCTTTTCTTCCTATCATCGTTCGTTCACTCTCCGTTCTCATTATAGCCCAGCAGCGCAAAATATAGTCTTCTCATGAAACGTGGTTACAATTTAATAAGTTCTGCCAAGAAAACATGGGCGGAAAAATGGAGTTGTTGGGGTTCGGTTATGACGAACTCTTTAAATCCTATAGAGTAGGGAATTTTCCGAAGTTAAAGAAGGGTAACAAAAAGTGCTTTAAAATCATAAAGTTCAGCAGAAGTCATGTGAGATTTGCAGACCCTTAGTTTTTTTTCTCAGAATCTTTAATAAAATACTTTCTTTAAAATTTTTTTTTGCGTTAAGTGTATGAAAAATGACGAACATGTTATAAAAATTTTTGACAATATCTAACAAAACGTAGAATTAAATATGATATATTTTTAGGATAGGGTGCAGATATGAGTTTCGACAATATTTCGTCATATATCTTCCCAAGTTTTTCTTTTCATTTCGCGTGTATTTGAAATTTCTATCGATATTTGCAGTAAGCGTATTTTATATTAAATACGAGGGGCACATGAAAAGTTAAATGGAAAAAAGTTTTTGATAAAATTCGATAGAAGGGGCATTTAAAAAAGGATTGAATATACAGGGTAGGCCATTTAAAATTTGAAATTTGAATCGGCAATAAAAAAAGTAGTGATAATTTTTTTAAATTTCTGTTTTCTTTTGAAAGTTTGAACTCTGTCATTTAATAATGGAACACAATATCATTCATATGACTACCACGACTGACTTGGCAGTACTTCATCCGATCAACCAAATTTTTCAGTACATTTTCGATTGTTTCGGGTCGAATCTCTTCAATGGCAATTTCGATTTCATGTTTCAGCGCTTCAATTGTCTCTGGATGCTTTGCGTAACATTTATCCTTAATGGCTCCCCACAGAAAGTAATCCAAGGGGCTCAAAGCACAAGTCAAAGTAATCGGTAGTTCAGATTTAACATTTTAAATGGTCCACCCTTTGGTTGGAAACAATATCTGAATTTTCAATAATAAGTCCTACATTTAATGAAATTTTCTTTAACAATTCTTTTAGACTTTTCCTCTACAGTTTTGTCATGATCAAATGTTCCTAACAAAAAATAATCAATAGAATGTTCTGTAGTCCAGATATGGAATTTTCGTTATTTGAAATTTCAAATATAAAAGTAACGAAGTATAGGAATTTCAGTGAGCAAAAATATTGCCAACAATCATTCAATGTTACACTATTTCCTCGTTATGCTGATTGCAAATCATAGATGGAATTTTTATTTTGAAAATTTTTTAATAAAATTTTATTTTTATACTCGTCGAAAAATGTGTGCACATTCGCAATTTCCTGATATACGGGTATACCAAGAGAAATTGTGAAATAGGAGAATGTATTTTTTGGCACATTCCATACAAGGCTAAGGTGTTAACATGGACGAAGTGTTACAAGGACAAACATTGACAAATTGTAAAATTTAATAAAGAAAATTCAATAGGTAACAACAAATACATCCAGGAAAAATGTTTGCCACTCAAAGAAGCCAGTACGTTCGTCGCACAAGTCTCACGTACGTTAGCGTTTTTCGTACTACTGATTCAAAAGGCCCACATTTCATCAAGACTTCACCTAGAATCAGGAGGTCTTCAGAAAATTTGTGGGGAGATCGACGTTACCCTCACCGCGCCGCATACCGTGGTCCTATTTGGTAGACCAAAACGTTTCCCTTTGTAACACAATTGTTGTAGTTGCCTCAACTATCTTATTTGCAATTGTAACCAAAAATTATTGGTTTACAACAATTGTAATTGTTGTATAGAACTGTCCAGAGATTACTCTAAAAATATGACGGTTTGATGGACGTATTGATGGTCTGTGCTAGTAGATGGTATTGTCACCCACATAAATTTGGTTGCCACAATCAATTTTCACTAATTTTACGGTCGTCTTCAGCGACGAGGCTCATCTTTGGCTTTATGGGTACGTCATTGAACAGAATTGCCCAAATTGGTCCGAAGTGCTGGAGCCATAGGTTGTGCAAGATCTGCCAATTTACCCAAAAAAAAAAATAAGAACGATTCAGTTGGGTAATCAGACTAAGGTATACCCGCACTTTATGAAAGTAATATGGAATATTACTAAAATTAATCCGTCTGTTTGTGTGAGCGGTACCAGAAGGGGTTTAATAAATACACGTATTTTTCGCTGAACAGTAGATATTTCAAATACATTGCACTGTACCGAATTGTAAGCGTATATGAGCACTGGTATATTAAAGTTATGATCTATTCAGTTCAGACAAAAATTGTCTTAGCAAATTTCCTAGAAAAAAAACTTTCTCAGAAATTTTTCTGGAAAAAAATTGTCCCAGCAATTTTTCTGGAAAAAAATTGTCCCAGCAATTTTTCTAGAAAAATATTGTCTCAGCAATTTTTCTAGAAAAAAATTGTCTCAGCAATTTTTCTAGAAAAAAATTGTCTCAGCAAATTTTTCTAGACAAAAATTGTCTTAGCAATTTCCATAAATAAACAATTTTGTCAGAAATTTTTCTAGAAAAAAATTGTCCCAGCAATTTTTCTGGAAAAAAATTGTCCAAGCAATTATTCTAGAAAAAAAAATTTTAGAAAAAAATGCAATTTTTCTAGAAACAAAAATTTTTAGGAAAAAAATTTCCCAGCAATTTTTCTAGAAAAAAAAGGCCCAGCAATTTTTCTAGAAAAAAATTGTCAGCAATTTTTCTAGAAAAAAATTGTCAGCAATTTTTCTAGAAACAAATTGTCTCAGCAATTTTTCTGGAAAAAAATTGTCCCAGCAATTTTTCTAGAAAAAAATTGTCTCAGCAATTTTTCTAGAAAAAAATTGTCTCAGCATTCTTTCTAGAAAAACAAATTGTCTCGGCAATTTTTCTAGAAAAAAAAATGTCAGCAATTTATCTAGAAAAAATTGTCTCAACAATGTTTCTAGAAAAAAATTGCCCCAGGAATTTTTTTATTTTTCTAGAAAAAAAATGTTTCAGCAATTTTTCTAGAAAAAAATTGTCCTCGCAATTTTTCTAGAGAAAAATGGTCTCAGCAATTTTTCTAAAACAAAATTGTCTGCAATTTTATTAGAAAAAAATTGTCGCAACAATTTTTCTAGAAAAAAATTGTCTCAGCAATTTTATTAGAAAAAATTGTCCCAGAAATTTTTCTAGAAAAAAATTGTCAGCAATTTTTCTAGAAAAAATTGTCAGCAATTTTTCTAGAAAAAAATTGTCAGCAATTTTTCCAGCAAAAAATTGTCTCAGCAATTTTTTAAAGAAAAGTTGTCTTAGCAAGTTTTCTAGAAAAAAAATTTCAGCAATTTTTCTATTTTTCTAGAAAAAAATTGTTTCAGCAATTTTTCTAGAAAAAAATTGTCAGCAATTTTTCTAGAAAAAAATTGTCTCAGCAATCTTATTAGGAAAAAATTGTCGCAACAATTTTTCTAGAAAAAAATTGTCTCAGCAAATTTTCCAGAAAAAAATAGTATTATTTCAGCAATTTTCCTAGAAAAAAATTGCCTTAGCTATATTTCTAAAAAAAATTGTCAGCAATTTTCCTAGAAAAAAATTGCTTTAGCTATATTTCTAAAAAAAATTGTCAGCAATTTTTCTAGAAAAAAATTGTCTCGGCAATTTTTCTAGAAAAAAATTGTCTCGGCAATTTTTCTAGAAAAAAATTGTCTCGGCAATTTTTCTAGAAAAAAATTGTCTCGGCAATTTTTCTAGAAAAAAATTGTCTCGGCAATTTTTCTAGAAAAAAAATTGTCTCGGCAATTTTTCTAGAAAGAAATTGTCTCGGCAATTTTTCTAGAAAAAAATTGTCTCAGCAATTTTTCTAGAAAAAAATTGTCTCAGCAATTTTTCTAGAAAAAAAATTGTCAGCAATTTTCCTGGAAAAAAATTGTCTCAGCAATTTTTCTAAAAAAAAATTGCCCCAGTAATTTTTCTATTTTTCTAGAAAAAAAAAATGTTTCAGCAATTTCTTACTATTTTTCAATTTTATTACTATTTTTCTAGAAAAAAATTTACAGCTATTTTTCTAGAAAAAAATTTACAGCTATTTTTCTAGAAAAAAATTGTCTCAGCAATTTTTCTAGAAAAAAATTTTCTCGGCAATTTTTCCAGAAAAAAATCGTCGGCAATTTTTCTAGAAAAAAAAAATTGTCTCAGCAATTTTCCTAGAAAATAAATTGTCTCAGCAATTTTTCTAAAAAAAGTTGTCTTAGTAATTTTTCTATTTTTCTAAAAAAAAATGTTTCAGCAAATTTCTCTAAAAAAATTGTCTCAGCAATTTTTCTAGAAAAACATTGCCGAATTTAAAGAAGATCAGTTTAGATTTAGCTATAGCCCCATATATTTGTTTCGCCCTTTAGCCCTATAGAAGCTATAGTTTACACCAGTTGTTTTGAAATTTAGCATGGTGGAGTTTCTTGGTCTATGGACCAACATTGCTCAATTTGGAGAAAATCGGATCAGATTTAAATATAAATCTCATATATATATGTTTGGTCCGATTTGGCCATTTAGCCCTTTAGAAGCTGTATTTGAATATCGAATTTGAAGAAAATCGGTTTGGATTTAGTTATATCTCCCATATATGTATATGTTTCGTTCGATTTGTTTACAGAGGCAAATATGAACCAAATGTAAAGTGTGTAAACAATTTTTTATATTTTATTGCTTATTTTTGTTGGTTTTACTTTGCAAATACGCAGTGGAATATTTCTCCAAATTCGGCTCAGCAATTTGGATATTACAGACCCTTTTGTCGCTTTTCATTACTAAAGATGTTTATTTTGACACCCTGTATACCATTCTTCCTTGGCGATAGTATGTCGCAAGTATAATATATGAAATCCCAGCTTCTCCTCGTCAAATTTCGTATATAATCTAAAAATATCTGAACAAACATTTGGAGGTTCAAATGTTATTTACACTTTTATAGAAAATTAATTTCATAAAGCTTGCATACTTTTCTTTTGCATCATTTATTGTTGCGAACAAATTCAACAAATTTCTTAATAAAATTAAACCATAGGGAGAAAGTTTCCAATCCTCAACATTCTAATATCAGAGCCATTTATTGTCATACATAACTACCTACATGTCTTGTATGACAACAGAAATACATATGCATTATTTTTATGACCGCGTGCCCCACTCCCTCTACCAGCCGGGTAATACTCACTCGTGGCAAGTGAATATTTTTGAAATTTTATTTTTAACAAAATTGTAGTCATAATTAAATTTTATTACCACTCTGCACTCCGTCCTTCCGCCACATCACTCCCGAAAATTAAAATAAAAACCTGTAACCGAAAAATTATTTAACAGAGAAGCGAAGCTGCGAGTGTTATTTTAACCCGGAATGCAAGCACACATACTCGTACATACATTCACACATATGTGTGTTTCGGCAACCGCCTTAGTGTTTATGTATTCGTGTATTGTCCTTAATGCTATCATATCATTACCATGGTAATAAAAGTCAAGCATTGTCTACTCTCGCTGAATGTTTGGTTGATGCCACTGCCACAACCAGCAAACCGACAGCGGTGTGGCAAGGAACCGAGTCAACAGCAGCAGCAGTAGCAGCAGCTACTGAAAGGCAACTGCGGTAACCGAATTTTTCACTAAAGCCGCCACAACAAAATTATTGCTAAAAGCTTTTGTTTCTTTCATTTAGGGAGGGTTAAATTAACGCCCAGTGTGCAGGGCACAGTGGTACGTAACCAAACACATATTTTTGTTAATCTTTAAGGCTGGTTGATAAAAGATAAAATCTTTAAGAAATATATTTTATGTCTGAGAAGGACATTTAAGGGAGTCTCGGGTCCAAAAGACAGAGGAATCGTAGAACTTAGTCAGAGATCACATAGACAAGAAATGGTCCTCGTCTGCCTATAGATATTTCATCTATCAATCTTTTCGCTAAATCACGTATTTTTTCCAAAAGTTTGCTCCATTTTAAGATAAGCCAATACCAGAACCATTTCCCAAAAGCTAAGTTAGAAACCAATCAAAATAAAATTTGATTTTCACACAAATGGTTGATAACCTAAAATCTGAAAATTTTCGATAAAAAAGTTTTTTTTTTCTGAGGAAACGATTTCTACACAGAAAAAAAGTGTCCTTAATTTTTTAAAATCATACGTTCTACCACTTTTTCTCCGATTCCCTACCACTATTCCCCAAAAACATTGGCATAAATTACATTTGCAACATTTCACTTTGTTATGAACCGAAAACCGAAGCAAAAGTAAAGAATTCTATTATTTTACCCCATCCTCCCGTTTTTGTTACATTGCCGCAAAGTGAAGGGCATCTCTTCCGCCAATTTAAATATGAAGTGTATTCCAGAGCTCTCGTCCACCTCCGCTCAATGCCAAACAAAGTGGCAGTGTAAGACCTTTTGGCCCATTGCGAAATGAATACAACATTATCAGGAAAAAATTTACGATATTTTAATTTAAATGAGCGGTGGCGGAGTTTACGGTCTATACGCTATATAGAATATTTTATGAGAACAAAAAAAATGAAAAAACGCACAAAGAAAATGTAACGAAATGCTAAAAAGAAAATATTTCCATATAACAACCGCCAAAATGTATGCGTTTTGCATACAAATCGAGAGAGAGAGCGAAACTTCAGCGGAAACATGACTTTAGGAGTTGTTTCTAAGGACTTGAAGGGGCATCAAAGGATTTTGTTTTTTATTTGTTAAAGTTTGCCTTATTAAACAAAGTTGTAGCAACGGAATTTTGCAGAAAAGTTACATCCGGTTTTTAATATATCAAAGAATACAGGAGACGTTCAGTAAACCCTAAGGCAAAGGAAAGTAAGTGACATTTTACCTAAGTCTACTGACACCAGTACAGGTTAAATTGGGACCTACCACTGATCTGATTACTAGGGATTAATTGATGTCGTTTATACAAATGTCGCTACAGATGTATACAGATGCCGCTAAATACACAAAGCAATATTGTTGGATGTGATATGTCATCATACCACTACATCAGATTTATTTACTCAACTTGAAACTCGTGCCATCTGCAACCTGTAGAGGACCAGTGGGGTTATCTAGTTCTTAGTAAAATACCAGTTGGTTTATCTACAGTGTAGCAGACGTACAGTTGATTTATCTACAGATTATTATACATACTCGTACGTCCAGTTAGTTTATCTACCCCTTAGTAGGTGGCCAATTGATTTATCTACTTCTAGTAAACCACAAGTCGGGTTACTTCTAGTAGAGAACCAGTTTGATTATAGTTGACGACCAGTTGGGTTATCTACTCCGTAGTAGTGATAAAGTTGAATTATCTACTGCTTAGTAGACGACAAGATGGGTTGTTAACTTCTTAGTTGACAAACCATTTGGGTTATCTACTTTTTGGTAGACATTCAGATGAGTAATCTACTCCTTAGTAGAGGACCAGTTCCATTATCTACTCCTTAGTTGACGAGCAGTTAGGGTATCTACCCCGTAGTAAAGATAGCATTGGGTTATCCACCCCTTAGTAGACGACAAGATGGGTTATATACTCCTTAGCTGACAACAAGTTAGGTTAGAAATAGATTAGATAATTTACCAACAACTTATTAGGCGGCCAGTTGGGTTTCTACTCCTTTGTAGGCGACCATTTGTGTTATCTACTCCGTATTGGGTTATCTACTCCTTAGTTGATAATCAGTTGGGTTATCTACTCCTTAGTAGGAATCCAGTTGAGGTTTCTACTCCTTAGCAGGGTTATCTTCTCCATAGAAGAGATATATAATCCTTAGTAGAAGATAAGATGGGTTTCTACTCCTTAGTAGACGATAAGATGGGTTATCTACTCCTAAGTTTAAACCATTTGGTTTACTTACGACCTAGTAGGCATTCCGTTGGGTTATCTACACCTTTGTAGGCATCCAGTTGGGATATCTACTCCTTACTTGACGACCGGTTGGGATATCTACTCTGTAGTATATATAACGTTGGGTTATCTACTCCCTAACAGACAATAAGATGAGTTATCTACTCCTTAGTGGACAACCAGTTTGGTTATCTCCTTCTTAGTAGGAATTCAGTTGGGTTATCTACTCCTTAGTAGGCTCCCAGTTTGGTTATCTACTCCTTAGTTGACGACCGTTGGGTTATCCACTCCTTAGTTGACGAACAGTTGTGTTATGTACCACTTATTTGGCGACCAGTTGGGTTTCTTCTCCTTTATAGACAACCATTTGGGGTATCTGCTCCTTAGCGGGCGGTAACTTGTGTTAACTACACCTTAGAAGACGACTAGTTGGGTTAAATAATACTTAGCAGAGAACCGGTTCAATTAATTATTCCTAATTACCTCCGTTGGGTTATCTACTCCTTAATAGACGATTAGATGTGTTATCTACTCCTTAGTTGACGACCAGTTGGGTTATCTACTCTGTAGTATATATATAACGTTGGGTTATCTACTCCTTAATAGACGATGAGTTATCTACCCCTTAGTTAATAACCTGTTGGGTTATCTACTTCTTAGTAGGCATTCTGTTGGGTTATCTACTCCATAGTAGGTATCTAGTCGGGTATCTACTCCTTAGTTGACGACAACTTGTGTTATCTACCACTTATTTGGTGGCCAGTTTGGTTTCTACTCCTTTGTAAACGACAATTTTTGGTATCTGCTTCTTAGCAGGCGGTCATTTGGGTTATCTACACCTTAGTAGACGACTAGTTGGGTTAAATAATCCTTAGCAGAGAACCATTTCAATCAATTACTTCTTATTTGGGTTTATCTAATCCGTGAAGGAGATAACGTTGCTTTATCTACACCTTAATAGACGATAAGATGAGTTCTGTATTCCTTAGTTGACAACCGGTTGGGTTATCTACTTCTTAGTAGGCATTCAGTTGGGTTATCTATTACTTAATAGGCATCCAGTCCGGTATCTACTCCATAGTTGGCAACAGGTTGGGTTATGTACTCCTTAGTTGACGACCAGATGTGTTATGTGCCACTTATTTGGCGGCCAGTTGGGTTTCCTCTCCTTGTAGACAAACATTTGGGGTATCTGCTCCTTAGCAGGCGGTCAATTTGGTTATCTACACCTTAGTAGATGACTAATTGGGTTAATAATCCTTAGCAGAGAACCAGACCAATTAACTACTCCTAGTTGACGACCAGTTGGGGTTATCTACTCCGTGAAAGAGATAACGTTGGGTTATCTACACCTTAATAAACGACACGATGAGTTCTGTACTCCTTAGTTGACAACCAGTTGGGTAATCTACTTCTTAGTAGGCAATCAGTTAGGTTAGCTACTCCTTAGTAGGCGGCCATTTGGATTATCTACACCTTAGTAGACGACTAATTGGGATAAATAATCCTTTGTAGAGGACCATTCCCATTAACTACTCCTTAGTTGACGATCACTTGGTGTTATCTACTACTTATTCGGCGGTCAGTTGGGTTTCTACTCCTTATTAGGCGGCCGGTTGGGTTTTCTACACCCTAATAGACGACTAGTTGTGTTAAATAATCCTTAGTAGAGAACTTCTGCCATTATCTACTCCTTAGTTGACGACCAGTTGGGATATCTATTCCGTAGAAGAGATAACGTTGGGTTATCTACAACTTAGTCGATGACAGGATGGGTTATCTATTCCTTAGGTTAGGGTAGCAGCCGGAGTTACCAGCTCACATAGATCAATAAAGGTTCTTAGTAATACCACGGGCCCCTGTTTGATACACAAAGTTATCAATTATACCAGCATCGGTACCGCAAAGAACCACCAGACTTCCTAGAATGACCGTCCCGACTGTATATCCAGACATCGTTTACTTAATGAGGGACAGTAGCAAAGCAGGTGCTCAATACTCACCACTTCCTCCTCATCAACACAGCTCCTACAGAAGTCATCGGGCTAAATACCTAACCTTCTGCTGGGTTCGCTGATCAGGCAGTGTCTCGTCAGAACTGACACTAAAGTATACGGTCGTTTTCTCCTTATTGTAAGGAGATATTTTGAAGCTTTTGGGTCGTATTTTGGCCAGATTTGTCTAGCTACCCTACAGGTGTCCATCTTTCATTGGAATGCCTGATTGTCTCTTGTCTAAACAAAAGGTTGCGTGTGGGCAGTGGCGCACCAATGTAGGCAAATTCTTCGATAGTTTGTAATGCCGTTCCTTTCCTAGCTAGTTCATCAGCTTTGCAGTTCCCCGGGAAATCCATCTTCTGTCTTCCGACTAAAAGTCTAATAGTCAGCTTGAAGATCTTTACACTTGTGCTTCTTTACAAGCAAAACAATTATCCAAGTATATATTCGTAATGTGGTCCCCTAGCAAGTTCATCAGATTTGCAGTTCCCCGGGAAATCCATCTTCTGTCTTCTGACTAAAAGTCTAATAGTCAGCTTGAAGATCTTTACACTTGTGCTTCTTTACAAGCAAAATAATTATCCAAGTATAGGTGTCGCTATGAATCCTATATTTCACTTGAATGAGTTCGCTCATGAGTTCGCCAATATAGCAAGACTTCAATCCTTAGCAAATTTGATGAATTATGCATAAAATTCCAGCATCTCAAATACAATTTTACTCTAAATTCCTATCAAATAAAGCAAATTATTATTCACCTAATTTGGTGTTCTTACAAGGTCATACAATGGATGACTGACCAAATTATCTGCAACCTGAATTACATTACATCATTTGTCGTCTATTTACTCGGAGACAACAGATAAAAACTAAAACTGTTTTAAAAGAAAATAAAGCCAAAGGACTCTACTCTATTTCGCCATTAAATGTAAATTAACTCTATTGATAGCACTGGTGTGGAGACCATCACCGCCACCAACTGTAGTAGCAGTAGCGGTGCCATCAACCACTCACTATCCAAACCAATTCCACTCTCCAAATACCCGTTGGGAAACCGAGAGAACAAACACAATGGCACAAAATGAAAGTACGAGTATCACATTACAAAATATTTGCTAAAGCAATAAATCTTCAAGTAAAACATTTACACTGTGCATAAATGAAGGACAATGTTGCGGATTTTTAAAAGAGTGTCCTTTCTATCTCTCTCTTTGCCTCCTAACGTAGGACTGCATGGACCTGATCATAGTCACATCAGGTCAGGAAGCCAATCCACTGCCGCGGTGGAAAGAACAAAAGAATTGCTACTTGAAAATTGTTGGCAAAAAGGTCAAATCAAATTGAAACACTAAAACGGCAGGAGAGCAGCCACACATAGAGTCCTCTGTAAAGAGAAAAAATGTGCGTCCTTCTAACCCATCGAAAAAAGTGAAACAATGAAATTGATAGAGAGTTGGGCTAAGAGATGAAAGCGAAAAATCGTCAAATACAGGAAGCGAAAGGGAAGGACATAGCAAAAAAAAAAATGCCAAAGTTGTGAAAAGAATAATATTAAAACTTAGACGACCAAAAAAAAGGACAAATCACTTATGACACGAGGCAGCATGATGCATGTGGATGTAATGTAATATAAAAGCTGGAACGAGGGATGGTCTGTAAAAGGTAGGCTAGCCGGCTGACTGATCATTTTCAAGCTACAACGACTAAAGCTGGAATCATGAACTTTGGTGTAAATGTTGACCTGAGATAGGGCTGAATGATACGAAGTTTGTTATTTAGGGGTGTAAAATGGGACCAAAAGGACAAATATAGTACCACAGTCAACTCAAAACGGATATACCTACACTCGTGAGATTTGTTGTGGGTGGCAAACTCGGGAAAAGAATTTCTATGCCCTACACCACATTGGTACAGTGTATTATAAGTTGTTTCACGGCAGATTTTTTTAAAACCTAGGAATACTACAGCTTGACCCAAAGTATACCGATCGACTGAGAAGTATACCGATCGACTCAGAATCTTTAGCTGAGTCGATTTAAGTTGTTCGTTGAGTACATTGAGTCGCAATTTCACTCCGATCGTGCTGAAATTTTGCAGTTAGGAGTTTCGCACCCTATTAAAATTGGCTAAAAATGGTTCAGATTTAGATATTATATTAGCTGCCATATATATGTTTTGTCCTATTTGGCCCTTTAGCCCTAAAGAAGGTGTATGTAACATCCAATTGGTTTGAAATTTAGCATGGTAGAGTTTATTGATCAATGGACCAACACCGCCGAATTTGAAAATCGATTCAGATTTCGATATAGCTCCGATATATACATATGTTTCGTCCGATTTGGCCCTTAAGCCCTATAGAAGCTTTATTTTACATCCAATTGTTGTAAAATAAAGCCAGTGGCACACCTCCTGGAACCCCCAGGTGTGCCACTGGCATGGGTGGGTCGGGCCTCCAAAGTTAGTGGGGGTCGGTCATACATTTGGGCTCGATTGGAGCACTCTAAATGGGTCAAAGTGGGATTTTTTCCGGGACATCAGAATTCGTTTTAGAGGTATGGTTCCTTCGGCAAAGATTCTTATTTTGATCCCTAGAATACGATTTTCACTTTTGCATTTTCACATTTGCTAATGGTTTATTTCTGAGGTGGTGTGCCACTGGCATGGGTGGGTCGGGCCTCCAAAGTTAGTGGGGGTCGGTCATACATTTGGCCTCGATTGGAGCACTCTAAATTGGTCAAAGTGGGATTTTTTCCGGGACATCAGAATTCGTTTTAGAGGTATGGTTCCTTCGGCAAAGTTTCTTATTTTGATCCCTAGAATACGATTTTCACTGAGCACTTCACTGAGTGGGGGTCGGTCATACATATGGACTCGATTGGAGCACTCTAAATGGGTCAAAGTGGGATTTTTTCCGGGACATCAGAATTCGTTTTAGATGTATGGTTCCTTCGCCAAAGTCTCTTATTTTGATCCCTAGAATACGATTTTCACTGAGCAATGGGCGATTTTTAAATCGACCCGCCCTAATATATATATATATATATTTATATATATATATATATTATTGACTTGCGAAATTTGTACTTACTAGGGGAAAAAGGGATCAAATAGGTCCCAGATGTGGGTTCCTCACCAAAAGATAAATTAGCAATGGATTGTCAAAATTCGTAAATTTTGGGAATAAAAGAAGACAAAATAGTTACGAACTCTCTCCATACCCTCTTGTAATGATGCAAAAAACAAAACCTCTAAATATTACATAAAAATCCATTTTCGAAATCTTTTCCTTTTGTGCGGTAATGAAAAGCAAAAGGACACGATTGGGTGCCGTTTCCGTATATGTTATACCTTAGAGATGAAGTAATAATATATTTTCGAAATTTGTACTTATAGATCCCAAATAGATGGGCCCATCTCCAAAATATCTATCATTTATTTATGGTCGAAATTTTTACTTTTTAGCATCAAAACAGAGCAACATGGGCCTAAATATGGTTTTATCTTCTGACAATGAAATAGTATGAATCGTTCACCAATAGATTAAATAATAATGTATTTTTAAAATTTCTACATTATGGGGCAAAAAGGAGGCAAAAGGGACCCTTCACCTAAAATATACTAATAATAATGGTTTTTCGAAAATTATAAATTATGCCTTTCCCAAAAATCGATTAAATAGTGGAGTGTCGTAACATGTACCTAATGATGTTGGAAAAGAGACAAAAGGGTTCCCAAAAATTAACAAATAATCGAAATTCGTTGTTTTTACTATAAAAGAGAAGAAATAGACCCATATGAGGTACCCTTGCCAGGAGATGAAAAAGGGACAAGATGTCCAAAATATGCATATCTAAATAATATTCACCCATGCATAATAGAAACTTTCTTTTGAAAATATGAGAAAAATATAATACATGTCGTACTTCACATGTGTGTTGAAAAAGAACATAAATATTGTACTCGCTTCTAGGGAATACAACATTCGAACTTTTTGGGATAAAAATAGTATAAAGGGTCCTAAATATTGTACCCTCCCACAATTGAAAATAATAATGCAATTTTAACTATTTTGAAATAAAACAGGTGTAATCGGGCCCAATCGTGACAGCCACTTCATGAGATTGCCTATTAATGCATTTTCGAAAATGATATATTACTTCTTAAAAGAGGAATAAATGGTCCCAAATTCGGCGTCCTTTCCATGTTTGGAATTAAAAAGGGACAGAACAAATTAAAAGGGAAAATGTATACAATATGTAATAATTGGTACTATTTGGTCTAGAAAGGGTCCACATTATGTAGTCCTTTCTAGAGGAATTTCAAAACTTATTAAAAAAGGGTTAAAGGGGCCCACATGTAGTACTCATTAAATGAGATGAGCAAATAATGCATTTTTGAAAATTGTAATTTCCATTGCGAAAAGAGGACAAAAACCCCAAATTTTATGGCCTCACCGTGAGATTAGCTAATGTATTTTTATGATTTGGGGCCAAATAAAAAAGGACCCAAAAGTAAAATACCTCTTTCTGTCATATTTCGTACTGATCGGATATTAAATACAATCTCTACAGCGCTTACATGTCAAATCGGGGGTAATATATATATGGGGGCTTTATCTAAATCTGAACCGATTTTCTCCGAATTTGGCAGTATTCCTTCATGTAGAATGAAACCTCTTTTTGCCGAATTTAGCACTGACCGGATATAAAATATCATTTTTACAGCGCTTACATGTCAAATCGGGGGTAACATATATATTGGGGATATATCTAAATCTGAACCGATTTCTTCCAAATTAAAAAGTGTTCATTCATTTATTAAGAAACTTCTTTATGCCGAATTTCATGCTGATCCGATATAAAATACAGTTTCTACAGTGCTTGAATTTCAAATAGGGGGTAACATATATATGAGAGCTATATGTAAATCTTAAACGATTTTAACCAATTCAATAGGGATCGTCCTTGGGCCTAAATAAAGATATGTGCAAAGTTTCGTTGAGATCGGACCATAATTGCGACCTGTACTTTGATTACAAGAATACATCTACAGACAGACAGACGGACAGACAGACAGACAGACAGACCGACGGACATAGCTAAATCGACTCAGAAAGTAATTACAAGTCGATCGGTATAATAAGCAATGGGTCTATCTCTTCTCCTTTTGGGTGTTACAAACAAATGCACTTCTTCATTATACCCTTACGACAGTGCGGTGTAGGGTATAATGAAGATATAAAGATCCCACATATGTTGTGTACACCGTAGATATGTTTATACCCTACACCACACTGTGGTACAGGGTAATATAAGTTTGTTTCACGGCAGATGTTTGTAACACCTGAAAATAACACAGCTAGACCCACCTTAAAGTATACCTGTTTGTAGCCGAGCAGCAGAAATTAAGAAGACCTGAACGACTTGAGTTCTAGATAGGAACTAATTTTATTTACAATATTTTAACTTAACTTAAGACTAACCAAATAATTCTTAACCTATCTTATAAGTAAGACGAAAAGAGAGAAGACATTTTTATAGCACAACGACCTACGCAGTGCACATCTATGTGCACCGCTGGTCGCCAAAGATAACAATCAACATATAGACATTGTTGTTGTTACAAATAAAACTATAAAATACGACAATTTATGACTTGTCCCTTTTCTTCACTACAGAGTGTGTGATGCCTATTTCAGCCATATGTCTGGCATAAGTTTCACCCATGTATTTGTATTTCTTATTATCAAATCACATAAGACAAAATATCATCACAACTCTATAGCTACCTGCTCAATTCAGTTCAGAGAACTGAACAATACCGATCGACTCAGAATCATTAGCTGAGTCGATTTAACGATGTCCGTCCGTCCGTCTGTCCAGGTAAAGTTGTACAGGTCGCAATTTCACTCCGATCGTTCTGAAATTTTGCAGTTTAGAGTATTTCGCGGCTGTTAAGATCGCTATTGAATTTGGTTGAAATCGGTTCAGATTTAGATATAGCTCCCATATATATCTTTCGTCCGATTTGGCCCTTTAGTCCTATAAAAGCTGTATTTTACATCCAATCGTTTTGAAATTTAGAATGGTAGAGTTTCTTTATCCATGTACCAACACTACCGAATTTGAAGAAAATCGGTTAAGAGTTAGCTATAGCTCCCATATATATGTTTCGTCCGATTTTGCTCTTTAGTCCTATAGAAGCTGTATTTTACAACCGATCGTTTTGAAATTTAGAATGGTAGAGTTTCTTGATCCATGAACCAACATTGCCGAATTTGAAGAAAATCGGTTAAGATTTAGCTATAGCTCCCATATATATGTTTCGTCCGATTTGGCCATTTAGTCCTATAAAAGCTGTATTTTACATCCAATCGTTTTGAAATTTAGAATGGTAGAGTTTCTGGATCCATGAACCAACATTGCCGAATTTGAAGAAAATCGGTTAAGATTTAGCTATAGCTCCCATATATATGTTTCGTCCGATTTTGCTCTTTAGTCCTGAAGAAGCTGTATTTTACATCCAATCATTTTGAAATTTAGAAAGGTAGAGTTTCTTGATCCATGAACCAACACTACCGAATATGAAGAAAATCGGTTAAGATTTAGCTGTAGCTCCCATATATATGTTTCGTCCGATTTGGCAATTAGTCCTATAAAAGCTGTATTTTACATCCAATCGTTTTGAAATTTAGAATGGTAGAGTTTCTTGATCCATGAACCAACATTGCCGAATTTGAAGAAAATCGGTTAAGATTTAGCTATAGCTCCCATACATATGTTTCGTCCGATTTGGCCCTTTAGTCCTATAAAAGCTGTATTTTACATCCAATCGTTTTGAAATTTAGAATGGTAGAGTTTCTTGATCCATGAACCAACACTACCGAATTTGAAGAAAATCGGTTAAGATTTAACTATAGCTCCCATATATATGTTTCGTCCGATTTGGCCCTTTAGTTCTATAGAAGCTGTATTTTACATCCAATCATTTTTAAATTTAGAATCGTAGAGTTTCTTGATCCATGAACCAACATTGCCGAATTTGAAGAACATCGGTAAAGAATTAGCTATAGCTCCCATATATATGTTTCATCCGATTTGGCTCTTTAGATCCAATCGTTTTTATACCCTACACCACACTGTGGTACAGGGTATTATTTAAGTATAAAATGTCCCAAAAGTAAATTTATGTAAACAATTTATACATGAATTACAAAATTTATATATCAGAGTTATTCAATATTACGAGAGTGGTGTAGGGTATTATATAGTCGGCACCGCCCGACTTTAGCCTTTCCTTACTGGTCTATTAATGGATTTTCGAAATTAATATTTGTGGGGAAAAAGGTTCATATATGGTACTCTCTCCTTCAGTATGAGGATAATACTAAAGCACGTAGGCTAACCTAACCTAAAACACGTAATAGGTACCTTCTGCCTGGGCAAAATAAGTAGATGATTTTTAATTCCCCATATTTTGGGCACAAAAGTTCAAATAAGATATCGCTTACAGAGAAAAACATATAATACATTTTTAAACTAAAAGGCGCTCTGTTATAGAAGCATTTCCAAGAGTAAAAGTGATAAGGGTATGGTGTCCATAGCCGGAAACACTGGTTTATAACGCCGTGCGACAAATGCAACCTTTTTCTCCCTCTTAAGAACGAGACTACATATATAGGAGTGAAACTATAGACCAACAGTAGATAAACTGCATACTCAGTTTTTTTTATTTCATTATCGTTTGTCTTTTTTACAGGACTTTTAAAATTTTATGGATAAAATTTTTGACACATTCTTTATTGCATTTATTACAATGTGAATTGATAAATATGCATATCAAATGAACGGTCTGCATAATATATTAAGGATAATGAGCCAAACAAAATATATTTTATTCCCTCCCACGAAACAGACTAGATTCATTTGTAAATATAGGCCACTGGTAGGAAAACAATGTACTCGTACTAAGTAACTTACTTATTTCATGTTCGTTTGTTCTTTTCACAGGATTTTTAAAATTACAAGGGTAACAATTTTGAAACAATTTTCTTTACTCCTATTACATTGTCAAAATCAATATACATATACCCAACGATCTTTCCTCCCAAATATTTCACCCTACTCATCACTCGACCCTCTTAACACTTTCGCAATGTAAACCTGCACAAACTGAATTGGGGAAACAAAGAGCAACCCACCCCTCCTTTCCCATTCTACATACAATTGGAAATTGCTAAAGTAAATTATAAATTCAAATAGTAAAGAATCAGACCAAAAACAACAAAAAAAAAAAACAAGAGACAGCGACTATGACCACGACTAAGTCGGTGCCAGCGCGAATCTGTGAAATGTAAACCCACTCCCGCATTAAAATGGATAAGGAAGAAAAAAACCAATGTACTAACCAAAAACCAAACGCCATCGGAGCAAGTACCCAAGCGACCCAGTATTACTTATCGTCGAACTTACCTCCCCCGAAGTGTATCCAGAATTGAGCAAAGAGACAAAAATACGTAGAACATAAAGTTACAAAGCTGATGGATGCATTCGATGAATTGATGGCATTGATCAAATTAAGCAAATATTGATTTAAGTTAAAACGTTTTTTGAATTTTCATGCAAAGATGGTTGGATAGATGGATGAATGGATGGATGGCTGGATGGATGTCAGGAAAACCCGGCAGGCAGTAGCAACAGCAGCAAATGGTAAAGCATTGTTGGTGGTGATGAAGGAACGAACGAGTGAGATAATTCAGGGGGATATAAACCGCAATAGGAACTTGGGATTTGGGGGGAAGACAGAATAGAATATAAATATTTTGTTCATGGGAAAATGTTGTAGCTCATTAACAATGGCTGGTTTCGATCATTTTTTTTATCATTTTCACGTGGGACACAGTGTTTTAGTAACTGTCGTTAAAACAATTAGAAAAAAATTTGATTTTTTTAAAAAAATATTTTTTTGCTGGTACGAAAAAAACATAAAATATATAAAAACAATCGCAAAAAAAATTTTCCATTTTTTCAAAGGCTAATATTCACACCAGATCAGATAAAGTTTTGCACAGCCCTTCGACAAAATTTTTAAAACTAATTATATTATCCACTTTGCTGCTACAGCAGTGTGAAGTTGGTAGCACTAGGAGCATTATCGTTGGAAACTGCTCCTCGAGCTCTATCTTCAGTGATTTTATTTTATTTGAAGCAAAATTTTATTTTATTTGATAATATGTTTTTTCTTTTATATATTCGTTTTGTCACTCCGTTTGTAACACCACTAAGTATTGATCTGAGGCCCCATATAGTATATATATTATTAATCATCGTAAAGTTGTAAGACGATTTAGCCATATCCGTCTGTCCGGTATGTTGGAATTGCAAATGTTCAAAATCGGTCCAATTTTGGATATAGCCCCCATACATGGCATCTCCCCTATTTGACTTCTTAACGTCATAGAGACCACAAATGTCGCTGGTCGGGCTGAATGTTGGTAACTTGGGTTTATTTATACCCGGTATCCTTCACACGAGCAACGGTAGTCATTGGTCCATGTTTTGATATAGCCCCCATATAAAGGTCCCTCTAGATTTGACTTCTTAACGCTACAAAAACCTCAAATTTCAACGAATTGGGCTGCAATTTCGTATAATGAGTTTAATCATTCACGTGCGATCCCTGGTGGAGGGTATATAAGATTCGGCATGGCCGAACTTAACGCTTTTACTTGTTTGGTATTTCTTATTTCTCGTCCAGGCGGAGATTACTATTATTCCGCTAAAGTTTTCATATTTCATATAGATCCTCCCCTTCGAGTTCTATCAACAGTGAAAGAGGGACAAGATTTATGTAAAATTTTGTTTAAAAAAATGTATATCTTATTTCTCGTCCATAATTATTACTGAGGTACATCTTTCATATTTAAATCCAGATCTTTGCCTTCGCATAATTCCCCACATCATTCAGCTTTTGTACTATATCTGAAAGTGAAACATGATGAAGTCCTCTCTTAACAAAACCCACTTTTCCTCTACTCTGCCACCGTATATCAATGAAAGACAAAATATGTGAAATATAAAGACAATATTATAATTCAATGACAAAAAGTGGGCCAAGCAAAATCCCACCGTTGTCGAACGAAGGCAATGCCTTGAAAGGATGAGCAGCAGTAGTAGCAGCAAAAAAAAACCGGCAATGGTAAACTAAAGCCACTGTGAGTGTAAAGTGCAGAAAACCCCTTAATGGAGTTTGTGGAAGCGGTTAAATGGATTTTGGTATTCTCTTGGTTTTTTTCATCTCTGCAAAAAAGGCAATTTCTTGGATCTGCTAAAACAAAGCAGTATAACCCAATTAGAGGTTAATTTACTTAGGGCCAAAAAGGAAGAAACTAAGTCACAATGTTACCATCACCACCAACGAAAAAACTCAAATAAATGTTATATTCTTTTCACATTCGCCGAAACCAAGAAAATGGTTTAAATCTCATTTTAGGTTTTTTTTGCTCTTTTGAACGAAAATGAAGCTAACTAAATTAAACTTCTTATACGTGAGAGGCATTTGCCTCTCAATGCGGAAGATGAAAAAACTCGGGCAAATAAAGGAAACTTCTTTTCGCCCCACCCACGAAACTCAGAAGGATTTGAAACAATTACATTTATTACAAACTGAAATTTTATCATATTAACTGGGAGAACATAGTTACTCAAAAGATACTTAACATATATTTCGCAAAAGAGGATAAATTTAATTGAGTTGTGCACACAAAAAGAGTGAATAGCATTTCTTTATTAGCAAATATAATCGAGAATTAAAATTTTGAAAAGTTAATCCAAAGACTCAAGTTGCTGGAAAATCAAGAAATAACAAGATAAAATAAGTAAAAATGCTTTCCACAGAGTATAATGAAAAAATTGGAAATGTATATCAAATTCAAATCATGAACGGGCAAATACTTTATATGGAAACTATACAAAAATGGACAGATATTGCCCATTTTCAATGTCAAGTTACCTGCAGCTATAAAAAGTATGTAGATGTATCACTTTCCAGTCATCTAGCTCAATTATTGTAGATTGTAGCATGATTACAAAAGACGGACGGACATGGCTAAATAGTCTTAGAATTTTACGACGATCAAGAATATTTTTTTTTACTTTCTATTATATATTTCGAGGTTTTCCAAACAGAGTGGCATAATGAGTATACCCCCATCATATAGTGTAGGATATACCAACAAATAACACAACAAAAAATCACATGTTTCTGGCAACGGATTTCGGCGTTTTGAAAGATTGCGAAAGGAGGTAATTTTAAATGGATGCCAATATTCCTCCCTTTTTATTCCCTCCGCCATAGGAGGTGAGGGTATATTCATTGTATGACTCCGTTTGTAACACTTCTGAATATGGATCAGTATAAAAATATACATTTATTATACAGTACAGCATTTTTCAGCTCATTGATTTGGGGCTCAATTCGGAGAATTGGACATGAAAGTAGCCCCAAAAATAAGAACTTCTCCATCGTACCAAATAATGGGCGGGGATGAAATGTTCTACAAAAATGTTGGTCATAAAATTTTACTTATGTGTCAGAATAGACCAAAGCTCAAAACTTAATACGAACACCAAAAAAAGTAAAATTCTTGTTCGTGCAGCAATGTTAGTAATATTGCGAAGCAATAACGATACCAGCAAAGAGCGTTTTTGACTGGAATTTGGCCGTTTTTTGGTTTTTGAGTTAAGTTTTGGGCTTTGGACTTTGGAAGTATTGGACTTTGGAAGTATTTTTTGGTACTTTTCAGAAATATAATATAAAAAATTAAAAAAATACTCTTTTTTGTGTGCGATTTTTTAAATTTTGAAATTTAAATGTCATTTTTAAAAATGTTTGTAGTTTCAGATTTTCTCGTTTTTCTCGAATTTTTTATGTTTTAAACTTCTATTAATTCTCTAACATATAAGCGTTGGACGGAAGTGGGCCTAAAATTAAGCAAAATATTTTTGTTAATTTAAAAAAAAACTGTTGCAAACTACTATTCTTAAAAGCTTCGGAATATATGTTCCACGTCAAAGAACAAAATAAAGGGAACACCTCAGGAAGTATTTCTTCCGAAATAGTGATTTTTTACAAGGAATTTTTTAGTCGAATATATCACCCTGAAATCAATAGATTTCTACTACATTTGGTATATAGTTATTTTTGTAGGGAGATTACCAGGGGTAAGGAGATCAGCGGGGGTGGCGGGTGTTTTGGAAGAAATACTGCCTGAAGTGTCTCCTTTGTTTGGTTCATTGACGTGGAATATTTATTACGAAGCCATCACTCCACAAGCAAAGAGGTTCGCAGCAATTTTTTTTTACAAAAAAATATAAATAATATATGGCTCACTTTCATCCAAAGCTTATGTGTTAGATAATTAATAGAAGACAAGTAAAAGCGTTGTGTTCGGCCATGCCGAATCTTATATACCCTCCACCATGGATTCCATTCAATTCTATTACTGAAAAAATCGTTGGATATGGAGCAAATCATGAAACGATCCTTTTTGTTTAAGAAAATTATAAAAACCTGTAAGGAAAGACAGAAAGTCGGGCGGAGCCGACTATATAATACCCTACACCTCCCTAACAATGCGAAAATGGCCATTACGATAAGAATTTGGCAGTGTTCATACATGTAATAAGAAAACTCTTTCTGTCGAATTTCGTACTGATCGGATATAAAATAGGGTTTCTACAGCGGTTAAATGTCAAATCGAGTAAAACATATATATGGGGTCTATATCTAAATCTGAACCGATTTTCTCCGAATTTTGCTGTATTCCTTCATGTAGAAAGAAACCTCTTTTTGCAGAATTTCGCACTGATCGGATATAAAATAAAATTTTTACAGCGCTTACATATCAAATCGGGGGTAACATATACGAGGGTATATGGGGGCTACGAGTATATCTAAATCTGAACCGATTTTCTCCGAATTTAACAGTGTGCATTCGTATAATAAGAAACCTCTCTCTGCCAAATTTCGCGCTGATCTGATACAAAATACAGTTTCTACAGCGCTTACATGTCTAATCGGCTATAACATACATATAGGGGCTATATCTAAATCTGAACCGATTTCCATAGGTCCTTTGGCCAAAAAAGAGCACTGTGCTAAATTTCATCATAATCGGACCATAAATACGACCTGCACATTCATTACAAGGAAACATCTACAGACGGACGGACATAGTTAAATCGACTCAGGAAGTGATTCCAAGTCGATCAGTATAATAAACGATGGGTCTATCTCTTCTCCTTCTGAGTGTTACAAACAAATGCACAAACTCATAATACCCTGGACCACAGTGTGGTGTAGGGTGTACAAATGAACGCTGAAAAATGTGGTATTTATGGCTTAAGTTAGCATATTTGAGAACTAGATCTACACGGGGACTACAACAATATAAAAACGATGTGTATAAATTTTATTGAGATGAATTCTTGTCAAAGTAGAATGTAAACTTCAAAGTCTCTGCTAAATTGCTTTAAAAATGTGGTATCTATGGCTCAAAACCCGTATCATGGAGCGACCTCTATAGGGGAGCTATATCAAAACATTGACCGATATGGTCCATTTGCAATCCCAAACAACCTGCAACTATACGAAATATTTCTACCAAATTTTATCAACCTAGCTCTATTATTACGGACTGTAGAGTGATTACAACAGACGGACGGACATGGCTAAATCGTCTTAGAATTTTACGACGATTAAGAATATATATATACTTTATGGGGTCTCAGATCAATATTTAGAGGTGTTACAAACGGAGTGACAAAATGAATATACCCCCCCCCCCCATCCTATGGTGGAGGGTATAAAAATTCATGAATATTGGAGACTACAAACAGGTAAAAAAATTATATTTAAATTCCAAAACTTAAAACCCGCACACCAAAAATGTTAATATTTTTTTAATTTTGTTTCTTAAAAGTACCGAAATTTATCGACATTTAAAAAACAAGATTTTAGAAATCGATCCATAACTTAAGACGTTATGACCAAAAGACCGATACACGTTTTTTAAATATCGACAATTTCTGAAGGAGCTATCTGAAAAATCTCAAAAAATTCCACAAATCGTTTCTTCAGATAAACTAAAAAATAAAAAAAAATGGGAAGAATCAAAACCGAAATTTTTTGAAACCGTCGATTTGTTGAGGACTTCCCCATATGTAGTTACTGAAATCCAGTTTCCAAATTTGTAAACTTTATGTCCGAATTCGGTTTGTTTTGCGACTTATAGCCACATAAATTACATTTTTTTAAAGTTCAAAAATAACTGTCGTTCTTGAGCCGCTGATTGGGACAAAAAGAATTTGTATGTTTTGTTAAATGGCCAGAGATATATCAAAAATCAAAAAAGTAGGAAAATATTTGTTTCACAACACAAAAGGATTATATATTTATTTAATAATTTGTATACCCTACATGATAGGATGGGTTACATTCATTTTGTAACTCCGCTTAATTGCACCTCCAAATATTTAGCAGGTATATAGATTCATAATCGCCGTCTGTCCGTTCGTCTGTTGTAATCACGCTACAACATACATTAATTCAGCAAAGTGACTGAAATGTGGTATAGATACTACTTGTAAACAAGAAGAGCGCAATTTTTTAATGACTGATGCAGCAATTGAATTGTTTCTCTGGCTGTATGACATGTGGCGCCGTCTTGTTGGAACCACATGCCCTCCACATTCATTTCTTCAATTCTAGGCAAGAAAAAAACTGGTTATCATTTCACGATACCGAACACCATTGAATGTTTGCGCTTGACCTGCCTCATTTTCATAAAAAAAAGGTCCAATGATTCCTCCAGCCCAAAAACCACACCACACAGTGACACGTTGAGGATGCATTTGCTTCTCGTGAATCACTCGAGGATTTTCCGCACCCCAAATGCGACAATTCTGCCTATTGACGAAGCCATCAAGATGAAAATGGGCCTCGTCACTGAAGATGATTTTATCGGCAAAATCAGCATTTTCATGTTGTCTCTCCAATACCCAATTAACGAACTCCCTTCGCTCCATTTTTACTAACCTCGTACCTTCTACTAACAAACAATAACAATTATTCAAATGTCAAACAATGACACTTCGAATGTTGCGAGATTAAAAAATTGCGCTCTTCTTGGGACACCCTTTATATAGTATCGGTACGATTAGATTTCTTAACGCCAAAGGGACTAAAAATTCCAACTGGTCCAGCTAAACATTTATATTTTGGGTGTATTTAAATCTAGAATGATTCACATGTCCATGCCTGATATAGCCCCCATAGAAAGGTCACTCTAGATTTTACTTCTGAAGGCAACAAAAGCCACAATTTTCAACGAATCGGGCTTAAATTTGGTGATATGAGTTTATTCTTAAATTTCTGAAAGATCAATAGACAAATATGGACCCTAGATTGCCAAGAAGTGACATCAGAGCAGACATTTATGTAGGTATGGTATACTAGGAATGATTAGATCCAATATATAGTGTAAATTCTTAAATTTCAGCCAGAACAATTAAAAATGTGTTCTATAGAGTGTCAGAATGTCACATCGGTGGGGAACTTTATATGGGGCTATATCAAACCATGGACTGAATTAATAACACTTAGACTTTAATTTTGGAAAAGAGTTATACTCATACAAATGTGGACAATGTATATTTTAAATAATTGTATATTTAAAACTTCTATTAATTCTCTAACATATAAGTTTTGGGTGGAAGTGGGACTAAAATAATTTATATAATTTTTTTAATTTTTTAAAAAAATTTTAAAAAAATTTGGTGCAAGACACTGTGATTGTGTCCTGAAGGCTTCGGAATAGATGTTCCACGCCAAAGAATAAAATAAAGGAGACACTTCAGGAAGTATTTCTTCCAAAACACCCGCCACCCTCGCCCACAATACACGTTTGTGGAAATTCAACGTTTTAATACCCTACACCACACTGTGGTGCAGGGTATTATGACTTTGTGCATTTGTTTGTAACGTCCAAAAAGAGAAGAAATAGAACCATAGTTTATTATACCGATCGTCATAGAATCAATTTTTGAGTCGATTTAGCCATGTCCGTCTGTCCGTCTGTCTGTCCGTCTGTCCATGTATTCTTGTAATCAAAGTGCTGGTCGTATTTATGGTCCGATTGTGATGAAATTTAACACAGTGCTCTTTTTTGGCCCAAGGACGATCCCTATTGAAATTGGTCAAAATCGGTTCAGATTTAGATATAGCCCCCATATATATGTTACCCTCGATTTGACATGTAAGCGCTGTAGAAACTGGATTTTATATCAGATCAGTACGAAATTTGGCAGAGAGAGTTCCCTTATTACATGAATGAACACTACTCAATTCGGAGAAAATCGGTTCAGATTTAGATATAGTCCCCATATATATGTTTCACCCGATTTGACATGTTAGCGCTATAGAAACCGTATTTTATATCCGATCTGTACGAAATTCGGCAGAGAGAGTTTTCTTGTCACGTGAATGAACACTACCAAATTCGGAGAAAATCCATTCAGATTTAGATATAGCCCCCATATATATGTTTCACCCGATTTTACATGTAAGCGCTGTAAAAACTGTATTTTATATCCGATCAGTACGAAATTCGACAGAAAGAGGTTTCCTATCATATGAATGAATACTTTTAAATTTGGATGAAATCGGTTCAGATTTAGATATAGCCCCCATATACACTTTACCCCCGATAACATGTAAGCGCTGTAGAGACTGTATTTTATATCCGATCAATACGAAATTCGACAGAAAGAGGTCTTTTTACGTGAATGAGTATTCAGGGAAAATCGGTTCAGATTTATATATAACCTCCATATATATGTTCCTCCTGATTTGGTATCAAATCGCTATAGTAGTTGTACTTTACTTCCGATCATTAAAATTTTCCAGAAAGATGTTTCTCAATTTAGGAACGAATATTGCTTAATTTTGCGATTATCGCTTTAGAATTAGATAATATGTTCCTACTCATTTACCAATTATTCCAAATTCTTATCGCAGTGACCGTTATCGCATTGTTAGGGAGGTGTAGGGTATTATATAGTCGGCCCCGCCCGACTTTCTGCATTTCCTTACTGGTTTTAATATATATCATAATATATCCTTACATTTAATTTATAGGATATGTTCAGCAATTTTACAATATTACACTACGAGGAACATTTTAACCCTCTAGTTTCGACACATATCGATAATTTTGGGATATATTTTAATAAATTGTAAAAAACACACCTAAAATGTGGAGGGCGGAGAAAAATGTTAGCTATAAAATTTTAGTAAATGTGTCAGAAAACACCAAAATTTAACAGAAACACCAAAAAATATTAAAAATCTAGCAAAATCCCTCTTTGGTCTATTTGAGACACTAGGTCGAATGAATTACATAACTTATACGACATGAGGAGTTTGACTTGAATTTAATTGTTTTTTGGCGTTTGTGTTAATTTGGGTTGATCTGGCACATATAGCATAGTTTCATGGTCAACATTTGTGTAGAACATTTCATACCTGCCCTTCCCAATTTTAGGTATATTTTTTACGATTTATTAACATAGATCCAAAACTTGCTGTTATGTATGTAAAATGCAGCTTCTAGTTATAAGGCTACCTGCCCTTCCCATTTTTAGGTATATTTTTTACGATTTATTAAAGTAGTTCCAAAACTTACAATTATGTATGTGAATTGCAGTTTCTAGTTATAAGGCTAATGGACCAAATCGGACGAAACATATATGTGGGAGCTATATTTAAATCTGAACATATTTCCCCCAATTTCGATAGGGTTATTTCCAGGGAAAAAGACTCCTAACTGCAAAATTTCAGCACGATGGGAGTGAAATTGCGACCTGTACTAAAAGAACAACATAAGATGGGCTGACGGACGGATGGACAGACTTAAATCAACTTAGCTAGTGAATCTGATTTGATCGGTATACTTTAAGGTGGGTCTAGCTGTAGTATTTCTAGGTATTACAAACATCTGCCATAACACAAACTTATAGTATCATCTACCACAGTGTTGTGTAGGGTATAATTAAAATATTAAGATATTAAAATATTAAATCTTAAAAAATAAATACTTCAAGATCTGCTGTTTACATATGTACATATATTAAAATATGAATATATATTTTTTCGTTGTGTTAAAAATTATGGTAATGTTCTGTAACATACCCTGAAGCATATAATGGAACTTAAGCATGCCTTTTAGGTTTTTTACGAGCATTTCTGTTGTTTTTTCTGCCTTCTTTTTGCTAAATGCTGAACAATGTTTCTATCCTTCCAGCCTTTTGCAAGTGGAGGAACTTTGCATTGCATTTGGGCCGTTTTTGCAAGTGCGGCATTAAATTTGCAACAATATTCATTAAAATTTTACAGCGTTGCGTTGTGCAAGTCCATCTTTGCTTCCGCGGTGCCCTCACGTTGCGAGACCTTCCGTTGTGCAGTTTTTTTTCTTTCTCTCGCTCGTTCACAGATCCTTTCTGTGAGACAAGCTTTTGTAACACGGCAATGTTTTAATTGCACTTTGTGTTATCAGCATAACGGTGGTGCACTTGTTGTTTTTTTTGCTCATAGCCTCATAGCTCTTGCAGCAAATGAGATGGTGATGGGTGGAGGGAGGTTCCTCATAAGCACTTCCAAACATTTGAGTTCATATGCACAAAAATGGATGTACGAGTATGTTCCTGCTGCTACTGCTACTCCTCGTGTCCTTGTTCATTTAGTTACAACTCATATAATTTTCATAATTTCTAATGTCACGTGTACATCGGCAGTAGCAGCGGCAGTGAGACATTAAGTGTAATTGCTTAGCTAGAATACTTGTTCGTACTCTCATAGAATGGCTAAATAGTCACAGTCATTTTGTTTGCCGGTGTTTTTTTCTTATTTTTGTTTGTTTCTTTCTTCTCTTCTTTCATTTTAATTCAAAAGTATAACTGAATTTATTACTCAGCGTAAAGATATGCTTTAGATTTAATATCTAAATGAGAAAACATGTTTGTGAAAACAGCTCCAATCTCATGCACCCTTCTTGTCTTCTCGTCGAGAACGACATAATGATACTAATGAGCTAGATTTCCCGCTAGATTGCCGTGGATGGCAAGGTGATGAGAAGGCACGGGAAACAAACTATTAAATATGTCCCATAGAGAATGGAATGCAAAATTAGATATAGACTAAAAAAGCATTTACCTTGAACTAAGGACTTAACTTACATATTATTAATACATAATAGCATTCTATAAAACAATCTGGACCTTTAACTTATACGAGTATACACTTGATATAAATAATAACTCTACAATTACAGGATTAAATCATACACAGAAAAATGTATGCAAAAATGTTGGTCACCGATATGTTATAAAATACTTTTCATTTGAAAGGTCTCAGTCCTACCAATATTAAAACCGAGCTAGATTCTAATTTGGGGGAGTCTGCTCCTTCGTCTACAACTATAAAATATTGGGTGGCAGAGTTTAAACAGGGTCGTACGAGCTGAAGAAATTGCTAAAAAAAACTTCAATATGACATTTGATAGCTGTCGGTTAAAGGTTGGTGAGCTAGCTGAACTCATAGGCATTTCAAAAAGTGCTATATATCGCATATTGACGAAAAATTTTATGATGAGAAAGCTGTGCGCAAGATGGGTGCCACGTTGGCTCACAATGAAGACAATGCACCAGTTCACATATCCACTATTACGAAGGCCAAAATCAATGAATTAAAGTTGGAATTGCTTCAGCACGCACCTTGTTCGCCAGATTTAGCTCGCTTGGATTATTTTTTGTTTTCAAACTTGAAAAAAGGCTTGGCGGAAAAAGATTTGCCAGAAATAAAGGTGTGGGGATTGATGGCTATCGAAGCTATTGAAAATCGCTGAATAAATTATATCGACCTTAAAGGAGACTATGTTAACTAATATATAAACATTTGTCCATGTTTGTTGTATTCGTATGACACAAAATTTCAATGAGATCGGTTAAGGACTATCCTATTTGGAGGGTGAAACTCAACAATAGGTCTATGTACACTATGTAATTTAGATGCAACAGATAATACTTTCCGTTTTGTTGGAATTTGTCCCATTTTCAAAGAATATAGACTGAAATATTTTCGGAAACCTACATACACTTACATTCAGTGAAGTTATAGATATATTAAATGATTAATTAATCGTACCGTTATCTCACAATATAATTGGTAAAAATATTGCCTAAACTAGAAAATGACGGACAAAAATGAAAATGTAGGTGAAATAAACCTATGTATATCCCTACAGCTCCATACATATATACATCGTTCGAAAGGTCTAATTCTCTTCTTTTCAAATTCTTTTAGATATTGAAAATCGGTTAATAATTAACAATGTTATAAGCGTTCAAGTGAAAAAAGGCAACAAAATCGGTTTTTTACACGTAAATCCGGATTTTGGGGGTGTCCGGCAAATTTCATAGAACAAACGGTGTTCTACTCGCCAAGACCAACAAGAAAAATAGTATCACGGTTTTTGGACTGTCGCACTGTGATATCATATCCCAGCAAAATCTTGGTAAGTACCTCTCATTATTCCCTTCATTACCAAATAATAATGATAATGACATCTCGTTATTTGCTGCATTTCTTTCATCTTATTAATAATGACTTACCAATAACAACAGAAATAAGTGATTTTTTGCTATCAAAATCAATTTGGCAATTTTTGATGTAATGCAATTTTGGCTATATTGTACATATATTATTATTGTACAAGATTTATTTATTTTTCAACATGTTTTCAAATAATACATGCAGATTTGAATGAAAATACCATCAATATTTACGTATATCGTATAATGTTAGACCGTTGAAGAATTGTTCACATGGGGATTTGGGTTCAGAAATTCGAATCTGGCATGATGAAATTATTTGTTTCAAGAAAAATGCGCGACAATATGCCAAAAAAAACACTTTAAATGGCCATTTCTTCATATCTATTACTTATTTTATGACTTATTGGTAATGCCTTATTCAAGTACTTAAAATCGTGAATATATAAGGACATATTTATGTGGTATGCCTATGCTACAAATAAGTACTTATTATGCTACTTTATTGTATGCTTTTGGGAAGTACTTTCCTCCAATGACATCCCCATGTTAAAATAATGAGAAAAGTGGCTATGTAATAAGTACTTACCATTATCGAACTTTACTTACTCGTCGGATTATATGGTAATGAGAAATTTTGCTGGGATTATATAGATATTTAGAAATTTACTTAAAATATAGGAAATTAATCATAAATGAGTTTAATTAGCACTTGTGTTCTGCATAATCTTAAGTGTGATAATCGAGTATTTAATACCACAAATTGTACCTTTAGTAATAAACATGTCTACTTTTATCATTCGTAATGAAATTAATTAAGTCTACCTTATACTTTCCCAGCAAAATCTTGGTAAGTACCTGTCATTATTCCCTGCATTACCAAATAATGACATCTCATTATTCGCTGCATTCTCTAGGCTTATTAATAAGGACTTACCAATAATAACAGAAATAAGTGATTTTTTGTTATCAAAATAATTTTGGCAAATAATGGAATTTTGGCTATATGTGGGTTATTGTGCAAGATTTGTTTATTTTTCAACATGTTTGGAATAATACGTGCAGATTTGAATGAAAATACCATAATTTTAACGTATATCATATGATGTTAGACCATTGAAGAATTTTTCACATGGGGGTTTGGGTTTAGAAATTTGAATCTGTCATGGGGAAATTGTTTCTTTCGAGAAATATACGCGACAATATGCAAAAACTCACTTTAAATGAACATTTCTACATAAATACTACTTATTTTATAACTTATTGGTAATGCATTATTCAAGTACTTAAAATCGTGAAAATATAAGCACATATTTATGTGGTATGCCTATGCTACAAATAAGTACTTATTATGCTACTTTATTGTATGCTTTTGGAAAGTACTTCCCTCCAATGACATCCCCATGTTAAAATAATGAGAAAAGTGGCTAAATAATAAGTACTTACCATTATCGAACTTTGCTTACACGTCGGATTATTTGGTAATGAGAAATTTTGCTGGGTTGATTTATTTTTAATTTTCTTTTTCTTGCCATTCTGGCTCTATGTTTTCTATTACAATTTGTATAATCTATTAAATAAAAATAATAATAAATAGTTGAAGGGTGTTGAATTTTGAAATTTTCGAAAAAGACCTTCATTTTTTCCCATCCATATAACCAATTACCTATTGTATCTAAAAAATTGTTCACAAAGTGTTTTCGTTAGCTTTTTCTTCAATCCTTTTAAGAAAACAAAAAATTCGCAAAAATATTTTTTTGTGATTTTTTTGCGAAATTAAAACTTGTTTTAAAAAATTTGTGTAAAAACCCATATTTTTATTTTGGATTTTTGTTTGCTCAAACGAAAGCTTAAGTAATATGCTTTAAAAGCGAGTAAGTATTTGAGTAAAAGGATATCAAAACAAAGATTAACATCTAAAAACACAGAGGTTGAACCATACATTTGAGCGTAACTCGAGAACCATTTATCCTATTTGTTTCGGGAAAGCTTTGAATAATTCTAAATTAAGAAGCCTTTACCTTCTTCTAATATCATATTTTTATCCCATTAGCGATTTCAAAGATTGAGAAAATCCAATTTTTTTAAAATTTCATTTATTAAATTAATTAGTTCAACATCGAAAAAATTAAATTGACCAAAATCAGTTCAGATTTAGAAATAACTCCCGTATATATTCACATCCCGATGTGGCATATACGCTTTATAAAAGACACAGTTTGCATAAAATATTACGAAAATCCGTGCAGAATAGTTGTTTGCGTCGAAAAAAAACTTTTTTCAAATTTGAGAAAAGTCGGTACAGATTTAGAGAACGATGTTCTTAATTTTTTTTATTCCTCGTATATCCCGATTTTGCATATAATCGATATAGTATTCACATTTCTGAACAGAAATTTATAAAATTTAGCGGATAAAAGTTTCATTGGCAAAGAACGATATTTGTGCAAATTTTAAGAAAGTGGGTTCAGATTTAGTTACATCCCCTATATATACCTATATCCCAATTTTTATACCCTACACCACACTGTGGTACAGGGTATTATGACTTTGTGCATTTGTTTGTAACACCCAAAAGGAGAAGAGATATATCCATTGTTTATTATACCGATCGACTTGTAATCACTTTCTGAGTCGATTTAGCTATGTCCGTCTGTCTGTAGATGTATTCTTGTAATCAAAGTACAGGTCGCAAATATGGCCCGATCTTGACGAAACTTTACACATATCTTTTTTTTTGGCCCAAGGACGATCCCTATTTAATTTGGTTAAAATCGGTTCAGATTTGGATATAGCCCCCATATATATGTTAGCCCCGATTTGACATGTAAGCGCTGTAAAAACTTTATTTTATATCCGATCAGTATGAAATTCAGCAGAAAGAGGTATCTTATTATATGAATGAACACTGCTAAATTTGGAAGAAATCGGTTCAGATTTAGATATAGCCCCCATATATACGTTACCCCCGGTTTCACATGTAAGCTCCATAAAAAAATTATTGTGAAATTCGGTAGAAAGAAGTTTCATATTACATGAAGGAATACTGCCAAATTCGGAGAAAATCGGTTCAGATTTAGATATAGCCCCCATATATATGTTACCCCCGATTTTACATGTAAGCGCTGTAAAAAGTGTATTTTTAATCCGATCAGTACGAAATTCGGCAGAAAGAGGTTTCTTTTTACATGAATTAATACTGAAAAATTTGAGGGAAATCATGTTGAGATTTAGATATAGCCCACATATATATGTTACCCCCGATTTGACATGTAAGTGCTGTAGAGACTGTATTTTATATGCGGTCAGTACGAAATTTGACAGAAAGAAGTTTCTTTTTCAATGAATGAGTATTCAAGGACAATCCGTTCAGATTTATATATAACCTCGATATATACATATGTTCCTCCTGATTTGGTACCAAAGCGCTATATAAGTTGTACTTTACTTCCGATCAAAATTTTCCAGAAAGATGTTCCTAATTTTTTTATATAAGCGCTATTTTAGAGACCTGAAAGGTTTCAGCGGAAATGAAAATTAAAACATTACTTAAACCAATTATTCCAAGGTAGTACCAATTATTCCAAGGTAGTACCTACCAAACATACCCTGCATATATTACTTATATTGTGTACGACCAAAATTCGGACTATTTATTGTGTTAAGGCTAATAATAACCACAGTAAATGCAAATATGTGGAATATTATTATTAGTTCAATTTTTAATTCCACACATTATATTAAACTCCTCTTTGGAATAAGCCTTGACGTGGCGGGGGAGCTAAGTACTTTCGCAAAAGAAAGGAAACTAATTATTCCAACTATTCAAAAAGAAATTCTTAATGTACATTGCCGAGGTGGTGCAGGGTATTATATAGTCGGCCCCGCCCGACTTTAACCTTTCCTTACTGGTTTTATTTAAAGGCTCTATTATCCGCATATTTGAATAGGTTTTTATAAGATTTAGAAGACATTTTTTTGATCCAAGAGAGGACGTTGCCAGATGTGAAGAAAATCGGTTCAGATTTATATATAGCTTCGGTATTTATTTATATTCCGATTTTTAATCTGACCTGGACATAACATTATCATTTGAAAATAACATTAATAGAACTTGACAATATTTCTTCTCATTCTGCTCCGCACGGGTGTTATAGGTTATTATACGACTACAGTCGGCTCCGCCCGGCTTTAGCCCAAATACTAAAGAAAATTGGATTTAAAAAAAATAAAAAAAACATTGCCATAAAGGAATTTTTGTTTCTCAAAAACATATGCCTAATTCTACACAAAAAACCAGTAAGGAAAGGCTAAAGTCGGGCGGTGCCGACTATATAATACCCTACACCACTCTCGTAATATTGAATAACTCTGATATATAAATTTTGTAATTCATGTATAAATTGTTTACATAAATTTACTTTTGGGACATTTTATACTTAAATAATACCCTGTACCACAGTGTGGTGTAGGGTATAAAAACGATTGAATCTAAAGAGCCAAATCGGATGAAACATATATATGGGAGCTATAGCTAAATCTTTACCGATTTTCTTCAAATTCGGCAATGTTGGTTCATGAATCAAGAAACTCTACCATTCTAAATTTCAAAACGAGTGGATGTAAAATATAGCATCTATAGAACTAAAGGGCCAAATCGGACGAAACATATATATGGGAGCTATAGCTAAATCTTAACCGATTTTTTTCAAATTCGGCAGTGTTGGTTCATGGATCAAGAAACTCTACCATTCTAAATTTCAAAACGATTGGATGCAAAAAACAGCTTTTATAGGACTAAAGGGCAAAATCTGACGAAACATATATATGGGAGCTATAGCTAAATCTTAACCGATTTTCTTCAAATTCGGTAGTGTTGGTTCATGGATCAAGAAACTCTGCCATTCTAAATTTCAAAATGATTGGATGTAAAATACAGCTTCTACAGGACTAAAGAGCAAAATCGGACGAAACATATATATGGGAGCTATAGCTAAATCTTAACCGATTTTCTTCAAATTCGGCAATGTTGGTTCATGGACCAAGAAACTCTACCATTCTAAATTTCAAAACGATCGGATGTAAAATACAGCCTCTATAGGACTAAAGGGCCAAATCGGACGAAAGATATATATGGGAGCTATATCTAAATCTGAACCGATTTCAACCAAATTCAATAGCGATCTTAATAGCCGCGAAATACTCTAAACTGCAAAATTTCAGAACGAGCGGAGTGAAATTGCGACCTGTAGTCGAGGAACAACTTTACATGGACAGACGGACGGATGGACGGACAGACATCGTTAAATCGACTCAGCTAGTGATTCTGAGTCGATCGGTATACTTTAAGGTCGGTCTAGCTGTGTTATTTTCAGGTGTTACAAACATCTGCCGTGGTGTAGGGTATAAAAAGTTTTTAGGTCTCGGAAAGAAACATTTATTGTTGCATAGTGTAATTATTTGACAATTGATTTGACGTTTTCCCAATATAATTTAAGAGTTTAATAGGTTAATTTGTCGGTGTATGTCTCAAGAAAACTATTTCCGATTTCGTTAATAACAATGTCCTAACGTCGGGCGGAGGCCATGGAATAATACCCTCAACCACCCTATCAGAGCAGAATAAAAGTAATTATTGACAAGTTTCATCATTGTTCTATTCCTACTGATGGTCTGTCCAAAAATTTTAGTTTATAGCGTATATATATTTAAAATCGGGATATATGCTTATTCAGATTTTGACGCCCTATATATCAAAATTTGAACCGATTTTAATCAAATATGACAACTTTTTTTTCGATCCAAAAAAACCTGTAATCTTCTGCTACATTTCTTCATTATATTTGTTTAAAAATGAGGATTCCATAGCCCTTTTGGGCAAAATCGGGAAATCGGTATATACTCGTATAGGGACTGTATATAAATGTCCACAATTTTTTTTAAAAAATTTCCAAGTATCATCCTTGGTTTAAGAAACTGTTACCTGCTAACTTATAACTACGACGATCTGTTCAGAAATGCAGATTCTATAGCACTTAAATGTATTTTTTGTTTAATTCAAATTTTTAACGATCTGTTCAGAAATGAGGATTCCGTGGTCCCTAAATGTATTTTTTTTTAATTCATTACAATTCTTTTATTGGATCTTTTATATGAAATGGAAATCCCAATAATTTTTCCCCAATAAAGCCATTTGAGACTTTTCAAAGTTTAAATGATAATGGATTTCATTTGTTATATTAGGTGCAGCGCATTTCTCCTTCTGAGGTGAGTTGGCACCATTTGACGCTTTTTTGATATAGCACCACATATATATAGCATCTCCCCGATTGAACTTCATTTAACACCATAGAGACTACACATTTTAATTGACCAAGCTAACAATTTGAAGTTATTTATACCCGGAACCATTCACACGAACAGCTGTCATCACATTTACCTGTCCACTTATTTAGAATAAAATACATTTAGCAATAAAAGCGTTGCTATTGGCTCACTTTTTGGTACAACTCCTATATTTGACTATTTTATATAGTTATACCCTACACCACACTGTGGTACAGGGTATTATAGGCTTGTTTCATGACAGACGTTTGTAACACATAGAAATACTCCAGCTAAACCCACCTTAAGGTGTACCGATCGACTCAGAATCACTACACTGATAGAAAAAGCTTCGTCATTCGTCAGAAGTCAGCTAACGTACGGATAATCCTATTGATGATGTTTAATCTCTGGAAAGTATAGTTTCGAGGGTTATCGTTCGCTCCAGTCAGGCTTACGGATGGACGGACATAAGTAAAATGAGTTAATGTGTTCTAAAACGGATTTCCTCCGCATAAACTTAGGGTCTTAGGCCACTCCTTTGATGCGTTACCCTTTTTATACCCTCACTTTAGTGTGACGAGGGTATATATCATTTGCTACGGAAAAAAGTGTAACACATCGAAGGAGTGATCTAAGACCCTAAGTATGTTCGGAGGAAATCCGTTTTGGGTCATTTTAAGTCGAATGAGCAATGTCCGTCCGTCTGTCTGTCTGTCTGTCTGTCTGTCTGTCTGTCTGCTGGCTGGTGCGCACGATAACTCTCGAAAGGAGTAACCGATTGACCTCAAATTTGGTATGTGGTAATATTTTTTTCTATCTCCGGCTAAGTTCGAAGATGGGCCATATTGGTCCACTCCTTCTAGTACCTCCCCCACAAATGGTTAAAATGTTGTGAAATATTGATTCTTTAATAACTGCTATACTACTTATTCGAATCTTTTGAAATTCCACACATAGTATTAGCTTATTAGTCGTTATCAACTCGAGAAAAATGGGCGAAGTCGCCACGTCCCTTTTGGTACCTCCCACACAAATGCACCATTTTGCACCAAAAGTTAACAGCTTATAACATTAATAACAGTGTATAAAAATACTTGAAATTTTTTACAGTATTATGCTTTTATATTGCCTACAGTCCAGGGAAAAATGGGTGTTGTTGTCACGCCCCTTTTGGTACCTCCCACACAAAGGTACCTTTTTGCACCAAAAGTTAACAGCTTATAACATTAAAACCAGTGTATAAAAATACTTGTCATTTTGTACAGTGTAATGTTTTTATAGTGTCTATAGCCCTGTGAAAAATGGGCGTTATTGCCACGCCCCTCTTTGTACCTCCCACACAAAATGCCCACATCATACCACAATTTAATGTCTCATAACGTTTATACCAGTGCACATAAATGCTTATAAGTCGGCACAGTGCAATGAATTTAAAGTATCTAATGTTCAGCAAAAAAAGGTGTATTTGATAAACCCCTTCTGGTACCTCCCACACAAATTGACAGAATAATTCGAGTAATATTCAATATTACATTACTCACAAAGTGAGGGTATACCTTAGTCGGTTTACCCGACTGAAACTTTCTTACTTGTTCTATATGTTATATATACACTTATTGATATTTGTATTATAAATCAAATAAATCCCCATATTTATCCCCTCGCCTTATAGAGGAGGGTATATATCATTTTTTTATTTATGAGCACGATTCGTCGTAGGGATGTTATGTAATCACCCTGTGGGGTTTTTTTTATTCCACTAAATAGTTCTTGTTCTAGTATGCTTAAACAGAGATTCGTCATGGCGACGAACAAATTTATAGATAGGATTATCCGTACGTTAGCTGACTTTTGACGAATGACGAAGCTTTTTCTATCAGTGTAACTGAGCCGACTCACTGTCTGTCCGTCCGTCCGTCCGTCCGTCTGTCCATCGGTCCATCTTATGTTGTTCCTTAAGTACAGGTCGCAATTTCAATCCAAGCCAAGAAGCCTATTGAATATCGTTGAAATCGGTTCAGATTTAGATATAGCTCCTATAGATATTTTTCGTCCGATTTTCTCTGTAGCCCCAAGAAAGCTGTAGTTTACATCCAATCGTTTTGAATTTTAGCATGGTAGAGCGTCCTGATCCATGGACCAACATTAGACAACTTGGAGAATATCGGTTCAGACTTAGATATAGCTCCCATATATAAGTTTCGTCCGATTTGGCCTTATAGAAGCTGTATTTCACATACAATTGTTTTGAAATTTAGCATAGCAGAGATTCTTGATGTATGGACCAACACTGTCAAATTCAAAGAAAATCGGTTCAGATTTAGATAAAGCTCCCATATATAAGTTTCGTCCGATTTGGCCCTTTGGCCCTATAGATGCTGTATTTTACACCTAATTGTTTTGAAATTAAGCTTGGTAGAGTTTATTGAGCCATGGACCAACATTGCCGAATTTCAATAAACTGGGTTCAGATTAAGATATAGTTCCCCTATATATGTTTCGTACGATTTGGGCCTTTAGCCCAAGAGAAGCTGATTTTTATACCCAATTGTTTTGAAATTTAGCAGTGTAGAGTTTTTTTTAGGCCATGGATCACCATTGGCCAATTTGAAGAAAATCGGTTCAGATATAAATAAAGTTCCCATATATATGTTTCGTCCGGTTTGGCCCTTTAGCCCAAGAGAAGCTGTAGTTTACATCCAATCGTTATAAGATTCAGCACAGTAGAGTTTTTTAATCCACGGAACAACATAACCGAATTTGAAGAAAGTCGGTTCAAATTTAGATATAGCCACCATGTATATGTTACGTCCGAATTACCTCTTTAGCCCTATAGAATCTGTATTTTAAAACCAATCGTTTTGAAATTTTGCATGGTAGAGTTTCATGGTCCATGGACCAACATTGCAGAATTTAAAGAAAATCGACTCAGATTTAGATATAGTTCCCTTATATATTGGCCCGATTTGGCTTTTGGCCCTATAGAATCTGTATTTTAGAACCAATCGTTTTGAAATTTTGCATGGTAGAGTTTCATGATCCATGGACCAACATTGCAGAATTTAAAGAAAATCGATTCAGATTTAGTTCCCATATGTTTCGTCCGATTTGTTGACAAAATTTTAATAATTTTTTAAATAAAACCTCTTAGAGACACAGAAAAATTCACAATTACTATATTTCTGTTATGTTATCGTTAAGCCTGATCGGTCGTGAATATAATTAGACCATTCCAAAGAAAATCGATGAGTAATTTAAAAAGTTGGTGCTAAGTTAGCAAACCTACTAACCACACGAGTTATCTAAAAAATAACAAATGTAACATAACATTATGTTAGTAACATAACATTATTATAACATCACACTACTAAACCGACTATTCTATGTCTATAGATTTTCTTCATTAGCTACAACTTTTTAAATTATCCATCGATCTTTTTCGGAATGGTCTCATTTGATTCATGACGTGTCAGACTACGATAAAATAATAAAAGTATAATAATAGAGAATTTTTCGATGCTTTTAAGAGGTTTTAATTAAAAAATTATAAACATTTTTGCAACAAAACGAAATTTACTTAATAAATTAACATTTAGTTATCTCTTTTTAGCTTTAGAATTTTATAAACCTAGGCGGGAAAACAACAAATTTCTGCATTTTAACTCAGATGTTAACGATACGATTTATTATATTACACATAATAGCATATTATGCACATTCATTTACATATTCGATTGTATGTACATGTTTGGTCCTTCGTTTAGCAATAACAACTATTTCCACAAACTAACAGACTCACGCACAAACACATACATGACTAGTTTGCTTGCACACATAATACATTTGGAATTTCCATCGTAGTTTTACATTAGTATTGGTGATGCAGCAAATGCTGTTCGTACAAAATTTTATTCTACAGCTGTAGTAATAACAACTTTCTGCTTTTACACTTCTGTTTCTCCCGTTTCTAGGGAAGATTTCGTTGTTGTTGTTGTGAGAGTTGTTTTTTTTCTCTTCCTCAATTTGAAAATATTTTGCAGTTTTGCAAAGTGGAATTTTAAATAGTTTCTGCCATAGTTTACCCCACGAATCGGCAACGTTTGTGCGTTCATCTCACATCATTGCATTGCAATGCATCTCATACATTCTCAAAATGTATGTAAATAAATTTTACACTTCAAACATGAACTGAAAGTGGGTAATAAGTGTAATAAATATTGTAATGGCAGTATGTGTGTGTGAGAGAGAGAGAGAGCAAGGAAACGGATGTGGCGGATATGGACTAGAGGATATGGCAGCGAATCTAAGGTTAGATGCCTGCAAACACTTTACACGCACACACACATCTTTTTTTAGTTGTTGGCAATATTTTCTCAATTTCTTCTGGCGTTTTATTTTTGACCTGAGTTAGAATGAGGGCATATTTTACGTTTTACACTGAAAAAAAATTCTCAGCATAATAAAAATTCCGTATCGTTTTACCTAATTTCTCTTAAATTCAAGAGATGTTTTTTTCTTAGATTAATTACTTAGAGAATGATTTGTGTTAAGTTCCAAAACAAATTTTTATAAATAATGAAGCCAATTTTCTAAAATTATGAAAATTTTCTTGAGATTTTTGTTAATAGTTTTCTTTGGCTTGAAATCACATTCAATTAATTTTAAGGAAATTTTCTGTGATTTTTGTATAAATTTTTTCCGGTGTAAAAACTTTAATTTCATTGCAATTTTCCTCTAATGCTATTTGTCTTATTACTACTGCTACGTAATGGATTTTCAATAAACTTCGATTAGTTGTTAGGCCGAAAGGCAATTACATTTGAAATCAAAATCAATAGGAATTTAAATGGAGAGAAAATATGCGAAATTTTAAAAGATTTTTTTATTTCGAGAAATTCGGTAAATATGTGGTAGTTAATAAAATTCTTTCAACAACTTAAAGAATAATGTAAAATTGCTTATGTATTATTTTATTCCAGAAAAGTTTATTGTTGATGACTTTTCTTGTAGAAAATTTTATCGTTGATGACTTTTCTTGTAGAAATGTTCATCAATCATGATCTTTGTTATAGAAAAGTTCATCGTTGATGACTTTTCGTATAGAAAAGTTCATCGTTGATGACTTTTCGTATAGAAAAGTTCATCGTTGATGACTTTTCGTATAGAAAAGTTCATCGTTGATGACTTTTCGTATAGAAAAGTTCATCGTTGATGACTTTTCGTATAGAAAAGTTCATCGTTGATGACTTTTCGTATACAAAAGTTTATCGTTGATGACTTTTCGTATACAAAAGTTCATCGTTGATGACTTTTCTTCTAGAAAAGTTCATCGTTGATGACTTTTCGTATAGAAAAGTTCATCGTTGATGACTTTTCGTATAGAAAAGTTCATCGTTGATGACTTTTCGTATAGAAAAGTTCATCGTTGATGACTTTTCGTATAGAAAAGTTCATCGTTGATGACTTTTCGTATAGAAAAGTTCATCGTTGATGACTTTTCGTATAGAAAAGTTCATCGTTGATGACTTTTCGTATAGAAAAGTTCATCGTTGATGACTTTTCGTATAGAAAAGTTCATCGTTGATGACTTTTCGTATAGAAAAGTTCATCGTTGATGACTTTTCGTATAGAAAAGTTCATCGTTGATGACTTTTCGTATAGAAAAGTTCATCGTTGATGACTTTTCGTATAGAAAAGTTCATCGTTGATGACTTTTCGTATAGAAAAGTTCATCGTTGATGACTTTTCGTATAGAAAAGTTCATCGTTGATGACTTTTCGTAAAGAAAAGTTCATCGTTGATGACTTTTCGTAAAGAAAAGTTCATCGTTGATGACTTTTCGTATAGAAAAGTTCATCGTTGATGACTTTTCGTATAGAAAAGTTCATCGTTGATGACTTTTCGTATAGAAAAGTTCATCGTTGATGACTTTTCGTATAGAAAAGTTCATCGTTGATGACTTTTCGTATAGAAAAGTTCATCGTTGATGACTTTTCGTATAGAAAAGTTCATCGTTGATGACTTTTCGTATAGAAAAGTTCATCGTTGATGACTTTTCGTATAGAAAAGTTCATCGTTGATGACTTTTCGTATAGAAAAGTTCATCGTTGATGACTTTTCGTATAGAAAAGTTCATCGTTGATGACTTTTCTTATAGAAAAGTTCATCGTTGATGACTTTTCTTATAGAAAAGTTCATCGTTGATGACTTTTCTTATAGACAAGTTCATCGTTGATGACTTTTCTTGTAGAAAAGATCATCGTTGATGACTTTTCTTCTAGATGACTTTACTTCTAGAAAAGTTCATTGTTGATGAGTTTTCTTCTAGAAAAGTTCATCGTTGATGACTTTTCTTCTAGAAAAGTTCATCGTTGATGACTTTTCTTCTAGAAAAGTTCATAGTTGATGACTTTTCTTCTAGAAAAGTTAATTGTTGATGACTTTTCTTCTAGAAAAGTTCATCGTTGATGACTTTTCATATAGAAAAGTTCATCGTTGATGACTTTTCTTCTAGAAAAGTTCATCGTTGATGACTTTTCTTCTAGAAAAGTTCATAGTTGATGACTTTTCTTCTAGAAAAGTTAATTGTTGATGACTTTTCTTCTAGAAAAGTTAATTGTTGATGACTTTTCTTCTAGAAAAGTTCATCGTTGATGACTTTTCATCGTTGATGACTTTTCGTATAAAAAAGTTCATCGTTGATGACTTTTCGTATATAAAGTTCATCGTTGATGACTTTTCGTATAGAAAAGTTCATCGTTGATGACTTTTCGTATAGAAAGTTCATCGTTGATGACTTTTCTTCTAGAAAAGTTCATAGTTGATGACTGTTCTTCTAGAAAAGTTAATTGTTGATGACTTTTCTTCTAGAAAAGTTCATCGTTGATGACCTTTCATCGTTGATGACTTTTCGTATAAAAAAGTTCATCGTTGATGACTTTTCGTATAGAAAAGTTCATCGTTGATGACTTTTCGTATAGAAAGTTCATCGTTGATGACTTTTCGTATAGAAAAGTTCATCGTTGATGACTTTTCGTATAGAAAAGTTCATCGTTGATGACTTTTCGTATAGAAAAGTTCATCGTTGATGACTTTTCGTATAGAAAAGTTCATCGTTGATGACTTTTCGTATAGAAAAGTTCATCGTTGATGACTTTTCGTATAGAAAAGTTCATCGTTGATGACTTTTCGTATAGAAAAGTTCATCGTTGATGACTTTTCGTATAGAAAAGTTCATCGTCGATGACTTTTCGTATAGAAATGTTCATCGTTGATGACTTTTCGTATAGAAAAGTTCATCGTTGATGACTTTTCGTATAGAAAAGTTCATCGTTGATGACTTTCCGTATAGAAAAGTTCATCGTTGATGACTTTTCGTATAGAAAAGTTCATCGTTGATGACTTTTCGTATAGAAAAGTTCATCGTTGATGACTTTTCGTATAGAAAAGTTCATCGTTGATGACTTTTCGTATAGAAAAGTTCATCGTTGATGACTTTTCGTATAGAAAAGTTCATCGTTGATGACTTTTTGTATAGAAAAGTTCATCGTTGATGACTTTTCGTATAGAAAAGTTCATCGTTGATGACTTTTCGTATAGAAAAGTTCATCGTTGATGACTTTTCGTATAGAAAAGTTGATCGTTGATGACTTTTCGTATAGAAAAGTTCATCGTTGATGACTTTTCGTATAGAAAAATTCATCGTTGATGACTTCATCGTTGATGACTTTCATCGTTGATGACTTTTCGTATAGAAAAGTTCATCGTTGATGACTTTTCTTATAGAAAAGTTCATCGTTGATGACTTTTTTTAGAAAATTTCATCGTTGATGACTTTTCTTAGAAAATTTCATCGTTGATGACTTTTCTTAGAAAATTTCATCGTTGATGACTTTTCTTATAGAAAATTTCATCGTTGATGACTTTTCTAATAGAAAATTTCATCGTTGATGACTTTTCTTATAGAAAATTTCAACGTTGATGACTTTCCTTTAAGAAAAAGTCACCGTTGATGACTTTTCCGTAATAAAAGTTCATCGGTGATGACGTTTCTGTAAGAAAATATAATTGTTTGTAATATTTGGATGAAAAAATCATCCAGACTTATCGCAAATAAAGTTTTTGAAAAACATTTCCCTAAATACTTTTTTATATGTAATACATTTTTTGCTGTATAGTCAAATTTTTCAATTCGATTAAAAATTTTACCTTCCTCACACATTTCAATGCGCACATTTCAATTTCCTTTTTTGAAAATGCCGAGTGCTGAGTATGGCGGAATTACGCTTAATTGCTGTAATCAAAAAGGGTGTGCCTATTGAAAATCCTGAATCCTGTCGACTGCTTAACTGCCTTCCTTTCATAAATGAACATTGAGTTTTAAGAATGGCATTTATGGGTGAGAAAGTTAAACGCTCTTCCATTTGAAAGGAGACGGAAGTGTGTGTTTTTGCTAGTACATGCCAGAGTGTGTCTGTGTGCCAACTTACACATGTATTATACGAAAATGCACATATCCTTTCAACTTTATTGAGGTAAATATGATTTTACTTAAAACACCAACTTAGCTCTTTTAAAAGTTAAGGTAATGCAAAAAGTTACGCCAATATTCTATGATAATTTGCATATTTGCTCTATTACTGCTACCGCTGCTATACTTATACATGCACATACATTTACATGTATATCATATGTAGGAATATTGCATATTGTAGATGTGAATAAGAATGACTGTGAAGGAAATAAATTGGAACCAGGTTGATATGGAAAGTTAAAGCAATATATATATTCCACCGAGACAAAATGGATCCAATATTTATTTTTTATACGAAAAGGTCATCGTTGATGACTTTTCTATATGAAAAGGTCATCGTTGATGACTTTTCTATATGAAAAGGTCATCGTTGATGACTTTTCTATATGAAAAGGCTATTGTTGATGTCTTTTCTATACGAAAAGGTCATCGTTGATGACCTTTCTATATGAAAATGTCATCGTTGATGACCTTTCTATATGAAAATGTCATCGTTGATGACTTTCCTATACGAAAAGGTCATCGTTGATGACTTTTCTATACGAAAAGGTCATCGTTGATGACTTTTCTGTACGAAAAGATCATCGTTGATGACTTTTCTGTACGAAAAGATCATCGTTGATGGATTTTCTATACGAAAAGGTCATCGTTGATGACTTTTCTATCCGAATAGGTCATCGTTGATGACTTTTCTGTACGAAAAGGTCATCGTTGATGACTTTTCTATACGAAAAGGTCATCGTTGATGACTTTTCTATGCGAAAGGTCTTCGTTGATGACTTTTCTATGCGAAGAGGTCATCGTTGACGACTTTTCATCGTTGATGACTTTTCTACACGAAAAGATCATCGTTGATGACTTTTCTACTCGAAAAGGTCATCGTTGATGACTTTTCTATACGAAAAGGTCATCGTTGATGACTTTTCATCGTTGATGACTTTTCTACACGAAAAGATCATCGTTGATGACTTTTCTACTCGAAAAGGTCATCGTTGATGACTTTTTCTACACGAAAAGTCTTCGTTGAAGACTTTTCTATACGAAAGGTCGTCGTTGTTGACCGTTCTATACAAAAAGGTTATCGTTGTTGACCGTTCTATACGAAAAGGTCATCGTTGTTAACCGTTCTATACGAAAAGGTCATCGTTGATGACTTTTCTATACGAAAAGGTCATCGTTGATGACTTTTCTATACGAAAAGGTCATCGTTGATGACTTTTCTATACGAAAAGGTCATCGTTGATGACTTTTCTATACGAAAAGGTCATCGTTGATGACTTTTCTATACGAAAAGGTCATCGTTGATGACTTTTCTATACGAAAAGGTCATCGTTGATGACTTTTCTATACGAAAAGGTCATCGTTGATGACTTTTCTATACGATAAAGGTCATCGTTGATGACTTTTCTATACGAAGAGGTCGTCGTTGATGACTTTTCTTCTAGAAAAGTTCATCGTTGATTACTTTTTTTCTAGAAACTTTATCGTTGATGACTTTTCTTCTAGAAACATTATCGTTGATGACTTTTCTGTAATACTTGATGACTTTACTCTGCATTCTCTGACCGCCTTTTTAACCGACTACCTTTGGAGGAAACGAAAAAGTTTCTTCGCTTCATCACCTAAACATGAACGTAAGTCTGTCTGTCCTTTCTTCAACACCCGACGTGCGAGAAAGGTGAGCGCTCTTACGTCATAACTGCCTAAGTTGTGTTGTTATCGACGTCGTCGTCGTCGACGCCACAACGTCGAGGAGTCAGTTTGAAATTAGTGGTGCAAGTGCCACCAAATGCTCTTTCGGCAAAGTTGGCTGCACGAAGTGTAAGTAGTTGTGTCGCATTTAAAAAGTATTATTTGAAACGGTGTCATTAAAAGTTAAGATGATATAAAATTTTAATTAAAAGCAATTAAAACTAAACAAACAAATTGTTGTCTTTAAGTGTGTTATGGCATTGTACGTAAAAGCATGTGCAAGCATGCACAAATTCCTAAAAGTGAGCATGCAAATTATACATAGCTAAAAATTAGAGCATAGTTTTAGGGTGTTGAAATTGAAAATCATATCACACGAACCATAAACGAGTGCTGCTGTCGATGCCGAAAGCTGATGATGAGGCTGTTGAAACTGCTGCTGCAAACTGAACACAAATTTTGTTGATTTTGTATTTGAAGTGTTCCATTTTCGCTTCTCACCCTTTTTCCAAAAATTTGTTAAGGGAACTTTACTACAGCTTTTAGCTGTTGGTCTTCAACTTAAAACTAAAGCATAGTTTTTGGTGTTTTATTTTTTATTTTTGAGAAAAGTTCTGGGATATCCATTTTATTTCTCTTAATTTTTGTGTGTAATTTATCTAAAATGAACTAATGAATTCGGTTTTTTTTTCTGTTATATTTTAGGAGGGGGTTTATTTAAAAAGTTCTTGATTTGAAAGTTTCATGTTCGTTTTGTGCTCTTCTGCTTTAAGTAAATACTAATTTTTATTTTATCTAGAATATCAACATCATCATCATCATTCAATATTCCTTTAAGGCTAGATGGTGTATCAAGGGAAAAGGAACAGTGTTTTAAATTATTATTTAATATGGATTTTGCAGATGATACATTTAAAATGATAAAATGTTAATTACCATTGATTATATACTGCTAATGCTATGCAATAAAATTGTTGTCGAAGGGCTGTGCATAAGATTTTCTGGTGTAATATGAAGTCCTAAACATGAAAAAATATTAAAAAATGTTCTGTTGTAATTTGTTTTCTTAACATTTTTCGTTAAAATTTCCATTTTCTTGAAAGGTGCCTTTGGTATTTGAATTATATTCATTGAAGTATACGCTTGATAAAGCCAAGATAGACTTTAAATTAAAGGAACGTATGAGGACTACAAGTTTTAGTAACCACACTTTCACGTAGAAACAGATGTTTAGTAACTGTCGTTAAAATAATTAGAATTTTTCTTTAAATATTCTATTTTGCTGGCTCGACAAAATCCGAAATAATAGAAAAAAATCCCAAAAATGAGTTTGTTCCAATTGTGGAAAGCTAGAATCTTAAAAAATAAACTAATGCCTATTTTATGAAAATCTATAGATAAATGTAGCTTTAGCAGAAATAAGAGAATTTCAACATAATCCGGTTTTATCAGATGCTGCGGACCAAAAGTGTAGCACATCGGTGGATGTGTTTAGGAATATTTGGCGGAAAGTTTTGGACCATTTGAAGTCATTTTAGCTATTTCCGTCAGACTGTCCGTCTGTCTGCCTGGTTGGTGCGAATGATAACTATCGACACGATTGACTTTAAATTTGGCCTGTGTTAATTTTGTTTTCTATCTCAGGCTAAGGTCATAGATGGACTGTGTTGACCCAATCCTTCGAGTACCTCCCCACGAAGGGTCAAAAGTTAGTGAAATATTGATTATCTCATAACTTCTATACTACTACTCAGAATCCCTCACAATTCCACACATAGTACTAATTTCTGAGTCGCTATCATCTTGAGAAAAATGGGTGAAGTTTTCACGCCCCCTTTATTACCTCCCATACAAATGGACTATTATACACAAAAAGTTTACGGCTTACAACTTTGATCCAGGTGCATACAAATACTTAAAATTCTGTACAGTGTAATGTTTTTATAGCAGCCATTGTAACAGGTGGCGCAAAAGTAACCTTTCGATGTTATGTTAGACGCGATTGGCGGTCAGCAGCTAACAGCTGATGCACCGTCTGGACTTTGTACGGAAACATCTTCAAATCTTGTACCAAAATTCGCTGTAGAGACCGTCGACTGATACCCATTTGCGTGGCACGTCATCTGGTCGATGTCGACGGCGCTTCCATGACATCCTCGGCTACAGCAGCAATATTCTCTGCAGAACGGCTACTCCGGGGTCTGCCACGCCTGGCAGCATCTCGTGTTGTGCCAGTCTCTTCGAGGCGAGCGGCTAAACGTCGCAGTGTTTCACCAGTAGGCGTTGGACGGCCTGGAAATCTGTGCCAAAGTCACCGACCGATTATTGGTCAAATAAATAGTCAGCAATATTCCGCGTTCTGGAGCAGTGTAGCGTAACATTGTTTATTAACGTATATTTCGCATGTGTTTACTACACAAATGTCAAAACAGAACTGACATTAGGGGCCAATCGCAAAATTTATAGCATTTTCTGATAGGAGGATTACTTTTGCGCCACCTGTATATTAATCAAACTAATCGTTCTACAAATGCAACTTTTCGTGCGCTAAGTCTATTTTTTTAAAATCCAAAAAAAAAAAACACTTTCCAGACGACCTACGAGCTTGACACCCATGATTATATTATATTTTAGCTCTCATTAAGAGCTATAATTTTCCCTTGACCCATTCCCAATCCGACGTACCTTTAAGGAGCTAGAGCAAAATAAACTTTCCGTTCACATTTGAAAATGATGCCAAGTCTATTTTTTATAAAATAAAAAAAAAACAATTTCCAGTCGACCTACGACCTTGACATCCATGAGCAATCTTTTTGAAATTGACCGATTGTGGCTACGTGCCACACAGCAAACGAAACTATTGATTTGTTGCGAGAAAAGTATGGAGATTCGATTATTTCAAGAAATTGTGATAATGAATGGCCTCCAAGAAGTTGTGATTTAACACGATTATACTATTTCTTGTGGGGTTCTTTGAAGTCATTGGTCTTTCGAAATAAACCAGACTCTCTTCAAGCTTTACAAGTTAATATTGAACGTGCCATTCATGACATACGACATGATTTAGTGGAAAAAGTGCTCGAAAATTGGGTTCAGCAAATTCGTTCCTGCAGATGAAGTCATGGATTCCGCTTGAATGCCGTTTTATTTAGAACTTAATTGTATCGATTGTACTTCATATTAAATAAAAAACGTTTGAATTTCCATCACAATCAGGGTTCTTGTACTACTACACGCCCTCTGACATTTTTGAGAAATAAGCTGATCCATCTTTCGCACGTTATAGTTTAAGCTGAAGAACTTCATACCTGTATTCAAGTGGACTTTACCACATCGCAAAGTCCACTTGAATATTAATATTCTTTGCTACTTCGTTATATGCACAACCTAATATTTCAGGATTTTTGTATTATTATACTCCCTCAGAGCTTTCCAAAAAAATAAGCGGAGTCATGTTTTCTATATAACTGTTTTAGCTATAGAGGACAAATATGTAAAAATTAACATTTTTTACATTCTCAAATTCAAGTGGACTTTACAACTTCCTTAAGCGCAAATAATAATATTTCTGGATTTTTGTTCTATTTTACTCAGAGCTTTCCGAAAAATAAGCCAAGTCACCTTCCACTTATTATAGTTTAAACTGTAGAGACCAAAGAATTATGTAAAAACTACCATTAATTGCATACTCATCTTCAACTGGACTTTACAACTTCGTTTAAAGCACTATTTAGTATTTCTGAATTGTTGTACTTCTCCAGAGCTTTCCAAAGAAAGCATGATCAAGTTAAAATGAGCAATTTCGGCATATTTCTCTATAAACTTTCTCTATCTTTACCAGTATAACACTTAAAGGTTCTTGTCTCCACTACATACATTTGACTATAGCCTTTACTAAATGTTCTCTCTCTCAAAGTTTCCCAACCATATCGGTTTTCGTCACACTGTTCGCTCGCTTGTCGACTTTACTGCCCCCAAAAGTATTACGATGATGTTACAAAATATGACAGCCTAAAGCTGTTGCAATAATACTTTTGCACATTGTGCATTATGAAATTGTACATAGTTTTGATGTGCTGCAGCAATAGTTGTGGCATGAAATTTTCTTATTATTTACTTTAATAAAACGACCAAAAAAGGGAAAAACCCAAACGACAAAAGAAAAACACTTTGAAAGCCGGAAACTTTTGCCTTTGGTGTGGTGCGGTGCAGTGTATGTGTGTGTTCGTTACCAAAGATGTAATTTAAGACTTTCTTCTTCGTCGTCGTCGTCTTCTTCTTCTTCATCTGCTAGTGTGTGCCAACTTGACGAGCTCAAAACTTTAAGAAAATTCCCAGGGAGGAACATTTGGAGCAAAGTTTTCTATTTGCTCCTCTGATGATGGGATATATATTCGCATAGCAAAAAAAATAGTTTTTATGGTTAATATTAACATAAATACACATCATACAATAAATGGAAATCGACTCCAAAAACGATGTACAGACAAAAAATAGAAGGACGAGGCTACAAAAGGGGGTAGAGCTGTTCTAGCAAAACTATTCAAAAGTCCATAATGTTGTTACACACACAGATGTAAGTAGATTTTTGAAATATGAGACATTTCATGTGAAATCTTTGACATGATGTCAAAGAATAAAATAAAAAATCCTTAAATAATTTATTGAGGTTTAAACAAATATGGCAATTTTGAACTATTTCTATGCGCTCATCTGTAAATATATTATACAAACATATTTTCCTGAAAGCTCTCAAGGAGCACTATAACAAAAAAATCCAAACATATCAAGTTGAGTCTACAGCCAAGGACAGAGGCATGCCTGGATATTTGTATTTCCGAGTTATTTAAACTATAGTTTGTCAAAGGTGACTAAACTCATTTTTCTGAAAGCTCTTAGGTAGTATAATAATACATGAAATATTAGTTTGAGCACCTTGAACATCCCTATGTTAGTAATAGTATTTTGATATACTCCTTTGGCCTCGGTAGCTTAAACTGTATTTAAGTGAAAGATAATTCAGCTTGTTTTTTTAGAAAGCTCTGAGGGAGTACAATAATATAAAAATCGAGAAATATTAGATTGTGAGTTAATCAAATTAGTGGTAATATTGACATAGTTCCATGGCCTTCAATGCTTAAACTAGTGTGTGTGAAAGATTATTAAGCTTTTTTTTGGAAAGCTCTTGGCTTTAAACAAAGGAGTTAAATTAAAATCCAGGTAATTTTGATATACTCCACTTTAAAATTTACACTTTGTAAAGAATGTAATTTGTAAAGAGAATGACTATCTTATCTTATCTTATTTTTTCGAAAAGCTCTGGATAAGCTCAATAATCTAAGGGAAAATCTACAGAAGGAAAAATTCCACTTGTTTTTCCGTATTGAATTAAATTACATTTTGCAATAGTTACATCGTCTATACAACTTAAAAGCTCTAGAGGATTTCTTTCTTTATGAATTCCTTACTTTTCTATAAATTTGTTAAGTACTGAGCCAGGTCAAAGTCTTGAAGCTTTTTACCATAATATTGAAACATTTCAAATTTTTGGAATATCCCATATATATTCCACAAAACTCTCCGAACTGGTACTTAGTATGTATATTCTTCATACAATAGATTCTTATATTCGTTTACGAAATGAAACATTATATAATAGATCGTATGAATTTATTCATTCATTTATATAAACATATATCCTGATATACATATATACATATTTAAGTACACACGAACATACATACGAGTATAATGTAATGTGATGTATAACAATATTTAAATTTCTTTTCCGAAAGTAATGATTCTTTGGTGCTCTTTCTCCCAACATGAGGACCACATCATCGACTTCGACAATAGTTACTGGTAACAGCTAACTCTTCTCCATTTGGGTGCGTAGGCCACAATTATTTCCTGGGAGTGGAGCGAAGTGTGTGTGTGTGAGGATATATGGGCTTGTGGCAGGAGGTTTTAATAAAATTTATTAGACATTTTTCCAGATGATGATAAAGTTTCTTAAGAATAATTTGCATAAAAATATCGTAGTTTTTAAGCAGCCAGAACAGCAGAAATAAGAATTCAAACTCTAAATGGAACAATGAAATTGAAATATATGAGAAGCAGGACTTGGATTTCCTTTCTTTGTAATAATAGTTTAAGAAATTTCAAGGAAAAGGCTTTTGATTGAGGGTCTTGCGATGGAAGTTTTACTAGAGTCCAGATTACAAGAATCGGAAGGACAATTTTTTAATTTCATAAAAAAATACAAAATTTAGATTGCGTACAATATTTTAAAAACTTTTTCTAAACTCTGATGTTCTAAAGAAAAAAAGGTTTTATAATAATTATTTAAAACATTTATTTTGTATTCATTTTAGCCAATTTCAAAGATTTTTCCGAGAGAAAAATATGGTAAGTTTATTTAGGATATTTTTTTCGTTTGATAAAACTGTCTCAATATCCCAAATTTTATTTGAATTTCATATGATTTACTTTTAATACCCATAAAGTACTCAACTAATCAGTAAATTCCCGCCTACTTAAATTCACAAGTTCACCCTTTCGAATTCAAGGACTTTTTCTTTGTGAAATATGACAAATAGAAGAAGGGACATAACGACAAAACATTGTTCTGCTCGTGCCATTAGTTTAGTAAATTATTGTTCACCCCCAATTGAGGGGTAGAACTAAAACTTACCAAAATTTCCAAGTACTGCAGACAAAAAAGTTGTTTTTGAAGCATTTACAAGAAAAAAATATCGCATTTGCTGATGTAGACAGAAAACTATTGATATCCGAACCACCGAAGACTAACAAGGATTAAAATAACGCATATGTACTAAAATACGAAAGGGCTGAGTAGTACTGTCAAATCGTCATAATCAATGATATTCAATGAGACAATAATGTAGAAGTGAAATAATCGGTGGGAAACTATAACGATAAATCGAATATTCGAATATTTCAATAGTTAAATACTCATTTCGATAGATCTATACATATTCGATAGATCTATTTTTTAGGGATATTGAATTTTTAAATTCTATATATATGCCAAACTGTCAAATACCCCCTTTTCCTAGGGAAAAGTTGTCAGGGACCACCTTTTCCTAAGGAAAAATTGTTAGAGTCCTCCTTTCCCTAAGGAAATTTTGCTAGAGACCACCTTTTCTTAAGGAAAAGTTGTCAGAGACTACATTTTCCTAAGGAAAAGTTGTCAGAGACCACCTTTTTCTAAGTAAAAGTTGTCAGAGACAACCTTTTCCTACAGAAAGGTTGTCAGAGACCACCTTTTCCTAAGGAAAAGTTGTCAGAGACGACCTTTTCTTAAGGAAAAGTTGTCAGGGACCACCTTTTCCTAAGGAAAAGTTGTCAGAGACGAGCTTTTCTTAAGGAAAAGTTGTCAGAGACCAGCTTTTCCTAAGGAAAAGTTGTCAAAGGCCACCTTTTCCTAAGGAAAATTGTCAGAGAGCACCATTTCCTAAGGAAAAGCTGTCAGGGATCACATTTTCCTAAGGAAAAGTTGTGAGAGACCACCTTATTCTAAGAAAAAGTTGTGAGAGACCACCTTATTCTAAGAAAAAGTAATCAGAGACCACCTTTTCCTAGTTGTCTAAGACCACCTTTTCCTAAGGAAAAGTTGTCAGATACCAGCTTTTCCTAAGGAAAAGTTGTCAGAGACCAGGTTTTCCTTAGGAAAAGCTGTCAGAGATCACATTTTCCTAAGGAAAAGTTGTGAGAGAAGATTATTCAATTATTCAATTATTCAATTATTCAATTATTCAATTATTCAATTATTCAATTATTCAATTATTCAATTATTCAATTATTCAATTATTCAATTATTCAATTATTCAATTATTCAATTATTCAATTATTCAATTATTCAATTATTCAATTATTCAATTATTAAATTATTCAATTATTCAATTATTCAATTATTCAATTATTCAATTATTCAATTATTCAATTATTCAATTATTCAATTATTCAATTATTCAATTATTCAATTATTCATTATTCAATTATTCAATTATTCAATTATTCAATTATTCAATTATTCAATTATTCAATTATTCAATTATTCAATTATTCAATTATTCAATTATTCAATTATTCAATTATTCAATTATTCAATTATTCAATTATTCAATTATTCAATTATTCAATTATTCAATTATTCAATTATTCAATTATTCAATTATTCAATTATTCAATTATTCAATTATTCAATTATTCAATTATTCAATTATTCAATTATTCAATTATTCAATTATTCAATTATTCAATTATTCAATTATTCAATTATTCAATTATTCAATTATTCAATTATTCAATTATTCAATTATTCAATTATTCAATTATTCAATTATTCAATTATTCAATTATTCAATTATTCAATTATTCAATTATTCAATTATTCAATTATTCAATTATTCAATTATTCAATTATTCAATTATTCAATTATTCAATTATTCAATTATTCAATTATTCAATTATTCAATTATTCAATTATTCAATTTTTCAATTATTCAATTATTCAATTATTCAATTATTCAATTATTCAATTATTCAATTATTCAATTATTCAATTATTCAATTATTCAATTATTCAATTATTCAATTATTCAATTATTCAATTATTCAATTATTCAATTATTCGATTATTCAATTATTCAATTATTCAATTATTCAATTATTCAATTATTCAATTATTCAATTATTCAATTATTCAATTATTCAATTAATCAATTATTCAATTATTCAATTATTCAATTATTCAATTATTCAATTATTCAATTATTCAATTATTCAATTATTCAATTATTCAATTATTCAATTATTCAATTATTCAATTATTCAATTATTCAATTATTCAATTATTCAATTATTCAATTATTCAATTATTCAATTATTCAATTATTCAATTATTCAATTATTCAATTATTCAATTATTCAATTATTCAATTATTCAATTATTCAATTATTCAATTATTCAATTATTCAATTATTCAATTATTCAATTATTCAATTATTCAATTATTCAATTATTCAATTATTCAATTATTCAATTATTCAATTATTCAATTATTCAATTATTCAATTATTCAATTATTCAATTATTCAATTATTCAATTATTCAATCATTCAATTATTCAATTATTCAATTATTCAATTATTCAATTATTCAATTATTCAATTATTCAATTATTCAATTATTCAATTATTCAATTATTCAATTTTCAATTATTCAATTATTCAATTATTCAATTATTCAATTATTCAATTATTCAATTATTCAATTATTCAATTATTCAATTATTCAATTATTCAATATTCAATTATTCAATTATTCAATTATTCAATTATTCAATTATTCAATTATTCAATTATTCAATTATTCAATTATTCAATTATTCAATTATTCAATTATTCAATTATTCAATTATTCAATTATTCAATTATTCAATTATTCAATTATTCAATTATTCAATTATTCAATTATTCAATTATTCAATTATTCAATTATTCAATTATTCAATTATTCAATTATTCAATTATTCAATTATTCAATTATTCAATTATTCAATTATTCAATTATTCAATTATTCAATTATTCAATTATTCAATTATTCAATTATTCAATTATTCAATTATTCAATTATTCAATTATTCAATTATTCAATTATTCAATTATTCAATTATTCAATTATTCAATTATTCAATTATTCAATTATTCAATTATTCAATTATTCAATTATTCAATTATTCAATTATTCAATTATTCAATTATTCAATTATTCAATTATTCAATTATTCAATTATTCAATTATTCAATTATTCAATTATTCAATTATTCAATTATTCAATTATTCAATTATTCAATTATTCAATTATTCAATTATTCAATTATTCAATTATTCAATTATTCAATTATTCAATTATTCAATTATTCAATTATTCAATTATTCAATTATTCAATATTATTTCAATTATTCAATTATTCAATTATTCAATTATTCAATTATTCAATTATTCAATTATTCAATTATTCAATTATTCAATTATTCAATTATTCAATTATTCAATTATTCAATTATTCAATTATTCAATTATTCAATTATTCAATTATTCAATTATTCAATTATTCAATTATTCAATTATTCAATTATTCAATTATTCAATTATTCAATTATTCAATTATTCAATTATTCAATTATTCAATTATTCAATTATTCAATTATTCAATTATTCAATTATTCAATTATTCAATTATTCAATTATTCAATTATTCAATTATTCAATTATTCAATTATTCAATTATTCAATTATTCAATTATTCAATTATTCAATTATTCAATTATTCAATTATTCAATTATTCAATTATTCAATTATTCAATTATTCAATTATTCAATTATTCAATTATTCAATTATTCAATTATTCAATTATTCAATTATTCAATTATTCAATTATTCAATTATTCAATTATTCAATTATTCAATTATTCAATTATTCAATTATTCAATTATTCAATTATTCAATTATTCAATTATTCAATTATTCAATTATTCAATTATTCAATTATTATTCAATTATTCAATTATTCAATTATTCAATTATTCAATTATTCAATTTTCAATTATTCAATTATTCATTTATTCAATTATTCAATTATTCAATTATTCAATTATTCAATTATTCAATTATTCAATTATTCAATTATTCAATATTCAATTATTCAATTATTCAATTATTCAATTATTCAATTATTCAATTATTCAATTATTCAATTATTCAATTATTCAATTATTCAATTATTCAATTATTCAATTTATCAATTATTCAATTATTCAATTATTCAATTATTCAATTATTCAATTATTCAATTATTCAATTATTCAATTATTCAATTATTCAATTATTCAATTATTCAATTATTCAATTATTCAATTATTCAATATTCAATTATTCAATTATTCAATTATTCAATTATTCAATTATTCAATTATTCAATTATTCAATTATTCAATTATTCAATTATTCAATTATTCAATTATTCAATTATTCAATTATTCAATTATTCAATTATTCAATTATTCAATTATTCAATTGTTCACTTATTCAATTATTCAATTATTCAATTATTCAATTATTCAATTATTCAATTATTCAATTATTCAATTATTCAATTATTCAATTATTCAATTATTCAATTATTCAATTATTCAATTATTCAATTATTCAATTATTCAATTATTCAATATTCAATTATTCAATTATTCAATTATTCAATTATTCAATTATTCAATTATTCAATTATTCAATTATTCAATTATTCAATTATTCAATTATTCAATTATTCAGTTATTCAATTATTCAATTATTCAATTATTCAATTATTCAATTATTCAATTATTCAATTATTCAATTATTCAATTATTCAATTATTCAATTATTCAATTATTCAATTATTCAATTATTCAATTATTCAATTATTCAATTATTCAATTATTCAATTATTCAATTATTCAATTATTCAATTATTCAATTATTCAATTATTCAATTATTCAATTATTCAATTATTCAATTATTCAATTATTCAATTATTCAATTATTCAATTATTCAATTATTCAATTATTCAATTATTCAATTATTCAATTATTCAATTATTCAATTATTCAATTATTCAATTATTCAATTATTCAATTATTCAATTATTCAATTATTCAATTATTCAATTATTCAATTATTCAATTATTCAATTATTCAATTATTCAATTATTCAATTATTCAATTATTCAATTATTCAATTATTCAATTATTCAATTATTCAATTATTCAATTATTCAATTATTCAATTATTCAATTATTCAATTATTCAATTATTCAATTATTCAATTATTCAATTATTCAATTATTCAATTATTCAATTATTCAATTATTCGATTATTCAATTATTCAATTATTCAATTATTCAATTATTCAATTATTCAATTATTCAATAATTCAATTATTCAATTATTCAATTATTCAATTATTCAATTATTCAATTATTCAATTATTCAATTATTCAATTATTCAATTATTCAATTATTCAATTATTCAATTATTCAATTATTCAATTATTCAATTATTCAATTATTCAATTATTCAATTATTCAATTATTCAATTATTCAATTATTCAATTATTCAATTATTCAATTATTCAATTATTCAATTATTCAATTATTCAATTATTCAATTATTCAATTATTCAATTATTCAATTATTCAATTATTCAATTATTCAATTATTCAATTATTCATTATTATTCAATTATTCAATTATTCAATTATTCAATTATTCAATTATTCAATTATTCAATTATTCAATTATTCAATTATTCAATTATTCAATTAATCAATTATTCAATTATTCAATTATTCAATTATTCAATTATTCAATTATTCAATTATTCAATTATTCAATTATTCAATTATTCAATTATTCAATTATTCAATTATTCAATTATTCAATTATTCAATTATTCAATTATTCAATTATTCAATTATTCAATTATTCAATTATTCAATTATTCAATTATTCAATTATTCAATTATTCAATTATTCAATTATTCAATTATTCAATTATTCAATTATTCAATTATTCAATTATTCAATTATTCAATTATTCAATTATTCAATTATTCAATTATTCAATTATTCAATTATTCAATTATTCAATTATTCAATTATTCAATTATTCAATTATTCAATTAATCAATTATTCAATTATTCAATTATTCAATTATTCATTATTATTCAATTATTCAATTATTCAATTATTTAATTATTCAATTATTCAATTATTCAATTATTCAATTATTCAATTATTCAATTATTCAATTAATCAATTAATCAATTATTCAATTATTCAATTATTCAATTATTCATTATTCATTATTATTCAATTATTCAATTATTCAATTATTCAATTATTCAATTATTCAATCATTCAATTATTCAATTATTCAATTATTCAATTATTCAATTATTCAATTATTCAATTATTCAATTATTCATTTATTCAATTATTCAATTATTCTATGAATTAAAAATTCTGTTATTTAAAATTACACATACATATAAATATACAGATATTTTAACATTTAAAATACTCAAATATTGAAATTGTAAAATGTTCTAATTTTGAAATATTTATGTTTTCAAGTATTCAATAATGCAAATTTTTCAATATCTATATAAAAAATAGTTAATAATGGAAAAATGTCAAATATTTTAGTTTTCAAATATTCCCTTATTTGTATATGCAAATATTTAAATCCTTTAAATGTTTTAACGGAAATTATTACGACCGCATATCTGACGCCTATAGTCTCTGTACTTCGACACTATTTATCCTTAAACGACAAATAATATTTAATAAAACTTACACATTGATAGTCATAACATTTAGGCACTCCAACACACGCGTTCACGTACACATACAATCATACGACATTCCCATAGATCTAAAAAATTACAAAAGAAATATTTCAACTGAAAATAAAAAAAGAACTCGCATAACTTTACTTGAGCTGATAACATTTAACAGGACCAAGAAAATAAACAAAAACATGACAAAAATTGGACTTAAGATCGTTTAGGTCGAATTCTATATGCCCTTCATTAAACATTTTATTTGTTGTATTATTAAAAAAATAAACAAAAGATTGTATATTTTTATAACTTCTAACCATTGTATTGATAGCTTAGAGTGTTTTGAATTTCTGGTACAAATCTGTCTTTGTGTCCTCGGGATAGTTCTATTGTAGTCCTGTAGGGTACTTAGCTGGTGCGGAAATCCTTTACAATAAATACTTTTGTATTTTATTTGTATTACAAAAAAAAAAAGAAAGAAAGCAAAGACCAGATGAGTGGGTGAATGAGACTTCGATGGGAATATACGTATACGTATGTGTGTATGTTTATGGTTTTCTATAGAACCCTTTTTCTTGAGTTGTTTTCCTTTTTTTGCCGACGTAAATATCCTTTTCCCCCCTCCACCGCTTTCAGTTCATAAGGGTATGTATGAGTATAACTACATATTCGCTTTACTCGACAATATTTATTTCTGTTATATTTATGTTCAAAATATTCTCTAGTGGTAAGTTATTTTTGCAAAAATGCTTAGATTACAGTGTTTTCATACATGCATTGTTTGATAGAATCTTTAAATTTTCTTTGCATCACTTGTAAAGACTATAACTCCTTAAATAGGAGTCCTACTGCAAAATTGCGTTGCGTTTGGGCATCAAACATTTTCGGTAACAAATTTTAATTTTCTCTCCAAACCATTTTCGAATCAGTATATTTTTTTAGCGAATCAGTATAACATTTTAGCAAAACTGTAATTGCTAAAAATCAAATTATTTCCCAACAAAAATTTTCTCCAGCAAATTTCGTTGCTATGTCGATATATCCATTCCAAAATCTGCTAAGTCGACTTAGCATGTTTTTAGGGAGATTGCATTTTTAACTTCAAAATATTCCAAATTATATTCAGTCATAATTTGGTAACCCGATCAAAAGTTATTCACAAAACATTACAGGTCATTCGATTTCCATTACAAAGGAATTTCACACAAATTTAAAAAAATAATCCAACTTTGATCTCCTTTCCTGAAAAACTATCTTTTTGGCGCTTATCATAGTTTAGAATTAATCTTCTTATTAAGTATATATATGTAGATTGATTGATAGATTGCCTTTGCAATGACTATAGTCCGACATAGAATGGACCAAATTTGCCCACTTCTCTTTCTGGTATTTATCATATAATGTAGCAAATTACATACTATTTTACAGTCGGTTCAATTGACTTATAGTTATACCCTACACCACACTGTGGTACAGGGTATTATAAGTTTGTTTCACGGCAGATGTTTGTAACACCTTAAAATAACACAGCTAGACCCACCTTAAAGTATACCGATCGACTCAGAATCACTAGCTGAGTCGATTTAACGATGTCCGTCCGTCCGTCCGTCCGTCCGTCCGTCCATGTAAAGTTGTTCGTCGACTACAGGTCGCAATTTCACTCCGATCGTTCTGAAATTTTGCAGTTTAGAGTATTTCGCGGCTGTTAAGATCGCTATTGAATTTGGTTGAAATCGGTTCAGATTTAGATATAGCTCCCATATATATCTTTCGTCCGATTTGGCCCTTTAGTCCTATAGAAGCTGTATTTTACATCCGATCGTTCTGAAATTTAGAATGGTAGAGTTTCTTGATCCATGAACCAACATTGCCGAATTTGAAGAAAATCGGTTAAGATTTAGCTATAGCTCCCATATATATGTTTCGTCCGATTTGGCCCTTTAGTCCTATAGAAGCTGTATTTTACATACGATCGTTTTGAAATTTAAAATGGTAGAGTTTCTTGATCCATGAACAATCATTGCCGAACTTGAAGAAAATCGGTTCAGATTTAGATATAGCTCCCATATATATCTTTCGTCCGATTTGGTCCTTTAGTCCTATAGAAGCTGTATTTTACATCCGATCGTTTTGAAATTTAGAATGGTAGAGTTTCTTGATCCATGAACCAACATAGCCGAATTTGAAGAAAATCGGTTAAGATTTAGCTATAGCTCCCATATATATGTTTCGTCCGATTTGGCCCTTTAGTCCTATAGAAGCTGTATTTTACATCCGATCGTTTTGAAATTTAGAATGGTAGAGTTTCTTGATCCATAAACCAACATTGCCGAATTTGAAGAAAATCGGTGCATATTTAGATATAGCTCCCATATATATCTTTCGTCCGATTTGGTCCTTTAGTCCTATAGAAGCTGTATTTTACATCCGATCGTTTTGAAATTTAGAATGGTTGAGTTTCTTGATCCATGAACCAACATTGCCAAATTTGAAGAAAATCGGTTAAGATTTAGCTATAGCTCCCATATATATGTTTCGTCCGATTTGGCCCTTTAGTCCTATAGAAGCTGTATTTTACATCCGATCGTTTTGAAATTTAGAATGATAGAGTTTCTTGATCCATGAACCAACATTGCCGAATTTGAAGAAAAGCGGTTAGGATTTAGCTATAGCTCCCATATATATGTTTCGTCCGATTTGGCCCTTTAGTCCTATAAAAGCTGTATTTTACATCCAATCGTGTTGAAATTTAGAATGGTAGAGTTTCTTGATCCATGAACCAACACTACCGAATTTGAAGAAAATCGGTAAAGATTTAGCTATAGCTCCCATATGTACGTTTCATCCGATTTGGCTCTTTAGATCCAATCGTTTTTATACCCTATTTAAGTATAAAATGTCCTAAAAGTAAATTTATGTAAACAATTTATACATGAATTACAAAATTTATATATCAGAGTTATTCAATATTACGAGAGTGGTGTAGGGTATTATATAGTCGGCACCGCCCGACTTTAGCCTTTCCTTACTGGTTTTTCATTAGTTTTATTTTCCACACCACTGTGCATTGTTTTTTCTCTTGTTATCCCAGAGAAAAAAAGAAGAACAATACCCTTAAAAAACTGTCTGATATATAGTTTAACTTTATGCACATTAATACACAGAACACTTAAGCACACACTCGTACACATACATTGGAACACAAGAGGATAGACAACTACGTAGTATATCCACATACACTCACCCATACATGGATATATGAGGACCCTTCCACGTAAGTTTTGTCCTGCTATTATTGTTTTTTTTTGTTCTGTCGACCCTATTTTGTCTATAACTTTGAACAAATGTACCGCCCCTATAAACCACGTTCTCATGTATTGGTATGTTTTCTATTGGTGTTTACATTCGTATGACTGCTGCACACACACGCACACTAACATACACATTTGTCTAAGGACATTCAAATCCACTCACACTTGTGTGTTCTATTTTATAGTTATCATAAAGAATATATTCGCAACAACAACAGCAGCAACGACGAAAACAACACCAACAAATTATTAAATATGTTTAAGTAGTGTTTGGTGTTAGACAAAAAACGACGAAAACGAGAACCATAAAATAGTCAGTCTTTCCTTTATGGAGGGATGGAGGTATTCACCAAAACGAGGGAGGTTTAATAAATTTAGGAATCAAACTGGGTTAAATCTTCGAGGCAATATTGTTGTATTAAAGATGTTTTTTGTATATTAAGCTATATTTAAAGATGTTATAAAATAAGAATATCACATCAACCCAAAGAAAATCGTGGAAAAAATAACTTCAAATGGCCCAAAACGGATTTACGCTAAATACTCTTGGGGTCTCTTAGGTCACTCCATCGATGGGTTACACTTTTGGCCGCAGAAACTGATATATATCCTCGTTCAGAATACTGGTATTGGGAAAGGGCTATTAAATTCTAAATGTATCCATAGTTATTAATTAAATTATTAACCATAGTATATCGAATAGTCATTGTTTTCTTCGTTGGGATCCTAGCTTTAAAAAATTGGACAAACTAATTTTTTGCGATTTTTTATATATTTTTTATGATTTTTTCTTGCAAGCAATAAATGATTCTTTTTTAAAAAAAATTTTTTTTTCTAATCGTTTTAACGACAGTTACTAAACTTCTGCTTCTACGTGAAATTGATATTTTCAACATTTGTAGCCCTCATTATATTCTTTTAATTTATCCTGATTTTATCGAGCTTGTGCTGAAAAATGGTCCAAAAACTATAGACAACTTCCAAGAAAATCGGCGTTCTAAAAAAAAATATATAAAAATTTATTTAAATATTTTTTTTTCGTTTTTATGACTCTATATAGAAAATGTTATGCGCAGCCCTTCGACATAAATGTTGTAAACTAGTGTATGTGGCATAAACGAAGATACAAATAATAAAAACTTTCAACAAGTTCTTTGAATTTGAATGAACGACATTTGAACGAATTAACAATTTCTATAAAAAAATTCGCCATCAATTTAGTTTCTTCCCTTACAAATTGTCCGTTTTCTGAAACCCACCTTTTTCTTCCTCCCTCGTTGAAAATGTCAATGGGCTTATTTTTGTGTACGTGTTTTTTTGTTTTTGTAGCATTTCAAATTTAAACACACAATTAAAAACAGTTGTTAGATTCGATATATTATTATGGCCTAAAGGAAAACTTTTCTTGTTTCAAATTCTGCCAACAAAATACGACACAATTATTGTTTAAACGTTACAACTTTCAGAATATTTATATTTATGAACGATACATTTAATTCCACATTTACACAAATCATTACAACAGATTTTATTAATAATTCTCAATAAAAGTTTCAATGTGTTACTTGTGAAATAACTTTCAAAAAAATGTTTGTCATATTTTTTCCATACACGAACAAAAATTTATGGAAAAAGGGGTGTATTTTGCAACATGGGGAATTACCAACAATTTTTTTTTGTGTTGCAAAATTACACCAGATCATTTTATGTACATCTCTTCGACAAAAATATTGTAAACTAGTGTTATCGGTCTTGGTTGGGTAACATTTGGATATAAATTGGAATATAAAAAATTACCATAATTTATTTTTGTGTTGCAACATTACATTAGATTATTTTATGTACATCTCCTCGAGAAAAATATTGTGAACTAGTGTTATCGGTCTTGTTTGGGTAACATTTCCTGTAAAATTGCGGCAAGTTTTTGGATTTCTTGCCTAATGTCAGAGATCCATTTTTTTATAAAATCTCTTAATTTTTTATATTTATTTTTATAAATAATATGAAATATTCGCTACTTTTTTTAATTGTTTTATGTGACTTTTCAAATGAAAATGCTTGCACAAATCAAACTGAAACTTTTCCAGAACTTTCCCAAATATTATAAGGTGATTTATTGGTTGATATTTCATAGCTCAGTTTTGTGGCTACTTTTTATAATAATATGAGTCATATAAATAATGAGTCATCGCAAATTTTGTGTTATATCATTTGAAATGTTGAATGGAATGGTTATTTTCTTTGTAGATGATTTTTCGTAGCCATTAATACAGGTTATCGCCCCTGTTGTGTATTCCGAATGTGGCTTGAATAGGAATATTCCGCTCGGAATCTAGTTTCTAAATTTGTTACTTCGTACCCAAATATGTTTCCAATGTGTCAAATATGTTGGAATGGGAAAATAAAGACAATCTGCCCGGTATGTTCTCTTTCAAACGACGGTTCAGCCGTTCAAGAGCAACTAAAACTTTCGTAAAACCAAAAAAAAAATTTTTAATTTGAAATCCCCATAATATGTTTCAAAAAAATTTTTTTTAAATAAATTATAGCGCATTTTTTCCCATTTAGCAACTTTTACAAACTTTTTGAGCAAAAATACAATCTATGGGTTAATATTAAAAATTCTGACTCAGGGCTATTTAATGTTAATCCCTGGAAGTGATTTTCAAAAGTTCTAAATGCACAAAATGGCAAAAATAAGATTATTTTCCTAAATTTGGGAGATTTAATATCAAGTGAGCCAATTTTTAAAAGCAACGTCTTCTGATCTGAATGTATCTTTTACCAAGTTTAGTGTCATTGGGTAGTAGTTATGACATAAAATTTCAACGAGATCGTTTAAGGACTATCCGAGTTGGAGGGAGTTGAATATTGACATTTTTGTCGAATAGTCTTTTTTTCCCTTTCATATAACTAATTAGCTATTGTATTTAGAGAATTTTGTTTAAAGTGTTTCGATAGCCCTTGCTTCAATCATTTTAAAAAATTAAAAAAATTCCCAAAAATATGTATTTGTAATATTTTTTGCGAAATTAAAAATTGTTTTGACATTTTTGTCGAACCCAATATTATTATTATTGATTATTTTTTGCTCAAAAGAAAGCTTAGGTAATTTCCCTTAAGAACTTTGTGGTCTATTAGTGGGATGGGTCTTGTTTTTCTATCAAAATACGTATGAACCTTTACAAAAAATTGAGGTTCGGCCATATATTTAAAAAAAAATTGGAGAACCAATGATCGTAATTGCTTGAGGAAAGCTTTAAATAATCCTAAATCAAGTAGCGTTCATCGTTTTCTAATATATTTTTTCATCCCATCAGCGGTTTCACGGATATCTTACAAGATATTGCTGAATAAATCAAATTTTTGGAGAACATTTTAATAATTTAATAATTTTAATTTCGCCAAAAAAAAATCACAAACAAATATTTTTGCGATTTTTTTTAAAGGATCAAAGAAAAGCTACATAAAACGCTTTGGGCCAAATTTTCAAAATACTATAGGTAATAAGTTATATGAATGGAACAAAAGGTCCGTTTGACCAAAATTTCAAGCACTACAACTCGGACAACCGATTTGGTTGAAATTTAAAACTTGGTGCAAGTTTAATTCCGGTCGGAAGACATCGGTTTTAAAAATTGACTCATTTGTTATGAAATCTCCAATATATATATATATATATCAAAAATCGTGAATTATGAAGATTTCAAAGAGAGCAGAAACATTTGGCACGAGGCGTGATATACATAACAGGACCCTCGCACATAATTCCATATTGAGACATCACTATATCCCACCTTATGCGAATTTTTCAGTAACATAGAGTGTTTCTACAAAGACCTGCCAAACCAGAAATGGTCGAGCAGATCTGACTGTAAAATCACTAAATCTCTATGGCCAGCCAGATCGATATCTAAGACCAAAGATCTTCTTAACCTCACAAAGAGGGACATTCGTTTAATGATAGGCATGCTGACTGGCCACCGTAATGTTAGATCTGTAACATCAAAATGGCAGAGTGATTCTGCCGTCTACAGTCGACTCTGTGAGGATGAGCATGAACTGGAAACAATCGAACACCTTCTCCGTCAATGTCCAACTCTATCAAGACGAAGACATCAGTACCTAGGTGATTACACGATACAATATCTGGAATCTCTATCATCCCACGATATTGATAGAATAATGGGCTTCATAGGTTGCTTGAAACGGATGGTTTGACATCAACTCATCTAAACCTCTCCTAAAACACCATCTCTCCTCTCTCTCTTATCTATACATATCACCTCCTTCATATTCTTCGACCTCTCTCTCTTCTTTTACTCATCTTCTCAGGACGAACACAATGGACCAAATGGTCTCCGCGTGAAGTGGTGCACGCCAGCAATGGTTGTGTTCCACGCGTCCTTAACCTAACCTAACCTAATTTCTAATTAAGATGGGAATATTAAAGGCATGCTGGATGACTTAAAATTGGATTTTGATATATTTACTATCACCGCTAAAACATTAACCTCAAATAAAACTGTAAGCGTTCAGGGAATTAACTCTTAACAACGAACATCCAATAAATTTTAAAGCGGCTATTCAAACAATTACGTATGGGAAAACTCAAAATTATTCCAAATAAATCTGGATATTCAATCCTTTCAAAGACAGTCAATCAGGTCATTATGAATGTCCTGTGGATTTCTTTAAAGACGTAGTCTCTGAGAAAAAATTCTTAAGATCGATGGAAAGATTTATAAAATGTTATAAATACTATAAGAGAGGTTAATTAAAGGAGATTTAAAGTATTAATAACCAGATGGGATGCTTATTCAAGATTTATTTTAAGGATTCTCATTTTTAGTATATACAAATCATCATTATTCCAAGTTTGATACAATATTCATTACCTACCACTTAAATTTTTAAAGAGCAATGCATATTGGAAGTTTCAAATACCTTAGCGCACAACCGATCCCTTCATCAACAGGCCTGCTGAACAAGGGATTTTAATGGGTAAGTTGGGTATGTCTACTCTAGTATAGAGGAATACCTCAGAGTTCGAATCTAGTATAGAGGAAGACTTCAGAGGTCGACTCTAGTATAGAGGAAGACCTCAGAGGTCAACTCTAGTAAAGAGGAAGACCTCAGAGGTCGACTCTTTTATAGAGGAAGACCTCAGACGTCAACTCTAGTATAGAGGAAGACCTCATAGGTCGACTCTAGTATAGAGGAAGACCTCAAAGGTCGACTCTAGTATAGAGGAAGACCTCAGAGGTCGACTCTAGTATAGAGGAAGACCTCAGAGGTCGACTCTGGTATAGAGGAAAACCTCAGAGTTCGACTCTAGTATAGAGGAAGACCTCAGAGGTCAACTCTAGTATAGAGGAAGACCTCAGAGGTCGACTCTTTTATAGAGGAAGACCTCAGACGTCAACTCTAGTATAGAGGAAGACCTCATAGGTCGACTCTAGTATAGAGGAAGACCTCAAAGGTCGACTCTAGTATAGAGGAAGACCTCAGAGGTCGACTCTAGTATAGAGGAAGACCTCAGAGGTCGACTCTAGTATAGAGGAAGACCTCAGAGGAGTTTTTTTTGGTTTTCATTGAATTTTCATTTAGATATTTTCATCTAGAAATTAACATCTTATTGCTAAGTTCTTCATAGCATAATTAATAACTACACTCATCTTCGAGATTTTATTTTATCCAGTACTATCGTCATATGTTTAGGAATTCATTGTGAAATAATAATTTTGCAATTTTGTCGCCGTAAAGGAATTATATGTTTTGTTTATCTTCCCTCTAAGGGAAATTGTTGTCTATTAGAGTAGTCATTGGGGCTGACGTGAATGAAAGTCAGCATGGTTGGGAGGATGATAGATACAGAACCTCAACAACACCCGAGTCTTCTATTGTAAACTAAGCATCAACATCTTCTATATTATTTCTTTTCTATCTATCTTAATGAGCTGCCCTAACAATTTTCTTCTATAGTAAGACTGAGCACGGCCGGGGCCACAAGGTAGCCAGTTCCGAAGGAAATATGGCCAGTGAGGTGAAAACAAAATTTTTTGTTTTTATTTTATGGAATTATCCCTCAATTGAGGTTATACTCGTATGTTCCCAATATAGGCTTTATATCTGCATTATACTTTTTACTTTTTTATCTAGTGATTGGAATTTTTCATTTGCCCGACTGTCTGTCTACTTCGTTATGTCGCATATCACTCACAAATTTGGTCATTTCGACATTTTTGATTTATATACTTCATTCATTCATTCATTATACAAGAATATTTTCCCCACTAAACATATTCAACTTTGCACGCAGACAATTTTCCAAGACGGCTATTGAATCCAAGTTTAATCATCCATAAAAAATGAATGAATACAAATTCACAGCAGATGTTTCAGAAATCGTCAATGTAGCGAACATATGATGGATTTGCCGAAGAATTTATAATCGAAAACGCAAGCTATACAAAATGTACATTAAAATGGGTAACAAAAAATGCAAATTAAAAAAAAATAACAATTTTGAATAAAAACTGTACGTAGATGCATAATATTTAGGAAAACTGGAAAAAAACAATGAAACCCAATATGATAGTCATAGCTATACATAGAAAAAAAAATTGTCTTAAAATTAAAGATTTGCACCAAAGACGTCCTTAATCTTTGAAATACGTACATTTTCTACTTTAAATTATGAAATTTTAATTATTATTAATGAAATATCTATATTTTAAGTACAAAATGTACTATTTTTAAGATTAAGGACGAATTTGGCGCAATTCTTTAATTTTATGACAAACCTTTTTTCAGTGTAGCTTTAACAATTTGCATACGAATATAGCTAATCAAAATTAGGAAATTAAAAATTATATATTCCAAATATATTTCAATATTTGTGAGAAAATTGTCCATTAACTAGCAATATAAAAGGTATATTAGTGTGGGATAAAAAGATTGAAAAATTACAAAAAAAATAAAGAAAATAGATCTTTAGCTTTATATTTTAAATTAAAGAGTATCCTAGTTAGTATCACTTAAATTAAGAATTTTATAATAGAAAACCAAAATTCAACTTCTGATTTCCTTAGAAATTTTCCTCGATTCTGTTTCCAACACCAAAAAAAATTTACGCAGATTACTGTTTATTAGGATTTATCTACCTTCTCTATGACAGGTCCATATTTCTGTACTGTGGTCCCATTTCATTCCCAGAAGTTTATGTATCGCAATTCGTTGGAGCTGGTGATAACGATGAAAAACATGTGTGCTATGCTGCCCAGTCAATTGATCATAATGCCCAAGTATTGGTAGATAGAAACATATGTTCGTGTGAGTCTGTGTGCATGCATATTGGTTTGTTTGTGTAAGTGTTTTAAATAAAATGACTTCATAAAAATTCACAATTGCTCGAGTTTATAAATATTACGTGGTTTTTCCGAACACGTCTGTCTGGCAAACCCACTTTTATATGAACTGTATTGGTCAGTATCATGTCAGAGCGCCATTCAGACGGACTGCCATTCAGACAGATGGTCAATCTGCTTGATTGTCCGTCTGTCTGTCTGCACTTGCCCCACGTGTGTGGTTATGCATACATGGCATCCTGCATCAGTCTCTCCTGCCCCCAAAGCCCACTGAGTTCAGCTGACCTGGCCAGCCTGACTGACTGACTGACTGCCTGTCAGTCTGCCTTGCTGACAGTCCACACAATGTACACATCATCAATTTTGGTTATCCCAGATGTAACCGCTTTTTCCTCTCCATAAAGCGAACGAAAGCATTTATTGATATGGGAATGTAGCAGAGTTGGGTGTCCGTCTGTCTGCCCATCTGTCCGTCTGTCCTGCAGTCTGTATTGGTCAGTGCATTTACTTGTTTGTTCGACTGCCTGATGTTTCTTGTTTTTACTGTTGTTGTCATTTTTAAATTTATTTTAAAATGTTGCACTTTTTTCCCAACCTTTCGGTTTCTTTTGGCTCCTTTACGCATTTTGCAACAAATGACCTACGACCAAATGAATGAATGGCATACCACTCAGGCATGTTTATTAACTGTGGCTCAAATGAATTGACCGGAAATGAAACATGTATACAGGGCACACACATATATATGTATGTTCAATCATATCCTCACTCAGAGCTATGAAATTGTAAATGTCGGCCAAAACTGAGGCCATAAGTGAAGTAATATTTTATGCAAAATTCTTAATGTAATTCTGTGGAAAGGGATTACATTTAATTACAATGGAAGGGATTTGTATGTTCTTTTGAATTTACACTTTTTGATTTAAGTACAAGGAAAAATGTCAAAAAAATTGTGGCAGCTTAGCAGAAGACCTCAGAGGTCGGCCTCAGCAGACAACTCAAGTGTAAAGGAAGACCTCAGAGGTCGACTCTAGTATAGAGGAATACCTCAGAGGTCGACTCTAGTAAAGAGGAAGACCTCAGAGGTCGACGCTAGTAAAGAGGAAGACTTCAGAGGTCGACTCTAGTATAGAGGAAGACTTCAGAGGTCGACTATAGTATAGAGGAAGACCTCATAGGTCGACTCTAGTATAACGGAAGACCTCAGATGTCGACTCTAGTTTAGAGGAAGACCTTAGGGGTCGCCTCTAGTAAAGACGTAGACCTCAGAGGTCGACTCTAGTATAGAGGAAGACCTCAGAGGTCGACTCTGCTATAGAGGAAGATCTCAGAGATCGACTCTAGTATAGAGGAAGACCTCAGAGGTCGACTCTAGTATAGAGGAAGACCTCAGAAGTCGACTATAGTATAACGGAAGACCTCAGATGTCGACTCTAGTATAGCGGAAGACCTTAGGGGTCGCCTCTAGTAAAGAGGTAGACCTCAGAGTTCGCCTCTAGAAAAGATGAAGACCTCAGAGGTCGACTCTAGTATAGAGGAAACGTCAGAAGTCGACTCTAGTATAGATGAAACCTCAGAGGTCGACTCTTGTATATAGGAAGACCTCAGAGGTCGACTCTAGTTTAGAGGAAGACTTTAAAGGTCGAATGTAGTATAGAGGAAAAGCTCAGAGCTCGACTAATGTATAGAGGAAGACCTCAGAGGTCGACTCTGGTATTGAGGAAGACCTCAGCAGACGACTCCCGGGGACATTTATTTGAAAATTTAAATGTTTAAGAATTGCATATTCATATATGAAATCCTTCGTTGCTGGGCTATGGCTTTAAATTAATTAATATTTAAAGTCGTCAGTAAGTATACATTAAGACTTTACATTTTGTCGCACATTTTTTCACATATCAAATGTTTTCATGTAATTTAGTTGTTTCAACATAAACCTCCATTTATGTATTTTCCCACCGGAAGGACATTACCTTCCAACCGTTAAATTTCCTCCTTTTCTCTGAAATATTCTCTTAATACAAATATCTATGTTTTACACCTTCCGACAATCTTAATGCCCCCTGTTCTTCATACCAGAAAAAAACATGCCAGAATAAAAAAATCAACAACAAATTCGCTATCAAGGGCAACAAATTAGCCTTAACATTATTCTCAGTTAATACACAATTCCTGGCAATGGTCATGTCTTCCATTCATAAGTCCCGGAGTACCTATAAATTTTACGTGACAGGCATAAACAAACTGGCAACAAAAAAGGAAACCTCGGGCCTGATTTCCACCATATTTGGATATGTCGAAAATAAAAAAGAAGAGGAGGAATAAAGGCTTACTCTCTGAAACGTCCTTTGGCATTCGTGTAGTGTCTGTGCTAAGGCTAATTTGGGAAGAGAGCGAGTACTACCGGCAAAGTCAGAGCGCAGAGTGGATTCCTCCTGCTCCTCTCACCGCGTGTTGAATGGCTGTTGGGCTATGGGCTGGATGTGGCAAAACCGAAACAAACTTATTGATAACTTGTTCAGGATTACGGATGTTGTTTAACAACACCCCCACTACAAACAACATAACAATAACAACGACAACAACAAATACAAACTCTGATAAAATATTAACAAAATGAATGGGAGTTTTTATGTGTTATTCACATTGAATCCTGTTGAGGGAGTGTTTTTTCTCCTCGGTCGCTTGGTGTGTTGTCCACGTGGAAGATCATAAAACAAATTGCCACTTACCGGAAAATTTGCAAAACTTTTCGCAGACATGCCATTGTGCCATATTTATATAAATTAAAAGATATTCTTTATGAATTATTGTAACAATGTAGCAATACGAGTATCTATGGCTCACTTGAGGATTTCGCTAAGGTTTTGTTGTTTGTTTTGCTTTATTTCAAACACTTGAATGAAAAATTTAGTTAAATGAAGATTTAGTTGATATGACTGTGCAACAATTTAAGGTGATTGGCAAAGGGACATGAGAATAGGAAATTAAAGTTCTACTGCGGAAACGGAAATTGTAGGTGGGTCTCCACAAAGGTAGAAGAGACCCAGCGAATTTATGTGGAAACTTAGATTGAAGTTGTACTCTTCACTTATATAGGAACTGAATTTTAGGCTGAAGTCTAAGCCACCGAAATACTCGTAGGACTTTCATGTCCCGTGAAAGACGTAAAGACGACCATCGGGGTTATTTTTGGGCCATCGAATTTATAACAGGCGACGCTTTGGGCCATCTCATCTATAGTAGACGACCCTTTGGGTCATCTTACCAACCGTGGGTCATCTTACCAACCGTGGGTCATCTCTTTTATATAAGAAGTCCTATTCTCTTCTATAGTAGACGACCTACTCTATAATAGACAACTAGTTTGGTCATCTGCTCTATAGTAGACAGCCACATCGATCATCTACATTATAGTATAAATATAAATGGGTCATTTATTCTATAGTAGACGATCAGTTGGATCATCTTCTCCACAGTCGACGACTAGTAGGATCATATAGTTCACAATAGATGACCTGCAGGGTCATCTACTCCATAGTGGACGAACAGTGAGATCCTACTACTCTAGAGTAGACGACCAGTAGGATCATCTACTCCATAGTAGATGACCGGTAGGATCATCTACTCCATAGTAGACCGCCAGTTGGGTTATTTACTCTATATCATACTACTTGTAGGATCATCTATGTACTCTATAGTAGGCGACCACTTGTGTAATTTAGTCTGTAGTAGAGGTGTAGTTGGATCATTTGGTATTAAGTAGGCGACCATTGAGGTTATGTACTCTATAGTTCAGCAATCTACTTTATTGTAAACTATCATGTGGGTTATCTCCTGTACGGAAACGACCTTTTGGGTCATTTACTCTATTATAAAGAAACAATTGTACCATATTTTCTATTATATACAGTTGCATAGACGACCAGTTCGGTCATCTAATCTATAATAGACAGCCACTTCGATTATCTACATTATTGTAAAAACCAGATGGGTCATTTACTCCACAGTACACGAACAGTAGGATCATCTACTCAATAGTCGACGACCAGTTGGATCATCTACTCTATAGTAGACGAACAGTTGGGTTACTTCCCTATAGAAGAGGACTACATGTGTCTTCTACTCTATTGTAAAGGACCTGTAGGATCATCTACTCTACAGCAAGCGATCATTTTGGTTATTTACTTTATAGTAGAAGTCTTGTTGTGTCCTTAACTCTTATAGTAGGTAGTGGTAGGCGACCATTTAGGTCATCTACTTTATGCTAGACGACCAATTGTGTTATTTACTGTATAGTAGACGTTCAATTGAATCATCTTATCTATTGTAGAAACTAATTGAACCATCTACTCTATTGCAGTTGACCAATTGAGCCATATAATCTATTGTAGACGACCGGTTGGGTCATCTACTCTATAGTAGACGACCGGTTGGGTCATCTACTCTATAGTAGACGACCGGTTGGGTCATCAACTCTATAGTAGACGACCGGTTGGGTCATCAACTCTATAGTAGACGACCGGTTGGGTCATCAACTCTATAGTAGACGACCGGTTGGGTCATCAACTCTATAGTAGACGACCGGCTGGGTCATCTACTCTATAGTAGACGACCGGCTGGGTCATCTACTCTATAGTAGACGACCGGCTGGGTCATCTACTCTATAGTAGACGACCGGTTGGGTCATCTTCTCTATAGCAGACGTCCGGCTGGGTCATCTACTCTATAAAAGACGACCAGTTGGGTCATCTACCCTATAGTAGACGACCGGCTGGGTCATCTACTCTATAAAAGACGACCGGCTGGGTCATCTACTCTATAGTAGACGACCGGCTGGGTCATCTACTCTATAAAAGACGACCAGTTGGGTCATCTACTCTGTAGTAGACGACCAGTTGCGTCATATACTCTATAGTAGACGACCGGCTGGGTCATCTACTCTATAAAAGACGACCAGTTGGGTCATATACCCTATAGTAGACGACCGGCTGGGTCATCTACTCTATAGTAGACGACCAGTTGGGTCATATACCCTATAGTAGACGACCGGCTGGGTCATCTACTCTATAGTAGACGACCGGTTGGGTCATCTTCTCTATAGCAGACGTCCGGCTGGGTCATCTACTCTATAAAAGTCGACCAGTTGGGTCATCTACCCTATAGCAGACGACCGGCTGGGTCATCTACTCTATAAAAGACGACCAGTTGGGTCATATACTCTATAAAAGACGACCAGTTGGGTCATCTACTCTGTAGTAGTGATCAGTTGGGTCACTAATCTGTTGTAGACGACCATTTGGTCAATATACTCTATAGAAGATGTCCAGTTGGGGCCTCTACTCTATAGTAGACGACCAGTTAAGCCATCTACTTTAGAGTAGACGACTAGTGGGGGCGTCTACTATATATTAGACGACCAGCTGGGTCATCTGCTCTGTAGTAGACGATCAGCTGGGTCATATACTCTATAGTAGACGATCATTTGGGTCATCTACTTTATAGTAGATGACCAGCTGGGTCATCTGCTCTATAGTAGACGATCAACTGGGTCATATACTCTATAGTAGACGATCATTTGGGTCATCTACTTTATAGTAGATGACCAGTTGGGTACTCTACTCTATATTATATGACGAGTTGGGTCAGACGATCATATGGGTCAGATACTCTAAAGTAGACGACTCCATAGTAGACGAACAGTTGGGTCATCTACTCGATAGTAGACGACCAGTTGGGTTATCTACTCTATTGTAGAGGACCTGTAGTATAATCTACTCTATAACAGGCGACCATTTGGGTTGTTTAGTCTGTAGTAGACGTCCAATTGGATCATCTGCTCTATAGGAGACAAGCAGTTGGGTCAACTACTCCATATTAGACGACCAGTTGGGTCAACTATTCCATATTCGACGACCAGTTGGGTCATCTAATTTGTTATCGACGGCCATTTGGGCAATATACTCTGTAGAAGACATCCAGTTGGATCATCTACTCTATGGTAGACCACCAGCTGGGTCATCTACTATAGAGTAGACGACCATCTAGGTCATCTACTTTAGAGTAGACGACGAGCTGAGTCATCTACTCAAAAGTAGACTTTCAATTGAATCATTTAATCAATGGTTCAAAACCAATTGAGATATCTAATCTATTGTACACGACCAGTTGAATCATCTACTTTATAGCAGACGACCAGTTGCGTGATCTCTTTTATAGTGGACGAGAAGTTGCATCATCTATTTTATAGTAGACGACCAGGTGCGTCATCTACTCTATAGTAGACGACGAGTTGGGTGATCTACTCTATCTTAGACGACTAGTTGTGTCTTATGTCTCTGTTGTGTCTCTATAGTAGGCGATCAGTTGGGTAATCTACTCTATATGAGACGACCAGCTGGGTCATCCAATCCCACCAAAACCTATCTTGAATTGTGTGTGAACATAAATTAGAATTTAAGTAGCAAAGACACAAACCTTTTCTCGTTGACAGAACTCTGTTATTAACTTAACAGAGCGCTGTTAATGCAATAAAAACGAGGACATTTATTAAAAGGCATGAATCTCTCGAGTAAAAATAAGTGGTTCCATAGATTATATACCCATGAATGATGGGGTTGCAACGACCTTTCCAAAAATATATACCCTATATTCCGGAATGTGTTCAGATTCTGAATATTTGCTACTTTCTTTACGACTATGTATATATTAAAAGAAGAGCCCACTATGCAAAATCTGCTAGGAGTGGGTTCGTCTAGTACATATATATGTATGATTAGGTCTTCCAACGACCTTTCCAGGAATATATAGCCCATATTCCAGAACGTGTTCAAGTTCTGATTATTTGCGATTTTCTATTTGACTAGTTGTTAAGAGAAGTGCCCACTATGCGAAAACGGGGATACCTAGGGTAATGGAACTTGAACTGGATGAAAAGTCTTGGAATGACCTTTCAGAAAATGTATAGACGATATTTCTCTCGACGCTGGTTGCGTAGCTGCTGCTGCGACTTCATCGGGTTGATTTTTGCTGCAGAGATTCTTTATTGTACCGTTAGACCTCACGTGAAGATCGAACTCTTCTCATCTGCCTGAATGGAGGGAGCCTACCTATAAGATTGTGGCGCATGGAGGCGAACATTTGCATATTTCTCACTGTAAAAAGGTTAACAAGGTTAGCTAGGATATAGCTGAACTTCATAGAATTTAATCACCGCCGGATATATTATGTACCCAATCTGGAGGTATTCAGTTTTAAATGTACGGGCACAACTAGTGACCAAAAATATAACTCACAATCCAAATGAGGCGAGAGTGACGTCTTAGCGATGACCTCGAACCAGATGGTATGGTTGATGGTATCGAATACCTTCGATAGATCGAGTGCAACGAGTACCCTTCTTTTGTAGGACTTATTCTTCTATGACTTTTAACTCAGTTATAGTACTGTGTTGCCAGGACCTTCCTGTCACAGGGCTTGTTCTGCACCATACCGAATGGTGCATTTACCGTATGGTGCAGCTTGCGGGAACTATGTATTTACCATGATGTTAGTTTTTGATAAAATATATTCTGTAGGCTTTATTTTTTCGCTACTTGTTTTTTTGGGCTTAGACCTAATCTCTTTCTGGATGATACATACATAACCTACCACACTACGAAGTAGAATGTTCCATAACGATATTAATTTATTAATATAATTATTGTTCCTAATTTCCCACAAACGATCTATCTGCATATTCTAAGCGATTGCAGATAAAACGTCCCCATTCCTATATATGTATATAGTTTTTAGCTGCAGCTTAAAAAATCTGTAAATACTTTTACAACATATCCAGCGGCAAAACATGTTAATTTTCTAAAAGCAAAAATTCGTTTATCACTAATTTAACACTCCATTTTTGCAGTGTGTGTGGTTGTTGTGACTGTCAACAATTTTAAATGCGTCAACAACAACAAATGCCACAACGCGAAATGTCGCTGTTTTTAAAATAAATAAAATTTGTTGTTGAAATAACCTTTCAACCCATATGTTAATTTCACTGATATCCTGGAGTCACTCACTCACTCGCCTCATGCTCACCCATGAGTCCCACTAAATTTACACATAATTCCAATGGGGATTTGCACATTCACATTTCAACACCAGCGAATGCCGGCTAAGGATAAATGTGAATGGACGGACCGAAAGACGGACGAAAAGAGGGATAAACGGCAGCAGGGACACCCCCTGGCATAGATATGGTCGAGCAAAACATATACTCACTCGGATACATGCGGATTTTCGCATTACACAACAAAATATTTTCACAACAAATTGTCAACCACCCCCCTCGACGAGGTGTAGTGCAGTGTGAGGGGGAAAAGTGCAAAAAAGTGACCCTAATTTGCATATAAACAAATAAATACCATTTCGCAGTCGGCTGTCCTTGCTTTGGCCCCTTGCCCCATCCCCTTTTTAAAAATAGACCAGTGAAGAAAAATGCCATCAGGATAAAAAATTGGAAAAAATACTGAATTTTTGTGACATTTATTTTGCAACTCTTGAAAAAGAAAACAGATTCTCGCTCGGCGATAATGCGAGGAATATGGGTGAGTTCTAAAGGTAGACACATTCCTAAGTATGGTTGAGTCCTTTTCCCCTCTCTCTCTCTCTGAGGTGATGGTGACCAGGATAACGAATGACACTCATACACACACGTGTAGGGGAAAATTTGCATAAATTTGTGAGGTGTTGCGAGAACATGTTCCCGTTGCTGGTTACTTATGAGCTTGTCAGACGACAAAGTCTTATCAGAACACATTAAAATCAGAGCAGAAAGAAGGAAAAGACGGAGGGACAGATGGACAGACGTTTGCACCATTCCCAAAGAGGCAAGCTATAGGTAATTTTTCTTGGCCTCTTTTTCCAGGTTTTAATCCTTTGTGAGTAGGGACGATGGGTTAAAAGGTCTAAATAAATTTGGATATTAAGTCAGGGTATAGGGTGAGTTTAGTTCATGTTTTGTTAAGGAATTTAAGGAAGGTATACAATAAAATATATTAACAGCAATTTTAACATAATAAAATTTGGGGTGGGGGACTTCAAAGAATTGCCAAGGCTAGAAAAGATATATTTTTGCCTTGTTTTGTTCTCTTACCATAAGTGTTGACTTAGAAAGAATAGTCGAAATTCTAAGGAAAATGTTTATACTGCATAAAATGAGAACTTTGTTGATAAAAATGCCAGAAATGTTATACTTTTTATTATAGAGATTTGTTTAATTGATTTAATGAATTAATGATTTAATGATTTATTGATTTAATGATTTAATGATTTAATGATTTAATGATTTAATGATTTAATGATTTAATGATTTAATGATTTAATGATTTAATGATTTAATGATTTAATGATTTAATGATTTAATGATTTAATGATTTAATGATTTAATGATTTAATGATTTAATGATTTAATAATTTAATAATTTAATGATTTAATGATTTAATGATTTAATGATTTAATGATTTAATGATTTAATGATTTAATGATTTAATGATTTAATGATTTAATGATTTAATGATTTAATGATTTAATGATTTAATGATTTAATGATTTAATGATTTAATGATTTAATGATTTAATGATTTAATGATTTAATGATTTAATGATTTAATGATTTAATGATTTAATGATTTAATGATTTAATGATTTAATGATTTAATGATTTAATGATTTAATGATTTAATGATTTAATGATTTAATGATTTAATGATTTAATGATTTAATGATTTAATGATTTAATGATTTAATGATTTAATGATTTAATGATTTAATGATTTAATGATTTAATGATTTAATGATTTAATGATTTAATGATTTAATGATTTAATGATTTAATGATTTAATGATTTAATGATTTAATGATTTAATGATTTAATGATTTAATGATTTAATGATTTAATGATTTAATGATTTAATGATTTAATGATTTAATGATTTAATGATTTAATGATTTAATGATTTAATGATTTAATGATTTAATGATTTAATGATTTAATGATTTAATGATTTAATGATTTAATGATTTAATGATTTAATGATTTAATGATTTAATGATTTAATGATTTAATGATTTAATGATTTAATGATTTAATGATTTAATGATTTAATGATTTAATGATTTAATGATTTAATGATTTAATGATTTAATGATTTAATGATTTAATGATTTAATGATTTAATGATTTAATGATTTAATGATTTAATGATTTAATGATTTAATGATTTAATGATTTAATGATTTAATGATTTAATGATTTAATGATTTAATGATTTAATGATTTAATGATTTAATGATTTAATGATTTAATGATTTAATGATTTAATGATTTAATGATTTAATGATTTAATGATTTAATGATTTAATGATTTAATGATTTAATGATTTAATGATTTAATGATTTAATGATTTAATGATTTAATGATTTAATGATTTAATGATTTAATGATTTAATGATTTAATGATTTAATGATTTAATGATTTAATGATTTAATGATTTAATGATTTAATGATTTAATGATTTAATGATTTAATGATTTAATGATTTAATGATTTAATGATTTAATGATTTAATGATTTAATGATTTAATGATTTAATGATTTAATGATTTAATGATTTAATGATTTAATGATTTAATGATTTAATGATTTAATGATTTAATGATTTAATGATTTAATGATTTAATGATTTAATGATTTAATGATTTAATGATTTAATGATTTAATGATTTAATGATTTAATGATTTAATGATTTAATGATTTAATGATTTAATGATTTAATGATTTAATGATTTAATGATTTAATGATTTAATGATTTAATGATTTAATGATTTAATGATTTAATGATTTAATGATTTAATGATTTAATGATTTAATGATTTAATGATTTAATGATTTAATGATTTAATGATTTAATGATTTAATGATTTAATGATTTAATGATTTAATGATTTAATGATTTAATGATTTAATGATTTAATGATTTAATGATTTAATGATTTAATGATTTAATGATTTAATGATTTAATGATTTAATGATTTAATGATTTAATGATTTAATGATTTAATGATTTAATGATTTAATGATTTAATGATTTAATGATTTAATGATTTAATGATTTAATGATTTAATGATTTAATGATTTAATGATTTAATGATTTAATGATTTAATGATTTAATGATTTAATGATTTAATGATTTAATGATTTAATGATTTAATGATTTAATGATTTAATGATTTAATGATTTAATGATTTAATGATTTAATGATTTAATGATTTAATGATTTAATGATTTAATGATTTAATGATTTAATGATTTAATGATTTAATGATTTAATGATTTAATGATTTAATGATTTAATGATTTAATGATTTAATGATTTAATGATTTAATGATTTAATGATTTAATGATTTAATGATTTAATGATTTAATGATTTAATGATTTAATGATTTAATGATTTAATGATTTAATGATTTAATGATTTAATGATTTAATGATTTAATGATTTAATGATTTAATGATTTAATGATTTAATGATTTAATGATTTAATGATTTAATGATTTAATGATTTAATGATTTAATGATTTAATGATTTAATGATTTAATGATTTAATGATTTAATGATTTAATGATTTAATGATTTAATGATTTAATGATTTAATGATTTAATGATTTAATGATTTAATGATTTAATGATTTAATGATTTAATGATTTAATGATTTAATGATTTAATGATTTAATGATTTAATGATTTAATGATTTAATGATTTAATGATTTAATGATTTAATGATTTAATGATTTAATGATTTAATGATTTAATGATTTAATGATTTAATGATTTAATGATTTAATGATTTAATGATTTAATGATTTAATGATTTAATGATTTAATGATTTAATGATTTAATGATTTAATGATTTAATGATTTAATGATTTAATGATTTAATGATTTAATGATTTAATGATTTAATGATTTAATGATTTAATGATTTAATGATTTAATGATTTAATGATTTAATGATTTAATGATTTAATGATTTAATGATTTAATGATTTAATGATTTAATGATTTAATGATTTAATGATTTAATGATTTAATGATTTAATGATTTAATGATTTAATGATTTAATGATTTAATGATTTAATGATTTAATGATTTAATGATTTAATGATTTAATGATTTAATGATTTAATGATTTAATGATTTAATGATTTAATGATTTAATGATTTAATGATTTAATGATTTAATGATTTAATGATTTAATGATTTAATGATTTAATGATTTAATGATTTAATGATTTAATGATTTAATGATTTAATGATTTAATGATTTAATGATTTAATGATTTAATGATTTAATGATTTAATGATTTAATGATTTAATGATTTAATGATTTAATGATTTAATGATTTAATGATTTAATGATTTAATGATTTAATGATTTAATGATTTAATGATTTAATGATTTAATGATTTAATGATTTAATGATTTAATGATTTAATGATTTAATGATTTAATGATTTAATGATTTAATGATTTAATGATTTAATGATTTAATGATTTAATGATTTAATGATTTAATGATTTAATGATTTAATGATTTAATGATTTAATGATTTAATGATTTAATGATTTAATGATTTAATGATTTAATGATTTAATGATTTAATGATTTAATGATTTAATGATTTAATGATTTAATGATTTAATGATTTAATGATTTAATGATTTAATGATTTAATGATTTAATGATTTAATGATTTAATGATTTAATGATTTAATGATTTAATGATTTAATGATTTAATGATTTAATGATTTAATGATTTAATGATTTAATGATTTAATGATTTAATGATTTAATGATTTAATGATTTAATGATTTAATGATTTAATGATTTAATGATTTAATGATTTAATGATTTAATGATTTAATGATTTAATGATTTAATGATTTAATGATTTAATGATTTAATGATTTAATGATTTAATGATTTAATGATTTAATGATTTAATGATTTAATGATTTAATGATTTAATGATTTAATGATTTAATGATTTAATGATTTAATGATTTAATGATTTAATGATTTAATGATTTAATGATTTAATGATTTAATGATTTAATGATTTAATGATTTAATGATTTAATGATTTAATGATTTAATGATTTAATGATTTAATGATTTAATGATTTAATGATTTAATGATTTAATGATTTAATGATTTAATGATTTAATGATTTAATGATTTAATGATTTAATGATTTAATGATTTAATGATTTAATGATTTAATGATTTAATGATTTAATGATTTAATGATTTAATGATTTAATGATTTAATGATTTAATGATTTAATGATTTAATGATTTAATGATTTAATGATTTAATGATTTAATGATTTAATGATTTAATGATTTAATGATTTAATGATTTAATGATTTAATGATTTAATGATTTAATGATTTAATGATTTAATGATTTAATGATTTAATGATTTAATGATTTAATGATTTAATGATTTAATGATTTAATGATTTAATGATTTAATGATTTAATGATTTAATGATTTAATGATTTAATGATTTAATGATTTAATGATTTAATGATTTAATGATTTAATGATTTAATGATTTAATGATTTAATGATTTAATGATTTAATGATTTAATGATTTAATGATTTAATGATTTAATGATTTAATGATTTAATGATTTAATGATTTAATGATTTAATGATTTAATGATTTAATGATTTAATGATTTAATGATTTAATGATTTAATGATTTAATGATTTAATGATTTAATGATTTAATGATTTAATGATTTAATGATTTAATGATTTAATGATTTAATGATTTAATGATTTAATGATTTAATGATTTAATGATTTAATGATTTAATGATTTAATGATTTAATGATTTAATGATTTAATGATTTAATGATTTAATGATTTAATGATTTAATGATTTAATGATTTAATGATTTAATGATTTAATGATTTAATGATTTAATAATACATACATAAGTACAAAATCTACAAATTTCATTACTTCTATATTTATTTTCCAAATACATATATTTCATGGAACACCCCAATATATCCATCTATTTGACACATTCGCATAGGAAAACATCAAAACCACTTTTGTATAACTCACAAAGCATTGTTCGCGACAGGTGACCACAGCATTCCCGACACAAAGTCAACTTCCCCGAAATAACGAGATTCAGACAACTGAAAAAAATCCATATAACCCACAATTATGACGACACAAAGGTGTGCACATTTATGTCAAAGGACGACATTTTTAAATTATCCTTCTCTGAAAAATAAGAAAGAGCAGAACAGAACGGAACGGAAAATGTAATGAAATGAGGTATCACACAAAATGCCAGAACACGCCCAACAACCGGAGAGATGATGATGACAAAACCCGTAAAACGTAGAATGAGCTAAACTTTCATTAGATTTCTTTTTTTCCCCGAAGTCAAGACACCAAAGAGAAAAAACGGAATGCCAGGAAAAGACCAAAAATAAAACATGATTACTTCCGGTAATAAAAGTAGAGGAAACACTAACAGTCAGAGACACTGTCAACCAGGAAGAATGCTTCAGAAACGCACGTACACATACCTGTTCGCTTTTTATACCATTGCACCAAAAGGGTCATTATAATTCTTGAACCAGAATAAAATGAAACTTCTTTGTCATCATTATAATGATGGATTGTAATAAGATGATAGTATCTACCATTACAATGTTAGACATTTTATGAAATGAACAAAGACCTCAATATGCATAAGAAAATCCTATAGTCTTCGCAAACTTAGTATGAATTCTTAAGTAATTTTTAAAACAAAACTGCGAGAATTTTCAGCTTATAAAAATGCAATTGTTTGTACATTTATTTAATTCCCAAAAATATGATAAACTGTTTTCTTATACGTTTAGGAAAATTGGAAGAAAATTATTTGATACCAGCTTTTGTACTAAAACCTGCATCTTATCTCTAGTACAGCAAAAATCCTCACAGGACGACTAAAGGTTAGAGGAAGACCTCATTGATCAACAATGGTGTAGAGGAAGACCTCAGTGCTCGACTCTAGTATGTAGAAGGACCTCAGTTGTCGTTTCTAGTATTGAGGAGGACGTCAGCGGTCGACTCTAGTATAAAGGAAGACCTCAGTGGTCGACTCTAGTATAGAGGAAGATCTCAGTGGTCGACTCTAATATAGGGGCAGACCTCAGTAATCGACTCTAATAAAGAGGATAGGCCACTCTTTCATAAAGAAGACTTTAGTGATCGACTCTAATAAAGAGGATAGGCCACTCTTTCATAAAGAAGACTTTAGTGATCGACTCTTGTATTGACAGTGTTCGACTCAAGTATAGATGAAGGCTTCAGTATTTCCCACAAATTCAATCATTGCGTATCATCCAAATTACAAAATTATTGGTTATTCTATAAAAATGAAATTTTGATGAAATTTTCTAGAAAAATATAAATTTGATAAAAATTTTATGAAATTGGAATTTTGAATTTGCCTCCTTGATATTTCTTGTGAATTTGATAAAAACTTCAAGGAAAGGAAATATCGATAACATTTCCTAGAAAATGCTTTTGCTGACTGTTTAAAAAAATATCAAATTTTCTTAAAAAAAATGCATAGAAAAAAGGTATTCAATGAAATTTTCTAGAAAAAAAATACTTTTGGAAATGCAACTTTGTTGATCTTTTTTACAAAACCCCCCAAAAAAAAGTATTTTTGATGAAATTTTCTAGGACAATGCAATTTTGATTCAATTTTCTTGGAAATGTAATTTTGATAAAATGATGAAATTTTCTCTAAAAATTATCTATTCGAACAACTCGAACAAAATTTTTGATAGAATTAAAATTTTGATGAAATTTTCTAGAAAAGTTTAGTTTTGATGAAAATTTATCGGAAAAAGCAGTTCTAGAAAAAGGCAATCTTAAAAAAATTTTCTAAACAAATTTTGACTAAATTTTCCAGGAAATTTAAATTTTGATGAAATTTTCTACAAAAATGCTTTTGATGACTGTTTAAAAACATTTTTTATCACATTTTCTAGAAAAATGCAATGATAAAAAGATTTTGTAGAAAAATAGATTTTCAATGAAATTTTCTAGAAAAATGTACTTCTGGAAAATGCAACTTAATTGATTTTTTGAAATTTTTGTCGAAATTTTTGAATGATATGCAATTTTGATAGACAATTTCTAGAAAAATGTAATTTTTACAAATTTTTTTAGCAAAATGTAGTTTTAAGGAAAATTTAGTTTTGATGAAAATTGAAATGAAAAAGCAATTTTAGTAACATTTTCTAGAAAAATGCAATCTTTATAAAATTGTCTATAACAAATTTTGACTACATTTTCCAGGATGAAATTTTCTAGAAAAAGGAAATTTTGGTGAATTTTTATAGAAAGGTGTAAAAATGCGATTTCAATGATATTTTCTAAAAAAGCAAATTTTGATTAAATTTTCTGTAAAAATTTTATTTTGATAAAATTTTCAAGGAAATTGTAACTTTGATGAATTGTCCTAGAAATACATTTGATGACTGCTCAAAAAAATTATGTTTTTCAAATTTTCTAGACAAATTCAGTGCTAAAACGATTTTCAAAGAAAATAGATTTTCGATAAAATTATATAGAAAAATGGAATTTTGGAAAGTGCAACTTTGTAGATATTTTTTAGAAAAACAGAAAAGGCAATTTTGATGAAATTTTCCACAAAAATTTAAATTTGTTGAAAATACAATTTTGATGACATTTTCTATAAACATGCTTTTGATGGTTGTTTAAAAACCATTTTTAGCAACTTTTCTAGAAAAATGCAATGTTAAAAAGACTTTCTAGGAAAATAGATTTTCAATAAAATTTTCTAGAAAATTCACTTTTGGAATATTCAGCTTTGCTCATATTTTTTACAAAAACCCAAAAAAATAAATTTTGATGATTTCTAGGAAACTGCAATTTTGATTAAATTTTCTGGAAAATGGAATTTTGATAACAATTTTTAGAAAAATGCACTTTTGATGAAATTTTCTCCAAAAATTTTCTATAATGCAATTTTGACAAAAATTTTTACAAACGCAATTTTGACAAAATTTTAGACAAAATTACGTTTTTTTTAGTCTTTAAAAAAAATTTTTTAGGAAAAAGCAATTTTGATAACATTTTCCAAAAATCTTAATTTAATGTTCTAAAAAAAATTTTGACTAAATTTTCCAGGAAATTTAAATTTTGATGAAATTTTTTAGAAAAATATAAATTTGATAACAATTCCAAGGAAACTGAAATTTTGATGAAATTTTCTAGAAAAATGCTTTTTATTATTGTTTAAAAAACATTTTTTATCAAATTTTCTAAAATAGTGCAATGATTAAAAGATTTTCCAGGAAAACAGTTTTTCAATTTAATTTTCTAAAAAAATTTACTTTTGGAAAAGCAACTTTGTTGATATTCTTTAGGAAAATTCAATTTTGATGAAATTTTCTAGAAAATGTGAATTTGGTCAAAATTTCAAGGAAAGGAAAATTCGATGACATTTTCTAGAAAAAGGCCATTTTGATGAATTTTTCTAGAAAAATGTAAACTTGTTAGAAACTTCAAGGAAACTGTCATTTCGAAGAAATTTTCTAGAAAAGTGCTTTTGATGACTGGTAAACTAACATTTTTTTAACAATTTTCTAGAAAAACACAACAATGTTACAGGGATTTTTTAGGCAAATTGATTTCCATGAAATTTTCTAGAAAAATTCACTTTTGGAAATGCACCTTTGTTTAAATTAAAAAAAAACACAATTTCAATGAAATTTTCCAAAAAAAATAAATTTTGATGAAATTTTGTAGGAAATACAATTTTGTAAAATTTTGTAGGTAAATGCAATTTTGAAGGAAAATAAAATTTTAAAGAAATTGTTTAAACAAGTATCTAACTATAATTGCAATTTTGACAAAATTGTTGATTAAATTAAAATTTTGATGACATTTTCTAGGAAAATTTTGTGTTAATGAAAATTTATAGGAAAATGCATTTTTTGATAACATTTTCTAGAAAAATGCAATGTTAAAAGTATTTTCTGGGGAAATAGATTTTCGGTGAAATTTTCTAGAAAAAATAATTTTTGGAAAATCAACTTTCTTCATATTTTGTAGAAAACCCAAATTTCGATGAAATTTTCCTAAAAAAATTAATTTTAACGAAATTATCTAGGAAAATGCAATTTGGATAAAGTTTTGTAGGATAATGCAATTTTGGTGAATTTTGCGGAAAATGCAATTTTGATGAAATTTTCTCTAAAAAATTTCTATAAATGTAATTTTTGTCAAAATTGTTGATAAAATTGCAAATAGATTAAAGAGTTTTGATAAAAATTTATCGGAAAATCAATTTTGATAACATTTGTTACAAAAATACAATCTAAATAAAATTTTCTATAAAAATTGCAATTTTAACTAAATTTTCCAGGAAAATCCAACTTTGATGAAAGTTTCTTAAAAAAAATGCAATTTTAATAAATTTTTTTAGAAAAATGTAAATTTGATGTTAATTTGATTTCAAGAAAAGGTTAATTTCTATGAAATTTTCTAGAAAAAAAGCAATTTTGATGAAATTTTCTAGAAAGATTTAAATTTCATAAAAATTTTAAGGAGAATTCAATTTTGATTACATTTTCTAGAAAAATGCGTTTGATAACTATTAAAAAAAAATATTTTTTACAAAAGGATTTACAAAAAAGGATTTTCTAGGAAAAATTTAGTTAAAATTGCAATTTTTATAGAACACTTTATTAAGATTGCATTTTTGTAGAAAATGTTATCAAAATTGATTTTCCTATAAATGTTTATCAAAACTATTTCATCAGTTTTCAAAACTATTTGCAATTTTATCAACAATTTTGCCAAAATAACATTTATAGAAATTTTTATAGAAAATTTCATCAAAATTTTATTTTCCACAAAATGATATCAAATTGCATTTTTCTACAAAACTTTATCAAAATTGCATTTTCCTAGAAAACTTCATCAAATTTATGTTTTTATCGAAATTGGGGTTTTCTACTAAATTTGAAGAAAGCCGATTTTTCCAAAAATAAATTTTTCTAAAAAATTTCTGCGAAAATCTATTTCCCTAGAAAATTTTTTTAACATTGCTTTTTTTCTAGAAAATTTTATGAAATGAATTTTCATCAAAACTAAATTTTCCTAGAAAATTTCAATTTTATCAACAATTTTGCCAAAATTACATTTATAGAAATTTTTTAGCGAAAATGTCATCCAAATTACATTTTCCACAATATTTTATGAAAATTGCATTTTCCTACAAAGCCCTATCCAAATTGAATTTTCCTAGAAAACTTCATCAACATTTATTTTTTTTGGAAAATTTCATCGAAATTGGGGTTTTCTACAAAATATGAAGAAAGTTGAATTTTCCAAAAATTTATCTTTCTAAAAAATTTCTCCGAAAATCTTTTTAACATTGCTTTTTTCTAGAAAATTTTATGAAATGAATTTTCCTATAAATTTTCATCAAAACTAAATTTTCCTAGAAAATTAAAATTTTATCAACAATTTTGCCAAAATGACATTTATAGATTTTTTTTAGCGAAAATTTCATCAAAATTAAATTTTCCACAATATTTTATCAAAATTGCATTTTCTACAAAGCTTTATCCAAATTTCATTTGCGTAGAAAATTTCATCAAAATTAATTATTTATGAAAATTTCTCGAATTGCGTTTTTTACAAAATATAAAGATAGTTGAATTTCCCAAAAATTTATTTTTCTAGAAAATTTCACCGAAAATATATTTCCCTAGAAAATCTTTTTAATATTGCATATTTCTAGAAAATTTCATCAAAATTTCATTTTCCTATAAATTTTCATAAAAATAAATTTGCCCAGAAAATTTCATCAAATTTCAATTTTGTCAAAATTGCATTTATAGAAAATTGTTAGAGAACATTTCATTACAATTGCATTTTCCTTGAAAATTTTATGAAAATCGCATTTTCCTACAAAATTTTATTAAAACTGCATTTTCCTAGAAAATGTCATCAAAGTTTATTTTTTTTTGGAAAATTTCATCAAAATTGTGTTTTTCTAAAACATAACAACAAAGTTGCATTTTCCAAAAGTGATTTTTTTTAGAAAATTTTATCAAAAATCTATTTCCCTACAAAATGTTTAAGCAGTGCATTTTTCTAAAAAAGTTGATAAAAAAGTTGTTGTTTTTTTAAATACTCGTAGTCATCAAAAAAAGTTTTCTTGAATATGACATCGAAATTGCAATTTACTTGAATTTTATATTAAATTAAAATTTTTCTAGATATTTTGTCATAATTTCTCGAAAAAATGTCATCGAAATTGCAGTTTTCTCGGAATTTTTATCAAATTTACATATTCAAAAATTTAATCAAAATTGCAATTCTTATAGAATATTTTATTAAAATTGCATTTTCCTAGAAAATTTCATCAAAATTTGCAATTTTGTCAACAATAGATTACACTTATAGAAACTTTCATTAAAACACCAATAAAATTTATTCGAAATTGCATTTCCTTAGAGAATTTCATCGAAATTGGATATTCCCAAAAAATTATTTTTCTTAAAAATTTCATCAAAATTGATTTTCTTACAAAATTTCATCAAAACTGCATTTTTATACAAAATTTCTTCAAAACTCAATTTTAATGACAAATTTCGTAAAAAAAATTTTTCATAGAAATTTATTTCGAAATTTAATTTTTAGCGAATATTTTATCCAAATTGCATTTTCCTACAAAATTTCATTAAAATTTTAATATATCGACGAAATTTAATAGGAAAAGACAATTTTGAGGATATTTTTTTTAAGAAAATTAAATTTTTTCTAAAAAAAGTATTGATACAATTTTGTAGGAAAATTTATTTTGATGACATTTTCTAGGAAATGGCAAATTACATTTTCCACAATATTTTATCAAAATTGCATTTTCCTACAAAGCTTTATCAAATTGCATTTTCGTAGAAAATTTCATCAAAATTTATTTTTTTATGAAAATTTCTCGAAATTGCGTTTATATACAAAATATGAAGAAAGTTTAATTTCCAAACATTTTCTATAAATGCAATTTTGACAAAATTTTCTATAAATGCAATTTTGACAAAATTGCAATTTTGATAAAATTTTCTAGAAAAGTTGTTTTAAAAAAAAATTTTGAAAAAGTTTTTTCTTGAAAAACACGACAATTTTAAAGGGATTTCGATGACATTTTCTAGAAAAATTCACTTTTGGAAATGCACCTTTGTTTATATTTAAAAAAAAAACAGAATTTCAATGAAATATAAAATGTATTCGAAATTGCATTTCCTTAGAGAATTTCATCGAAATTGGATATTCCCAAAAAATTACCTAAAAATTATTTTTCTTAAGAAAATTTCATCAAAACTGATTTTCTTACAAAATTTCATCAAAACTGCATTTTTATACAAAATTTCTTCAAAACTCAATTTTAATGACAAATTTCGTAAAAAAAAATTTTTCATAGAAATTTAATTTTTAGCGAATATTTTATCCAAATTGCATTTTCCTACAAAATTTCATCAAAATTTTAATATATCGACGAAATTTAATAGGAAAAGGCAATTTAGATGATATTTTTTTTACGAAAATTAAATTTTTTTTCTTAAAATAGTATTGATACAATTTTGTAGGAAAATTTGTTTTGATGACATTTTCTAGGAAAAAGCAAATTAGAAAAAAATTTGTTTTGATAAAATTTTGTAGGAAAATACAATTTTATAAAAATCTTAAGGAAAATTTAATTTTTTGAAAGTTTTTAAAAAGTGAAATTCTGAAGAAATTTTCAATAAAAAGTTAATTTTCTTGAAATTTTGTAGTAAAATTGAATTTTGAAGAAATTTTTTAGCAAAACCCCCATTCGATTATATTTTCAAGAAAAGAAAAGCATTTTTTTAGAAAAAGGCATTCGATGGCAAATTAAAAATTTTTTTTTTTACAAAATTTTGGATTTTCTAGGGAAACAGATTTCGTTAAAATTTTGTAGAAAAAATCAATTTTGGAAAATGGCTAAATAAAATTATATAAATCATATTTATTTTCGAAGAAAATTTTCTTTATTTGGAATTTTATTTTAAAATATTCCCTGGGCAACGACGGGTATAAAACGATAGTTTGAAAATAATTCATAGACTTTATTAAAATTCCTACAATCTTATGGCGAATTCGTTTCTGCAAAAAAAGTGCAATACTTGCATTGCTTTTTTCCCGAAAACTGCGCTATTGCATCAATTTTTTGAAATTTGGAAATTTTAGTTGTGCTAGAAATTCGCTGATAGTGTTTTTTGAAAGAATTTAAAAATTTGCGAAGATCATTTGTATTTATATGTATGTATATGAAAAAACTTTGAAACGAACAGTAGAAAAATAGGAAAATACAAAAAAAAATTCATTTGTGTCCCAATACAATTGCCAGACAACTTCAGCCAATGTTAATATTCTTATTTTCAATAGAGACGACCACGGGAATAACTCTCCCCATGGAGCATCAGTTGAAAAGTTAGAAACGTAACATCAACCAACAATACAAATGCCACACAGCAGCCAGTAGCCAGCAGCAACAGAAGCCGGAGCAATAGCTACAGCAGCGACAACATCAGCAATAGCATCAAAAACATTATTATCATTATAAGCGGAAATGCTTATCAAATACAAAATGTTAGAGATTCAATAAACGTTCCACCGGTTTCCGGTCTTTATGATGTCGTCTCTATATCATGATGTTTGTTGTTGTTGTTGCTACTACTACTATTGCTTTTGTTGCTGTTGCCAGTATAGCCACAGTTGATGTAGCTAATACAGATAATAGTGATGTTCATTCCAACTTTTGTTTGTGGTTATGATGGCTGATTTTGTTGTTGATAGAGATGCAGGTACAGCATGCTGAACCTGCAAAGTTGGGGTGAGGGATAAAATTAAAGTTGATTTGGCTTAGAATACTGCATAATATTTTATGGATCTGATCAAAATACTAGAGTCAACATTTTTGAAAGCGTTGTAGAATTATATTATTGTCGATTTTTTTGATTAAAATTTGTGTCTTTGAGATTCAAACAAAAATATTGATTTATTCCTAGAGTTTTTAAGAACTAGCTTCTCTTCGACATCTCTAACTTCACTTGTATATTAACTTGAAGCATCTCACCCGTTCGTTTCTGGGATTGCTTTTTCTTTATTACAGATGCGGTATTACTTTAAAAATTTCCACTGGGTGTGGTTTCCCATAAATTTAGAGTTTTTTCTCTATTATTATGCTACAGATTGTCTTTATTGGTTTGGTTTTCTTGTTTCTATTGGATTTGCTGTGTGGTTTTTCTTTGTTTTCTTCATAACGTAAATAAAAATAAATATAATTTGTAATTTGATTTCATTACGGAGCAAATTATTGGAGGAAATCGTAGTAATTTGATTTTTCTCTAGAACAAATTGAATTGTGATGAAAAAATTTAAAATTGAAATTAGTTTGAAATTTTTAAAATGAGGTTTGTTATTGACTTTAACTTTATTGAAATTCAGCAATATTTGAAACAAGTACAATGCGTAGCCGAATGGTCTGCGATCTAGAGCTTGATCATAGCTGTGTAGTATCTAACAATAATCTGGAAGATTGGCCACTGCAATTCACATAAATAGACCGAACTGTTATACTATTCCATATCTAGAATAACCGGGAAGGGTAGCCACTCTAATCCAAACAAATATACCAAACTGTTATACTATTCCACATGAAATCCCAAAATTTGGTAAGAAGAAAATTTTTGCAGTACCCCTATATAACGGGTTTTCCAATAGGGATGATATGATTTTGAAGTGATGTTTCGGCCATTTGTAATATGTCATGATCTATCATTTGTTTTCCATTGCATTCAGTAGTGTTTACAATTTCATCTCCAATTGCAATTTTTCGTGCGCTAAGTTTTTTTAAATCCAAAAAAATACACTTTCCAGTCGGCCTACGACCTTGACACTAATGAGCAATATTTTAGCTCTCTTTAAGAGCTATCCTTTTGTCATTGACCGATTCCCGGTTAAGGAGCTAGAGCAAAAATAAACGTTCCGTTCACATTTGAAAATGATGCTGTCCATTTTTTTTTAAATCCAAAAAAATACACTTTTCAGTCGACCTACGATCTTGACACTCATAAGCAATATTCGAGCCCTCGTTAAGAGCTATATTTTTGCCATTGACCGATTCCCGATCCGACGTACCATTAAGGAGCTAGAGCAAAAATAAACTTTCCGCTCACATTTGAAAATGATGCTGTCCATTTTTTTAAATCCAAAAAAATACACTTTTCGGTCGGCCTACGACCTTGACACCCATGAGCCACGATTTTAGCTCTCGTTAAGAGCTATCTTTTTGCCATTGACCGATTCCCGATCCGACGTACCATTAAGGAGCTAGAGCAAAAATAAACTTTCCGTTCACATTAGAAAATGAAGCTGTCCATTTTTTTTTAAATCCAAAAAAAGACACTTTTCAGTCGGCCTACGACCTTGACACCCATGAGCAATATTTTAGCTGTCGTTAAAAGATATCTTTTTGCCATTGACCGATTCCCGATCTGAAGTACCATTAAGGAGCTAGAGCAAAAATAAACTTTCCGTTTACATTTGAAATTGATGCTAAGTCCATTTTTTATAAAATCCAAAAAAAAAACACTTTTCAGTCGGCCTACGACCTTGACACCCATAAGCAATATTTTAGCCCTCGTTAAGAGCTATCTTTTTGCATTTGACCGATTGTGGTTTCGTGCCACACAGCAAATGAAACAATTGAATTATTGCGAGAAAAGTTTGGAGATTCGATTATTTCAAGAAATTGTGATATTGAATGGCCTCCAAGAAGTTGAGATTTAACACCATTAGACTATTTCTTGTGGGGTTATTTGAAGTCACTGGTCTTTCGAAATAAACCAGACTCTCTTCAAGCTTTACAAGTCAATGTTGAAGGTGAAATTCATGACATATGACTTGATTTAGTGGAAAAAGTGCTCGAAAATTGGGTTCATCGATTTCGTTCCTGCAGAAGAAGTCATGGAGGTCATTTGAATGACGTTTTATTTTAAACTTAATTGTATCGATTGTACTTCACATTGAATAGAAAACTTTTGAATTTCCTTAACAATAAGTGTGTTTTTTTTCTTCTAAGAAATCATATCACTCTTATTGGAAAAACTTGTATATGAGGAATATCCCATTCAAATTGACAAAATCCGATTTTTCGATTATTTTTTTGAACTAAACTTTATTGAACCAATCAAAATTTACACACAAAAGAAAATCTCTCTCTCTCTCTCAGGGCTTTATCAAAAGCTCAAAGTTGGATATGCGTACTTCTCGTCCGCCAAACGGTGCTAACAAGCAGTTTTCCCGAAGCGACACCAAACCGGGACAAATGCTATTCTCATAATGACCACGACCCACAAATAAGGGTTCTCCCTCACTTGTGTGACCCGTATAGACAGCAGTGGTGGGTATGTCCTTATTAACCGGTTTACGCCAAGTATAGTTGGAACCAACCAAAACCTCCACATCAGAGGTGTGCACCTCAGAGCCGGCATCACAGACATAAGCCTCTTCTCTCTCGGGCACAAATTTCGCCGGTACCATAAGGCCATTGTGCAGAGTGCGGGCCACATAAATTTTGGTGCCATCACAGTCTTCGCCCGCCTCAACGGCACCCGGTGGTACCCCATCCAGGCTGGTTGTCAGCCAGTTGTGATTATAGTTGCGAACCAATACTTCATAATTGCTCTGCTTTACCTCTTGACCTCCAAACGGTATGTACAAGCATTGATGCGAAGGATGTACCTTACCCACCATAAGACTGTCATGATAACGTCCTCGACCAATGAACAAATGTTCACCGTCACTGGTATCACCACAGATGACGGCATTCATGGGTACATCACCTTCAGAGCAGCGTACCCAACCATAACCGGGACCAATTAGCAGTTCGTAGTCAGATTTCTCATGTTCAGCCCCACCCCAGGCTACATAGGCACAACCTTTGCTGGGTATAACTTTGGCCGGTAACATGTCGCCCTCATGTACACAGCGTCCCACATAAATCGGGGTAGTATCTTCATCGTAACCGGCCTTAATGGCAAATCGAGGTAAATCCCTATCGGCAGATGAAGCAATCCAACATTCGTCTAAAAGAAAAACGAAGATTGTATTCGGTATATAAATCTAAAAAAACTAGAAATAATAAATCTTACCCATTTCTAGAGCTTAAGAATTTGCTTGGGAAAAATCTAGACTTCTTACAAAGAACTTAGCTCTTCTAACCTACTTGTGGAAGACTGATAGTTTATCAAGATTTTCAGACCTTTTAAATGAGAAATGATTACTAATAAAAAAGTAATATTTCCTCTGCTTTTAATAGTTGTTTGTGTAATATGATGAAAACCTTGCGCAGTTTTGTAAATAGAATTTCCAATGCAGTATGATACATACATTAATTATGCCAACTCTTTTTTATTGTGTTTATCTGTGACCGCGAAGAATTACGTTTTTTATACCTTTTATAATTATTCATCGATGGATTTATATATATGGGTTTTTATACTGATATGTTTTTATAATGATTTGTTATAATATTAAACTTGGTCTAATGATCATTGACTGGAACTCAATGACAACTGAATGGCAGCAAATTCAATCAATGTTCATTAACCTTTTGACAATGATATTTAGTCACATGTCGGTAGTCATTGATCTTCTTTTAGGACCATTGACTTTTTGCCAACTGTTACTGATCTTCTGTCAATGGTCACTGATCATCTTCCAGGTCATTGATGTGTTTTTGCTATTATATTATACTGGGTCTAATGATCGTTGACTGTAGCTCAATGACAACTGAATTGCAGCAATGATCATTCCGAACCGACTGAAGGACAGTGTCCTGATATTCAATCAATGTTCATTAACGTTTTGCCAATGCTATTTGATCACATAGCACTAGATATTGACCTTCTGTCAATAGACAGTCTATTTCTTTAAGAACCATTGACTTTCTGCAAATTTTTACTGATCTTCTGTCAATGGTCACTGATCATCTTCCAGGTCATTGACCGTCTGTCAATGGTCACAGATGTTTTGCCTTTGGTTAATGGACACTAATCTTCTGTTTGTGGTCAATGACATTCTTCAAGGGTCGCTCCTCTCCAGTCAAAGGTCACCGACCTTCTTCAAGTGTCTCAGAACTTCTCTCAATGGTCCCTGGCCTTTTTCAAAATCACAAATATTCTGTCCATGTCCACTTACCATCTAAGAATGCTAGTTCAGTTTCTATCAACGGTATTTGGTCGTCTGCCAATATTTAATGATCTTCATGAAAGTCTTTGGTCATCTGTAAAAAACAAGACCTATGTCAATAGTCATTGACCATATGGCAATGACCACTGACCTTCTGCAATGGTCATTGTTCTTCTGTTTATTATCACCGACCATCTGCCAATGGTATCTGACCTTTTATCAATGGTCTTAGATCATCTGCCAATAGTCTTGGAACTTCTCTCACTGACCATATTCAAGGGACACTGGCCTTCTGTTATTGACCAATGACTTTCTTCAAGGGACATTGACCTTCTCTTAATAGAAACTTAACTTCCTCAAATGTCAGTCACCTGCCAATTATCCCAGATATTCTGTCAATGATCACCAGACCTCAGATTTTTGCACTGAAAGTCAGTTACCCATGAACAAATCAGCGATAGAAAATCAGTGACCATTGACAAGAAACCAATGACCCTTGAAGACAGCCAGTGATTTTGAAAGCAGATCAGTGATCACTAGACCTCGGATTTTTGCATATTTTTCATCCGATTGGAATCAAACTTTGCATTTGCATTAAAATTTTCTATATTTGAACGAAATATTAATGAAAAGCTTGTTTCCAGTCAAATGAAATAATAAAAATATGCAAAAATCCGAAGTCTAATGATCACTGATCTGCTGTCAATGTTCACTGACTTTCTTCAAGGGTCATTGGCTTCTTGTCAATCGTCACTGATCTTCTGTCACTGATTTTTCATTGATCTTCTGTCACTGGTTTTTTCATGGGTAACTGTATTTATGTCGTTGATCATTTACCTTCTTCAGCGTCTTCAATTATCTGTCGATGGTCACTGACATTCACCAAGGCTCTTGATTTTCTGTCAATGGCCATTGACCTTCTGTAAGGGTCATTGACCTTGTCTCACTGGTCACTGATCTCAAAACTTCAATAACATTTTGTATATATGTATACATTACCCTCTTCAAAGATCACTGATCTACTGTGAATGATCACTAATATTCTCTCACAAGGGTCATAGACTTCTTTAAGGTATTTGATGATCTATCTGAAGTCATTCACCTCCTGTCAGTAGTCATTGTCCAGCTAAAAATGATCACTGACCTTCTGTAATATTCATTGCTTCATATCAATCTTCTGTCCGCCGTAGTTGACATTCTATCAATCGCCTTTGATCATCTGTCAATAGCGATTGCTCTTCTGTTAATTGTCACCGATCTTGTTTAAAGCCTTTTGATCATCTGTCCATGGCTACTGACCTTCTGCAAGGATCATTGATCGTCTGTGAACAGACATTGACTTCCTCCCAAAGTTCACTGGTATTCGAGGATCACAAATCATCTGTCAATGGTTGCCGGCCACCTGTCGATGTTACTTGAGTTGTTTCGAATTGTGACTGAACTTTTGTTAACCGTAATTGCAAATTAGGTAATGATCATTGGTTTTATATCAATGGTCGTTGGCCTTCTGTAAGTGGTAATTAACCTTCTTCCAATGGTCATTGACAGAAGGACCTTCTTTCAATTATCACTGACCATATGTCAATGCTATTTGATTTTCTATCAATGGTCTTAGATCATCTGTTAATGGTCAATGACCTTTTTAAAGCGGCATTGACCATCTGTCATTAGAAACTTAACTTGTTCAAATGTCAGTCACCTGTCAATTATCACAGATATTCTGCAAATGATCACTGATCTGCTGTCAATGATCACATGACTTTCTTCAATGGTCATTAACCTTTTGTCAATGGTAAGAAATCTTCTGTCACTGATTTTTTCTGGTTAACTGACTTTCAGTCGTTGGTCACTTACCTTTTTCAGGGTCTTTGATCATCAGTGAGAAGTCATTGAACATTGTCAGTAGTAATTTACCTTCTATCAGTGGTATTTATTGAAGGGTCACTGACTTTCTGTTAATGGCCAATGACTTTCTTCAAGGGTCATTGACCTTCTGTCATTAGAAACATAACTTGTTCAAATGTCAGTTCGATCTGCTGTCAATGATCACCGACTTTCTTCAAGGTCATTACCCTTTGTCAATGATAAGAATTCTTCTGTCACTGATTTTTTCTGGTTAACTGACTTTCAGTCGTTGGTCACTTACCTTTATCAGGGTCTTTCATCATCAGTCAGAAGTCAATGAACTTCTGTCAGTAGTCATTTACCTTCTATCAGTGGTCTCTATCTTATGTCAAAGTCACTGATCATCTTTCCACTGTTTTTTACCTTCTGGCAAATGTAATTTACCTATCAATGGACTTTGGTCATCTGTCGATGGTCACTGACCTTAACCAAGGGGTTGACCTTCCTCACGGGTCATAGACCTTCTTCAAGGGTCATTGACCTTATTCAAGGGTAATTGAACGCCAAGAACCATTAACGTTATGTCAATAGGCACGTATCTTCTTAAAAATTCTCCGAACATCTGTCAATGGTCACGGACTTTTTTCAATGGTCATTAACCTCTTGTCAAAGATCACTGATTTTTGCCAATGATTCTCTGTTAATGTTAACCCACATTCTACTTCGTATTTGATCATCTTTCAGAAGTCATTGACCTTCTGTCAGTAGTCTCTGCCCTTCTGTCACAGTTCAGTGACCTTCTGCTAATGATAGCTGACCTTCTGCCAATGGTAACTGTACTTTAATGGTCACTGACTTCAGTAAAAGGTCACTGTTTTTCTGTGAACTGTCGTTGACTTCTAGCTAACCTTCTGTCAAAGGTAACGGTCCTTTAATAGTCGCTGACTTCTTCCAAAGGTCTTTGATCTTATGTGAACTGTCTTTGACCTTCTGATGATTGTATTTGACTATCTATCAATTGATCGTTGATCATCTGTTAATAGTCATTGAGCATTTATCGAGGGTCACTTACCTTCATTATTTGATCATCTTCCAATGACCATTGACCTTCTTTTGTCAAAGGTCACTAATCTTCTGTCACTGATTTTCATTAGGAATCATTGACTTTTTGCCAATGTTTACTCACATTTATCTAGATATTTGATCATCTATCAAAAGTCATTTACTTTTTGTCAAAGTTCAATGCCAATGACAGCTGACCATTCTATCAATGGTAACTGTACTTCAATGGCCACTGTCTCTACCAAAGGTCTCTGATCCTCCATAAACTGTATTTGACCTTCTGACGATCATCTGTTAAAAGTGATTGACAATATATCGATGGCCTTTGACCTTCACCAAGACGCTGGATTATCTGTCAATGGGCATTGACCTTTTGTCGAAGGTTATTGATTTTTCCCAAGGATCATTGATGTTTTGTCAATATTAACTCACATTCTACTACATATTTGATCATCTGTCAGAAGTCGTAGATCTTCTGCAGGAGTCATTTACCTTTTGTCAGTAGTCACTGCTCTTCTGTCAATGTTCAATGACATTTTGCCAATGACAGCTGACCTTCTGTCAATGGTAACCGCCCTTCACTGCTCACTGTCTTCTGTAAAAGGTCACCGATTTTCCGTGAACTGTATTTGACCTTCTGGCGATTGTAATTGACCTTCTAGCTGACTTTCTGTTACTGGTAACTGTCCTTCACTCGTCTCTGCCTTCTATCAAAGGTCTTTTATCTTCCGTGAACTGTATTTGACCTTCTGACGATCATCTGTTATAAGTGATTGATCATCTGTCGAAGGCCATAGACCTTCTCCAAGACCATGGATTATATGTCAATGGCCATTGACCTTTTGTAAAGGTCATAATGCTTCCATCAAGTGTCAATGGTAAGGGTCATTAAAATGTTGTCAGTAGTAACGTGCCTTCTTCAAAGGTGACAGAGCTCCTGACAATTGTCACTGACTTTCTTCATCGATCTTTTGTCACTGATTTTTTCAAGAGTCATGGTCATTCTGTCAGTTTCAATGAGCTTCTTCAAGTCATTTGATCATCTGTCAGAGGTCACAGACCTTCTGTCAGAGATCGCAGATCTTCAATCAAAAATCACAGACCTTTTGTCAGAAATCACAGACCTTTTGTCAGAAATCACAACCTTTTGTCAGAAATCACAGACCTTTTGTCAGAAATCACAGACCTTCTGTCAGAAGTCACAGACCTTCTGTCAGAAGTCATCTTCTGCCAAAGTCTCAGACTTCTGTCAGGCGTCTCCAACTACTGTCAGAAGTAAATGACGTCAGTGGTCATTGTTTACTGTCACCGGTCACTGATATTCTATAAATGGTCCTTGATCTTCTGTCAATAGTGGTTAACCTGCTGTCGATGATCAGTGTCCTTCTTCAAGGCTTTCTTTAAGAGTAATTGACCTTCTTTGATAGTCATTGACTTTCTTTCAATAGCCACTGATACTCATGGGCCAATAATCATCTGTCAATTGAAATTTATCGTCAGTCCATGGTTGCCGATCTCTTGTCAATGATAATTGTATGAATGGTCGTTGACCTTTTGTCAATGGTAATTGACATTATGGCAATTGTCATTGCTCTGTCTATGGTAATTGGATTTCTGTCAAGTTTAGTTAACCTTCTGTCTATGGTCATTGGTTTTCTGACAATGGTCGTTGACCTTTAGTGAATTGTCAATGATCTTCTGTCAATGATAACTGAAATTCTGGAAATGATTGTAGACCTTCTGTCAATGGTAATTGAACCTCTGTTCTATGACTTCCTTGAAGAGTCTCTGACCTTCTGTCAGTCACAACTGTAATTATCTCATTGGTGATTGACTTTCTGTGAATGATCAATAGTAATTTAAAATCTAATAATGATCGTTGATCTTCTGTCACTAGTAATTGATGTTCTGCCAATTGCAATCGAATTTCCGTCACTGTAATTGACCTTCTGTGAGTTGTCACTGACCTTCCGTCAAGGGTAACTGAAATACTGGCAAATCATCACAGACCATCTGTCAATAGGAATTGAGAATCTGTCATTGACTTTCTCCCACTGGCAATTAGTCTTCTGTCAATGGTCATTGAACTTTTTGTAAATGGTCAGTGACCTTCTTTCAATGACTCTTGGCCTTTAGTCAATGGCGTTTATTTATTGAAATAATAAATATATTTTCAGACATTGAAATAATAAATATTCCAGGCATTGATCATTGATGATTGGTTTCAATAATAAAACGGTCTGTTAACAGTCATTGGTTGGAGGCCAACTACCATTACCCACGACTTATAATTTTCTTGCTTGTTTTGTATAATATATACTCTCTAAAGAAATTGTATTGTATAATAGTTACATCATTTTGGCCATATAACTTACATTGCATATTTACATTTTTAAATACTTTTAACTAATATCTCATAATTGATAATATTAACTCCTCTTCCTCTGTATGGAACCGACACATAACGCCCTTCAAGTGACACCAGACCAGGGATTATAGTACCACGAAGAAAAGCACGACCCACACATAAAGGCTGTCCGTCACGTGTACGACCTGCAAATACGGCATTTGGCGGCACTTCTTTTTCGTAAGTTTTCAACCATGTATAGTTGGATCCGACCAACACTTCTGCTCCGGTCTTAGGGGTTTCCACATCCTCACTGGCAATAAAGGCTAGACCTTTTTTGGGAAGAAATTTGGCTGGCACCATTAAGCCATTATGCATAACACGGGCCACATAAGAGACAACGTCATCATCAGAGTCATTATCCATACCTGAGGCCGCATAGGAGACAGTTTTATCCCTGTCATGACCACCAACAAGAGCATCGGAGGGGAAATTCTCTTGCTTGGCTGGAAGCCAAGTGTCAGGCGGTAGTCTTACCAATATTTCATAAGAAGTTAATTTAATTTCTTCTCTTACACAGGAAATGTATAGACATTGATGGGAAGGTTGAATTTTACCCATGATCACTTTGCCTTTGTGCAAACCTCTGCCAATGTACAAAGATTCACCGTCCTTAGTGGGGCCACTTGAAACTGCATTTTCCGGAATCGTAAAATTTTCACTTGGTAACCATTGATATCCGGGGCCAATGAGTAACTCATAGTCAGCTTTCACATTTTCCAGACCATTCCAAGTTATGACAGCCCACTTCCGAATTGGTATGACTCTGGCGGGTAACAAATCGCCTTTGTGTTTACAACGTCCCACATAATTGGCTACGCCCTCTTCATCATCATCGCCTCCTTTTATGAAGAATTTGGAGAAATGTTCCTGGGCATCTAAGTTAACCCAAAGGTCATCTATTATAGGAGAAAATAAAACAAAATCACTTTAAAATGTCATATATCTTTGATCAGAGAACTTGCCCATTCTTGGATTTTCCTTTTCGAAAGAAGAATAACGCAAATGAAGAAGAATAATGAATAATGTTTTTCGAAGAGGCCCCACCTGTTGGAGGAAAAAATAAAAAATAAATTACTTCTAATATCGAATATAAAGATTTACGAAAATTTTCACTGGATTCAAGTTTTTTTCTTGAACAAATATTTATACAAATTCAGTCACTTAAGTGATTAAATGAATACTGCGAGGGCGATAAAAGTATCATCCCATGTCCCAATTCATTGAAATCGATAGTCGTTCTCTTAGCGGTGGCAGGTATGATAATTTTGGTTATAACATTTGTAGAATAAAATACCACTCTATTATTTCGATTTGTTAACCTATCGATCTGAAATGCTTGAAACTAATTAAATAACTTTGAAAGTAGGTCAGTGGCTTGAACTTCAATCAATCGTTTTTTCTTTTTTGTCAATAGTATTTTATTATTTGTCGATAGTCGTTGACCTTCTATCAATAGACATTTACCTTAGTCAAGGTTCACTGACGTTCTGCTAAATGTTACTGATCTTCTTTTAACGGTCACTGACTTTCTTCTAGATCACTGCTCTTCTGCCAATGATCACTGGCCTTTTCCAGGTGTCATTGATGTTCTGCCAATTGAACTCCTTTCAAAAGTCATTGAAATTCTGCCAAAAGTCATTGACATCGCGTTAATTTTATTTGGCCTCCTGCTATTGTACATCTGTCCATGATCTAAGTTACTGTCCATGTGATCTAAGTTACTGTCAATGTTCAATGACATATTTTCAATGATGTTTTGAATGATAGGTGATCATCTGTCTACGCTCATCGACCTTTTAACCTCCTAAGAATGGTCACTAACCTTCTCCCAATTGTAATTGAGCTATCATCAATCGTCATTAACCTCCCTTCAATCGTCATTGACAACTCTTTAATCTTCATTGACCTCACATTAATCCTCATTGGCCCAATTAAATTGTTATTAATGATTGTTGATCATCTAACAATGATCACTGACGTCGCTAATTTTTGTAGGACTTCCTGTCTATATTCTGTGAGTACCTTTAAAATGTTGCCGATGGTCAGTGACATATGGTCAATAAACATTGACATTGTCAATGCTCATTAACCTGGTGTCAGAGGACAATAACGTGTTATCAGTAGTCATAAGGCTATTGTCAGTAGTCATTGCCTTTCTGTCAATAGTCATTGAATTTGTTCCAATAGTAATTGGCGTCCCGTCAGTATTATATGACCCTCTGTCATTTGTCATTGAAGATCTTTCAGTCATTACCCTTCTGTCAATGGTCATTGACCTTCTGTCAATGGTCATTGACCTTATGTCAATTTTATTTGACTTAATGTCAATTTTTCATTGACCTTATGTCTATATTAATAGACCTAATGTGAATTTTCAATGACCTTTTGTCATTGGCAGTGACCTTCTGTCATTGACCTTCAGTCAATGGTTATTGACCATCTCTCAATGATTATTGACATTCTGTCAATGGCCATTGATCTTCTGTCAATGGTCATTGATCTTCTACCAATGGTCATTGACCTTCTGTCAATGGTAATTGCCCTTCTGTCAAAGGTCATTGACCTTTTGACTGCAAGTTTATAAATATTGACAGTTAGTTAGGATATTAATAATTTATAGTGGACAGAAAATTAATATTTTTGATAGATCTTCTGTCAATGGTCATTGATCTTCTGTCAATAGTCATTGACCATCTGTCAATGGTCATTGAAGTTTTGTCAGTGGCCATGGACAGTTTGTCACTGGTCATTGACCTTCTGTCAATGGTCATTGATCTTCTGTCAATGGTCATTGATCTTCTGTCAATGGTCATTGACTTTCTGTCAATGGTCATTGACTTTCTGTCAATGGTCATTGGCTTTCTGTCAATGGTCATTGACCTTCTGTCAATGCTCATTGACCTTCTCTCAATGCTCATTGACCTTCTCTCAATGCTCATTGACCTTCAGTTAATGCTATTTGACCATCTGTCAATGCTCATTGACCTTTTGTCAATGCTCATTGACCTTCTGTCAGTGGTCATTGACCTTCTGTCAATGGTCAATGGTTATTGACCTTCTGTCAATGGTTGTGCTCTTCTGTTAATGGTCATTGACCTTCTGTCAATGGTTAATGACCTTCCGTCAATGGTTATTGACCTTCTGTCATTGGTCATTTACCTTCTGTCAATGGTCATTGACCTTATGTCAATGGTCATTGACCTTCTGTCAATGGTCACTGACCTTCTGTCAATGGTCACTGACCTTCTGTCAATGGTCATTGACCTCCTGTCATTGGCCATTGACCTTCTGTTAATGGTAATTGACCTTCTGTCATTGGTCATTTACCTTCTGTCAATGGTCATTGACCTTCTGTAAATGGTCATTGAATTTCTGTCAATTGTCATTGACCTTCTGTCAATGGTCATTGACCTTCTTTCAATGGTCATTGACCTTCGGTCAGTTGTCATTAACCTTCTTTCAATGGTTATTGAACTTCTGTCAATGGGTGAATTGTCAGTGGCTTTAATCAATCAATAGTTGTTCCAGTCAATGGTCTTTACCTCCCCTCAATTGTTGGTTGAGAGTTTGGTGGTCAATGATCATTGACATCCTATTAAAGAGAATTTACCTCTCGTGAATGGTTATTGACTTTAATCAATCTAACCCTCAATGGTGTTAACCTCCCGTTTATGGTCATTTATCCTGCCACCTCTATCGATCACCTTTCATTGATCACACATGACACATTACAAATCGTCACTTACTGCCTGGTAATGGTCTCTGACCTACTTCCAATGATTATGTGCATTGACCCATTATAGGTGCTCATTCACCCACTCACCTATTGTAAATGGCCATGAACCTATTATCATAAATTTATTGACAGTAGTTAGTGACCTATTTCAGGTGTCTATTCTCAATGACATTAAGTTATTTCAAAGATATTTTTTCAGTTGTCATTGACCTAGTGCCAATGGTCATGTACCTAAATAGTGTCAATGGTCTGTGATCTTTTGTTAATCTTCATTGACCTATTACAAATTGATCTCCTGTAAACTGTAATTGATCTTTCCTTTCAGTGGCTATCATTTAGTACTCAGTGGTTATACGATTCACAATAGTGTCCACTTTGCTTACATGTCCACCCCACTTTATATATGTTCCTCCATCAGGTCTCGATATATGTCTGACCATCTACCTATACTTCAGCTAGTGTTCAGGTGTCTAGAAAGCTAAACAAAGATCTAAATATATCTGAAAACAGCGACGCAGCCCACACAAGTTCTAAATTTTATAATGATCTCAGTCACAATGAGACATAGAAGTGGAGCATTTGAGGGAAAACAAATTTATAAATATTTAATTTCAAATTTAATAATAATAAATAATTTTAATGAATATTTTCATTAAGTGTTCTGCAGAGACCGGAGTATTAATTGTCTTTATATATTTTATTCCAAATGACTGAAATACGTTTTCTTTGAAATTATATTAATGCCAAACGATTAATAAGAATTTTTACTTTTATGTCTATTTTATTTTTATTAAATATCGATATATTTCATATATTGAGTAGATAACAATAAGTACTGAAAAAGAACCACCAATGCAAATAAAATCTTAGTACCCTTTGCGTTTCCTCTTCACGCACCCAACCTGAGCAACACCTCATAGGGGCCAACACAAACCTCCCGTCCTCCGTAGGGTATTAGAACACAGTTATTCTCTTGTAAAATCAGGCCTGGAGTCAAACTGCCTTGGTGATGAGCTCGACCCACATACATCGGGGCACCGCAGTTTGACGTACCCGTAGAGACGGCATTTGGTGGGATCACCATACCGTGTTGCATCGCCATCCACGTGTAATTATGTCCCACCAACACCTCTACACTGGACTTGCGAACTTCGGAACCATCACTACCAACATAGGCCTCTCTGCGATCTGGTATAAATTTGGCAGGCACCATGCATCCATTGTGTATGGCCCGGGCCACATAAATGACAGTGCGATCACTGTCATGACCAGCAACGACAGCTCCTGGTGGGGCATAATCCAACCCCGATGGTGACCATGTATCAACTGCTTGACGCACCAACACCTCATAGTTGCTGAGTCGGACCTCTTGACCGCCATAGGGTATATACAAACAGCCATGAGAAGAATGGATTTTGCCCACCGTCAAACTACCACAATGATGACCTCTGCCAATGTACATCGGCTCACCATCAGCACTGTAGCCGGTCACCACGGCATTGGGAGCAATACCGCCATGTTCGCGGGGTACCCAACCATAGCCGGGACCAGTGAGCAGCTCATACTGATATTTGGGATGTTCCTCTCCACCCCAGGCTAAGAAGGCGCAACCCTTGTCGGGTATGACTTTGCAAGCTAGAATTTCTCCCTCATGTTCAGAGCGTCCCACGTAAATTGGTGCACCATCCGAGTCATGGCCACCACTAATGGTGTACGGAGGCAATGGGCTGCCAGCCGAGGAAGGAACCCACACTTCAGCTGGAAAAATCCCAATAGTAAAGTGAAATGAAATTTAAAGATACAAGTTCGGAATACTTACGCATTTTGTTTTTTAATTATTCAAGAAGAAATACACAACAAGAGTAATCCTAAACGATTAATGACCATTTCTTTGGTTTGCAAAACCTTTAAATACTGTTGCATCTTATTTGGTTATTTCCAGACAAGTCTCTTTCTTCGCGAGATGCAAATCATGACGAGAGGTGGAAAAAACACCAGAGCGTAATTATAAATCCCATTGTGGTCTTCTAATATGTGTAGTCTACGTTAAATTTATATGATTAGTTGTCATAATCGTACTTATATACACTCAATCATAAAATTTTATTTTTAAATCCATCAACGATGAACTTTTCTAATAGAAAAGTCATCAACGATACTTTTCTTATAGAAAAGTCATCATGGATTAACTATTCTTATAGAAAAGTCATTAACGATGCACTTTTCTTATAGAAAAGTCAATAACGATGCACTTTTCTTATAGAAAAGTCATCAACGATGAACTTTTCTTATAGAAAAGTCATCAACGATGATTTTTTCTTATAGAAAAGTCATCAACGATGAACTTTTCTTATAGAAAAGTCAACAACGGTGAATTTTTCTTGTAGAAAAGTCATCAACGATTAACTTTTCTTATAGAAAATTCATCAACGATGAACTTTTCTTAAAAGAAAAGTCATTACGATGAAATTTTCTTATAGAAAAATCATCAACGAGGAACTTTTCTTATAGAAAAGTGATCAATGATGAACTTTTCTTATAGAAAAGTCATCAATGATGAACTTTTATTATAGAAAAATCAACAACGATGGACTTTTCTCATAGAAAAGTCAACAATGATGGACTTTTCTTATAGAAAAGTCAACAAAGATGAACTTATCTTATAGAAAAGTCATCAACGATGAACTTTTATAAGAATGATGAACGTTTCTTATAGAAAAGTCATCAACGATAAACTTTTCTTATAGAAAAGTCATCAACGATGAACTTTTCTTATAGAAAAGTCATCAACGATGAACTTTTCTTATAGAAAAGTCATCAACGATGAACTTTTCTTATAGAAAAGTCATCAACGATGAACTTTTCTTATAGAAAAGTCATCAACGATGGACTTTTCTTATAGAAATGTCATCAACGATGAACTTTTCTTATAGAAAAGTCATCAACGATTAACTTTTCTTATAGAAAAGTCATCAACGATGAACTTTTCTTATAGAAATGTCATCAACGATGAACTTTTCTAAAAGAAAAGTCCTCACCGATGAACTTTTCTTATAGAAAAGTCATCAACGGTGAACTTTTCTTATAGAAAAGTTATGGACGATGACCTTTTCTTTTAGAAAAGTCGTCAACGATGAGTTTTTCTAATATTAAAGTCATCAACGATGAGTTTTTCTAATAGAAAAGTCATCAACGATGAACTTTTCTTATAGAAAAGTCAACAACGATGAAGTTTTCTTATAGAAAAGTCATCAACGATGGACTTTGCTTATAGAAAAGTCATCAACAATTGACTTTTCTTACAGAAAAGTCATCAACAATTGACTTTTATTATAGAAATCAGCGATGGACTTTTTTTTATAGAAAAGTCATCAACGATGGACTTTTCTTATAGAAAAGTCATCAACGATGGACTTTTCTTATAGAAAAGTCATCAACGATGAATTTTTCTGATGGAAAATTCAACAACGATAAACTTTTCTTATAGAAAGTCATCAACGATGAACTTTGCTTATAGAAAAATCATCAACGAGGAACTTTTCTTATAGAAAAGTCATCAACGATGAACTTTTCTTATAGAAAAGTCATCAACGATGAAATTTTCTTATAGAACAGTCATCAACGATGAACTTTTCTTATGGAAAAGACATCAACGATGTACTTTTTTTTTGATAATAGTTATAAACGACGAACTTTTCTTATAGAAAAGTCATCAACGATTAACTTTTCTTATAGAAAAGTCATCAACGATGAACTTTTCTTATAGAAAAGTCATCAACGATGAACTTTTCTAAAAGAAAAGTCCTCACCGATGAACTTTTCTTATAGAAAAGTCATCAACGGTGAACTTTTCTTATAGAAAAGTCATGGACGATGACCTTTTCTTTTAGAAAAGTCGTCAACGATGAGTTTTTCTAATATTAAAGTCATCAACGATGAGTTTTTCTAATAGAAAAGTCATCAACGATGAACTTTTCTTATAGAAAAGTCAACAACGATGAAGTTTTCTTATAGAAAAGTCATCAACGATGGACTTTGCTTATAGAAAAGTCATCAACAATTGACTTTTCTTACAGAAAAGTCATCAACAATTGACTTTTATTATAGAAATCAGCGATGGACTTTTTTCATAGAAAAGTCATCAACGATGGACTTTTCTTATAGAAAAGTCATCAACGATGAATTTTTCTGATGGAAAATTCAACAACGATTAACTTTTCTTATAGAAAGTCATCAACGATGAACTTTGCTTATAGAAAAATCATCAACGAGGAACTTTTCTTATAGAAAAGTCATCAACGATGAACTTTTCTTATAGAAAAGTCATCAACGATGAAATTTTCTTTTAGAACAGTCATCAACGATGAACTTTTCTTATGGAAAAGTCATCAACGATGTACTTTTTTTTTGATAATAGTTATAAACGATTTACTCTTCTTAGAGAAAAGTCATCAACGATGAACTTTTGTTATAGAAAAGTCGTCAACGATGAACTTTTCTTATAGAAACAGCATCAATGATGAACTTTTCTTTTAGAAAAGTCAATAACCATGAACTTTTCCTATAGAAAAGTCATCAACGATGAAACCTTTCTTATAGAAATGTCATCAACGAAGAACTTTTCTTATTGAAAAATCATCAACGATGGACTTTTCTTACAGAAAATTCATCATCGATGAACTTTTCTTATAGAAAAGTCATCAGCAATGAGCTTTTCTTATAGAAAAGTCGTCAACGATATACTTTTCTTATAGAAAAGTCAACAACGATGGACTTTTCTTATAGAAAAGTCAACAATGATTGACTTTTCTTATAGAAAAGTCAACAATGATTGACTTTTCTTATAGAAAAGTCAACAACGATGAACTTTTGTTATGGAAAATAGACTTTCCTAATAGAAAATTCATCTATATTTTCTTATAGAAATGTCATCAACGATGATCTTTTCTTATAGAAATGTCATCAACGATGAACTTTTCTTATAGAAAAGTCATCAACGATGAACTTTTCTTATAGAAGAGTCATCAGCGATGAACTTTTCTTATAGAAATGTCATCAACGATGAACTTCCTAATAGAAAATATATAGAAAATATATTATATATTAAAGAAATGTCATCAATAATGAAATATTCTTATAGAAAAGTCATCAACGATGAACTTTTCTTATAGAAAAGTCATCAACAATGAGCTTTTCTTATAGAAAAGTCATCAACAATGAGCTTTTCTTATAGAAAAGTCATCAACGATATACTTTTCTTACAGAAAAGTCATCAATGATGAACTTTTCATATGGAAAAGTCTCATCAATGATGAACTTTTCTTATAGCAAAGTCATCAATGATGAACTTTTCTTATAGAAAAGTCATCAATGATGAACTTTTCTTTTAGAAAAGTCGTCAACGATGAGTTTTTCTAATAGAAAAGTCATCAACGATGAACTTTCTAATAGAAAATATATTATATATTAAAGAAATGTCATCAATGATGAACTTTTCTTATAGAAAAGTCATCAACGATATACTTTTCTTATAGAAAAGTCATCAATGATGAACTTTTCTTATAGAAAAGTCATCAATGATGAACTTTTCTTATAGAAATGTCATCAACGATGGACTTTTTGTATAGAAAAGTCGTCAACGATGAACTTTTTATATAGCAGAGTCAACAACTTTTCTTATAGAAAATTCATCAATGATGAACTTTTCCTATAGAAAAGTCATCAATGGTGAACTTCTCCTATAGAAAAGTCATCAATGAAAGTGTTCACCGTTGGTATATAGTCCACTCTGTCGGTTGCCTATGTACTACACTGTGATGTCCCTAAGCGGCCGTAGGTCTTGTTCCTTCACATTGATAGATAGTTAAATCCTAATGTCGGTTCGGCTTACAACTTTTCTAGCTACAGTATAAATCGGCAGTGTTGGATTAGCACTTGTACAATTTTCTACCCAGGATGATACCTAGAAATTTTACACTTTCAGAAAAGACTAGTTCAGTTCCATTTAGCCTTGTAAGATCCAGATATGGAATTTTATATTTTCTAGTAAAGAGAGTCTTAAAAGTTCCTTTATGACCTTTTTTGGTAAATATATTTTAATACTTAGAGATTTCTGATTTAGTGAACCACATTCTGTTTAAATGAAATAAATAAATTGTTATTATGTTTTCAATCAATTAGTGGGAAGAACAATTACCGAGAGATAGATAATATGAAATTTGTCACAATTTCATATATTCACTTAATTCAGTCATCCGGCATTTCAATGAAAATGTGAATCATTTGACACATTTCTTCCTGTCAACGATATTTTGCTCTTTGAATTCAGACATTCCCAAGTGAGGAATTGAAAAATTCCCCACCAAACGCACCTCTTATCATTGCAGCTTTGCAAACCACAAGTGACAAACTTTGTTGTTGTTTTGCATACGTGCTTTCAGTACATTTATTTTATAAACTATGTATAAATATTATTACTGAGTCAGAGTTTTCAAAAGCATTATTGTGTAAATGTATATAAACAGACGTACATATGTACGTATGTACACCGCTTTGTCTGTAGACATTTTCAAGCGATAAGATAAGAACTCCGAGGGCTTAATATCTGACCAGAAAAAAATTATATGGATTGTGCAGCACTGCTTGTAGCAACTCCAAAAAAATAGATAAGGAATATTGTTTTTGTTTGTAATCGACTTTAACTGTGTTGTAATATTAAATACTTTATTTCTGCTGTAATGTTTTTGTAATGTATTGAAGGAAATTACAGTATTTTAAATGCATTAAACATTGTCAACAAAAATATGTTACCCCGCACCACACTGATGTACATGTTATTTGTTTGTAACACCACACAAAAGGTTTAGAGTTAGATCCATTGTATTTTATATAGATCGACTTTCAATTACATACAAAGTCAATTTAGCTATGTCCGTCCATCTATATGTCCGTGCATTCCTGTAATTAATGTGTGGATCACAGTATTCATTCAAATAAAGGGTTTTCCAACTAGAGATGTTATTTTGGTATTCAAAGAAAAAATGCAATTTTTTGAGGTAAATGATCGGATGTTTATTTCATAATAAAGAGGAAGTATGCCGTTAATAATGAAAAACAACATCAGCCAAATGGCCACCACGACCACGCTTACAGGACCATATCCTTTTCATGAAATTTTCCATAACCAAATCGCAAAGTGGCTGCCCTATATGTCCTCGATAGCCTCACGAATTTTATCTTTGGGGTCTTGAATCGACGCTGGGCTGTTGGCGTAGACCTATCTTTCACGTGGCCCCAAAGGAAAAAGTCGCAAGGTGTAAAATATCGGTGGCCAATTGTGATCACTTCTTCGAGAGATAACACGGTCCGGAAACTTTTCCGTAGCGCCGACTTGTTAAAAGTAAACATTGTCTAGATCAATACCATCCAACTCCGACCATAAAAAATCATTAATCATCTCTCGATAGCGCAATCCATTCACCGTAACTGTTGATCCAACCTCATTTTCGAAAAAGTAAGGTCCAATGACCCCGCCGGACCTTAAACCGCACCAAACAGTCACACGTTGAGGATGGAGAGGCTTCTCAACAATAACTCTTGGGTTTACCGAGCCCCAGATGCGACAATTTGGGATGTTGACGTAGGCACAGAGGTGGAAATGGGCTTCATCAGTCAAGATGATTTTTCGATGATTTCCGATTTTTCGAATTTTAATTCGTTGTTGAATCATATATCGTTCAATTTTTAGTAATGGCGTAGTTTCTACTTGTCAAATGTCAGAGAATAAATGCTTCAAAAGTGACAGCTACAGAAATACCGGGTGATTCAAAATAACACCTCTTGTTGGAAAACCCTTTACAATGAATTTTTTAACAACTCTCTTTAGGACCCAATGCCTATTCCTATATTCCTATTTAGAATAGAAAAAATATAGGGCGTCTCAAAATAAACCCGTCAGTAGAACAAATACATATTAATTACAACATGGAAGAGCCATTTAACGTCAGGTAAGTGAATGCGATGTGAATTTGAAACGGAATTAAGAAAGGGTTTTTATAAAAAATTTTATTGTTTGTTTTATTTCAAGTTTCTAATTTTAGCTATAATTACGAAAGCAGATGTCAAATCTACTCACGTAGTAAATCAAATTAAAGGCAATAACATAGGCAACCAGTTTTACGAAAATCACAAAAATAGTGGTTTAGGCTCAGTGAACACTGAATTATAAAAATACTCCCCCTTTCGTAACGAGGGACGGTAAATTACAGCTTATATATATATATATACAGCATAGATGCCAACTATACATACTAAACGGCGCCTTGACACCCTTGAGCAATATTTTAGCTCTCGTTAAGAGCTATCATTTTGCCATTGGCCGATTCCCGATCCGACGTACCGTTAGGGAGATAGAGCAAAAATAAACTTTCCGTTCACATTTGAAAATGATGCTAAGTAATTTTTTTTAAAAAATCAAAAAAAAACACTTTCCAGTTGACCTACGACCTTGACACCCATGAGCAATATTTTAGCTCTCGTTAAGAGCTATCTTTTTTCCATTGACCGATTGTGGCTACGTGCCACACAGCAAATGAAACAATTGAATTGTTGCGAGATAAGTTTGGAGATTCGATTATTTCAAGAAATTGTGATATTGAATGTCCTCCAAGAAGTTGTGATTTAACACCATTAGACTATTTATTGTGGGGTTATTAGAAGTCATTGGTCTTTCGAAATAAAGCAAACTCTCTTCAAGCTTTACAAGTCAATATTGAACGTGAAAAAGTGCTCGAAAATTTTGTTCATCGAATTCGTATTATAAGTTTGTTTCATGGCAGATGTTTGTAACACCTGGACATACAACAGCTAGACGCACTTTAAAGTCGATTTAACCATGTCTGTCCGTCCATCCATTTTATGTTGTCGTTGAGTCGTGCTGAAATTTTTATGTTAGGAAAGAATTCTATTGAAATTGGTTGAAATCGGTTCAGATTTAGATGTAGCTCCTATATAGGAGTACATTCAATTGGTTCGAAATTTAGCATGGTAGAGTTTCTTGATTCATGGACCAACATTGCTGAAGTTCAGATTCATTTATAATTTTGTTCATCCGATTCGTTTACAGAGGCAGAGACGTACCAAATTTAAATTGTGTAATTCAGAAAGTGTCTCTGCGTCGATTGGTACAATAAATTATGGGTTTGTGTCCTATCCTTTAGGGAATTACGAAATGGATTAGTTATGCTCGATAACTCCTCTTTTGTAAGTGTTCAAAATTGAAACATAATCGTCTAAGTACTGCGCAACATGTTGTTTTAAATTTGTGGGAAAAAATTTAAAATTGAAATTTGTCGATGGTTTTTTAGAAAAACCTACCTATGCATTAATAACAGTGGAACTACAATACTGCAGAAAAAACAGAATACTGGGACAATTTTGTGTTATTAATTAACTTGCCTATATATTTATAACATTTGTTATTGTGTAGTGAAATTAATTCCCCCAAAAATTTCTGTCACCTGTTATAGCAACACTCTTTTCACGCAATAACTTTCCAATACCGATAATAAAGCGAAAAAAGAACGATTCTTTCACGTTGGAAGAAAAACATTACAGTTGTTGTCGAAGATAACCGACTGGCCCGAATATCGGTATTTGTTCCTACTATTTTTGTTATTTTTCATAACACTGATAATGAAAATAAATCATTCCCGAGGCTATGACAAATCATTCGAATTTGTATAGTTTTTATCAGAGACCTCCTATATACATATATGTACATATACGTATGTTTAAATGCATAAAAAAACTTACAGAGATAGGGATTTCCTCAAATAACAAGTGCAAAATTCGCCACTGGACGTTTAGTATTAATTGGTCGGAGCTGCAGACAAAATCGACAGACGATCCGAAAAAAAATATTGTTGTTTAAACAACTAAGTGCAATTTGAGTGTATTTTTATTTTCGACGAACAAAAATCAACAAAATGATGGGTGAGAATTTTTAATTAGAAAAAAAATCAAAAATAAATATTTGTTTTTGTGGAAAAAAATCAACATTTAACATTCCATATACGCCTTTCATTGAAAAGAGAGAAAATCTATAAAAGTGATACTCGTATAAGTGAACATATGCTCTTGAGGGCGAAGCAAATTTTGGCATATACCGATAATACCTTATTGCTTAGATAACCAATTTTTCGGTGCATGTTTTATAATCTAATAGACCTTTAATTTAAAAACAAAAGCTATATGTGCAGGCACTCCTATCTAATCACTTCCCAGACCTGCAATCATAAGGGGGATACAACAAGGGATTCGATGTTTATTCTTTTTTAACGTACTAAGACGAATTATTTGTAGGTGCTTGAATAATAATACCGCGGGCAACAGTCGAAGGATGTGAATAATTTATTTTAATTGGTGAATTTGGTGATCCGAACACAATTAAAAACCAGTAAGGAAAGACAGAAAGTCGGCCGGGGCCGACTATATAATACCCTACACCTACCTACCAATGGGAAAATGGGCATTGCGATAAGAATTTGGCAGTGTTCATACATGTAATAAGACAACTCTCTCTGCCAAATTTCGTACTGATCTGAATTAAAATACAGTTCCTACAGCGCTTACATGTCAAATCGGGTGAAACATATATATGGGGGCTATATCTAAATCTGATCGGATTTTCTCCGAATTTGGTAGCGTTCATTCACGTAATAATAAAACTCTCTCTGCCGAATTTCATAAAGATCGCATGTAAAATGTGTTTTCTACGGCGCTTGCATGTCAAATCGGGTGAAACATATATATGGGGACTATATCCGAATCTGAACCGATTTTAACCAATTTCAATAGGGATCGTCCTTGGGCCAAAAAAGAGCACTATGCTAAATTTCATCACAATCGGACCATAAATACGACCTGCACTTTGATTACAAGAATACATGGACAGACGGACAGACGGACAGACAGACGGAGAGACAGACGGACAGACAGACGGACATGGCTAAATCGACTCAGAAAGTGATTCTGAGTCGATCGGTATAATAAATAATGGGTCTATCTCTTCTCCTTTTAGGTGTTACAAACAAATGCACAAAGTCATAATACCCTGTACCACAGTGTGGTGTAGGGTATAAAAAAATGTTTCTGCTCACCTAATACATCAAATTAAAGATAATTGGCAGCAAATATGAGGAAAACTATTTGTTTTTACGACTACTACAGTGGAGTGTCATAACATCCATGGACAGTATGACACTTTTTTTAGTGTCATAATGTCCATGGACATTATGTCCTGAGCTTTATAACATGCCACCACCCTTCAGTTACTACCAGATACTATGTTACCCTGTCTCTTCGTCTTCCATTACTTGTTCTTTGAAGCAGTCTAAATCCAGGCCGTTTAAGTTCTCAAACCATATCTCCTCCCACTCATGCAATCTATTACCTGAACCTTGAAGCAGCTTAAATCCAGGCATGCTAAGCCCACATATTTCCTCCTGGATTAGAACACATCTGCCTCCCCTTGCATCAGCAGGGCTTTTAGGTCGGCAAAAGTCATGGTCAGGTTTCAGCACCTACGTTGTATCTGCCTTGTCGTCGGTATCTGTTAGAAGCTCGTCCTCAGTGGATCGAAAGATTCCTGAATGAATCCACCATCCAAGCTCATCGGAAAAGGTTGAAACGCTATTTTCTGCCAGATGCAAACTCGAACACTTGCGAAGAGGGAGGTTCATCTTCAGATACAACACCAGTGTTATCTGGAAAATTAGTTTTTAGTAGAATCCTTCCCCTTATCCCAAACTCTACTGTAGGTGCAGTCGTAGAGTGGTGCCCACAAACTATATATCCATCTACATTGGAACTACACCTATCTCTCCTTGCATCAGCAGGGCTTTTAGGTCGGCGTATTGACTCCAAAGACTTCTGGAGAAACCGTTTCCACCCTAATCATAGGTCTGCGGATACAGCCTTAGAGTGGTGGAGATTTGTCTATAGAAGTCAGGTTTCGCCACCACTAATATACGAGTATCCGCCTCGTCGGTGTTCGTTAGAAGCACCTCCTCACAAGCATTTACCGATCCTGTTATGAAGAGCTCATAAGGCGCAGTTTGGACACGATGAGGCTTCATTTTCAGATACTTCATCAGTGTTATCTCGAAGAGGATTTTTTCGGAATCTATTCCCTTATCGCTCTTGTACTCGTATAGCTTAAGCCGGATATTGCTGAATCCATATATCACTTTTCTATCGGACTCGGCGGGTGTAGAAAAAAGTATTCAATCGACAAACCTTTAAGTTGCCTAGTATCTAAAAGTTTATAAGACTAACCGGACCCATCGTTTATTATACTAATCTACTTAAAATATATCTCTGAACAGGTATAGCCATGTCCGTCCGTCTGTCATCTGTCAGACCTCACCACACACAAACAGGGGTTTGTTCGTTCGCCGCCATATAAACGGAAGCCAACAAATATGTCTTCCCTAATGAAAGAAGGAAGAAGATAAATATTGAGGTGCTCATCACATGTATAGAGACTTTACGTCTTCCTGTTCGCCAGGACCGTTATATCCTCCTCGACCTCGGTGTCCGTTAGAAGCTCATTGTCACAAGACTCATCCCCACAGGGAGGCGGAGCTTCATCTTCAGATACTACACCATCCTCTGGTTCACCTTAATCCGAATTTTGCTGAATACTTATTAAACTTTGCCATCGGACTTGGCGAGATACGAGGACGATCCCAAAATTAACCGACCGCAAAAAGAATACACAACAAATGTGGGAAATTTTTTCTTAATTTCTCGACATAATCTCCTTTTAGTTGGATACACTTTTCAGCGATTTTCAATTGCTTCGATACCCTGTTTATAGTTAGAACTGTCTAGCTGCTGAAAATAGCCATCAAACGCCACCTCCACCTCGTCATTGCGGCCGAATAATTTTCTACTGTGCCATTTTTTCAAGTTTGGAAACGAAAAATATCCCAGGGAGCTAAATCTGGCGAATAAGGTGCGTGCTGATGCAATTCGAACTTTAATTCATTGATTTTGGCCATCGCAATAGTGGATGTGTGAACTGTTGCATTGTCTTGATTGTGAGCAAACGCGGCACCCATCTTGCACCCATCTTGCGCACAGCTTTGTGGATTTTTTAACATTTTCTGTCGCGGACGGTGATCGTCTTGGCAGCTCGTACGGCTCAGTTTAATATCTGCCACCCAATGTTTAGGTTTAGGTTAGGGTGGCAGCCGGTTTGTTTACAAGCTCACATAGACCAGTTTAGATCCCTAGTGTTACCACGGGTTGAAATGCCCCTCATCGAAATGATGGAAAGATATGTTAGACTGCCTAGAAAGGCCGACCCCAGTATGTCCAATCGTCCTTTACTCAGAGCGGGGCAGTCGCATAGCAAGTGCTCAATGCTCTCCACTTCTTCCTCATCTCCGCAGCTTCTGCAGAAGTCAGTGCAGAAGTCAGTGGATCGGCTAAAACGCCAAAAGTTTGGCGTTTTAGCCGATCAAGCAGTGTCCCGTCAGAACTGATTCTTACGTAGACAATCTTTGCCTCTCTAGTGCGAAAAGATATTTTGATCTTCTCAGGTCATACCTTGGCCAGATTTGTCTAGCTACCCTGCAGGTGCCGATTTCTGTCCATCTTTCGTTGGACTGCCTGACTGCCTCTTGCCTAAGCCAAAGCTTGCACGTGGATAGTGGCGCACCAATATATGCAAATTCTTCGAGAATATATAATGTCGTCCCTTTCCTAGGAAGTTCATCGACTTTGCAGTTCCCCGGGTTATAGGGATCCATATGAGGTGTATATCTGCCACCCAATATTTTATAGCTCTAAATGATGGAGCAGACCCCAAAAAAAGTAGAATCTAGTTCGGTTTTAATATTGGTCGGACTGAGTTTGGCATGGAATATATTGTAGAATTTGTTGATCCCTAGGGTTCTCTGGTCCCTAGCTTCATGCGGAATGGGAAAATTGTTTCAAATATTCCCAGGTAAATTAAACCAGCCCAAAGCGTCTAAATGAAATTGACATGGACACAGTCCTAGTCATTTCGGACTATTCGCATATGTAGTTATGTACTACTCTAATATAATGAAGTATGACGATCTTCTGGCCGTTAGCACACACATCTTCTTGGCGTCTTGTCAGTCTGTCCGTCGGTAAAGGTTGGTTTTCTATTTACTTTGGAACTAATCGAATTCCTACTGCTCGTTTCTCCACACATATTCTTGGCTCGTTTTCAGTCCGTCCGTCCGCACACTTTGATAAGAATCTAAGTGATATTATTTGATAATTTGTTTACCACAACATTTAGACATATCGTATATCATTATGACTCATGAGTCATGACATTCACACCTCTTCACAATTTCGCTGACCTTAAAGAGATCACCTGCTTCATCAGAATCATCATCATGCCATTTATATTTATGTTTTTTATATATATTTAAGTATATTTGTTATTTATGTTTTCTTCGCACCTCTTTATCTATTTCCAAGCACCTTTATCTATAATTGTTTTTTGTCTGTTTTATTCCATTTTTTAGGCTCTTATCACCCCGGCGGTGTTATCAGTAATCGTATGTTTTTTCAATGCACCTCAATTTCATACTATTCTTATCGCTTACAGCACAATAATTTTGCCGAAAAAAATAACCAAATAATTTCTTCAAATTTAAACTAAGTATATTGAAAATTACCTGCGGCATTTTTTGTTGGGTTTCTTTGAATCGACTGACAATTTAATGCCATTGTCATATGATTGAAGAGCCAATGATTATCATTTTGTTTGTTTGTATATTCGCTATCTTCTAGAAACTACTTGGGTACACTCATCTCCAGGCGCTCCCTTGCCACCCTTTGCCGTTATCGGTGGTCACGACTGCGATGGTGCTCCCATGTATGTGGGACGGGCTTATCACGAAGGTGAGAATCTGCCCGCCAAGGTGGTGCCCAGCAAGGGTCATGCCTACATTGCCTGGGGTGGCCTGGAACACAGTAAACATCAGTATGAGATTTTGGTGGGTCAGGGTTATGGTTGGCAGCCCTGCCTGAATGGTGCCGTACCACCCACTGCTGTGCGCAGTGGCATGACTCGTACCGGTGAACCTTTGTATGTGGGTCGTGGTCATTATTCCAATTCTTTGTGTGTGGGCAAGATCCACCCTTCACATGGCTGTCTTTATATTCCCTTCGGTGGTCAGGAAGTCCGTTTGAATACTTATGAGGTTTTGGTCTTCGAACATGTCAACAACTGGGTGGCCTCCACCCCCAACTATACCCCTCCCGGAGCTGTGGTGGCCGGTCATGACACCGATCGTGCTGTCATCTATGTGGGACGTGCCATGCATGAGGGTGAACTTTTACCTGCCAAAATTATACCCAGCAAAGGATGTGCCTATGTCTGCTACGGTGGCTATGAAATCAATAAGCGTAACTTTGAAGTATTATGTGGTCCCGGCTATGCTTGGATCAAACCTCATCATCATGTTATTCCTCCCAATGCCATTTCTACGGGACGCTCTCGCAATGGTGAACCTTTGTTTGTGGGTCGTGGTCATCATCATGGAAGTCTGACACCTGGTCTTGTCTCGATCAGTCAGAGATGTCTGTTCATGCCCTATGGAGGTCGTGAAATTCGTATTGGAGATTATGAAGTATTGATTAGACAATAGATATTAAGAATGAAAGATTGAAAAAATGTAATCCAAAGATCAGTCACACATTTTGTATATTTTAACCATTAACTTATTAAGAAAACACTTTGAATAAAATACTTTTACAAATTTTACTTGATGAATTATTTTTTTGGGAAACCGATTTGTATATATCACCATGTTCGAACTGCGAAGAAATGCACAGATAGGAGAATTGGAAAAAGGATAAGGAGGATGGAGTTTCCATCACACGTAGCTTCGATAAGAGAACCAACGCGTATGGATGGAGGTTCGATCACACGTAGGTTCGATAAGCGAACCAACGCATAGGGATAGAGGTTCGATCAGATGTAGTTTGAAGCACATTTAGAAAAGACGTGGTTTCGAACAGACGTGATTTTGAAAAGACGAACCTGTGAGCTAAAAAACTTGTTGAAAACTCAGCATCAAACATTAGATAGCTTATTTTCAGGCTCAAGTATCAAGCCGATAACACCAAAAAAATATTGTTATCATAATATGAATCGCTTTTAAACTCTTCTGCCAAACCATTAACCTTCTCCTCTTATCGTTTCATTATTGAATACAGTGTTGCGGTTCCTGTTGACTCCTAAACTCCCATTCGACCAATGAATTAATTTATTTCAATCCTCCTCTCCGTGGAGAGGATACGCTTTGCAAAAACTTTCTATTCAAAATCACGAAATTATCTGCATATTTGGGAGTTGTAAAAGTGGTTAATACACATCGCTGCCCACCTTTATCCGACAGTTTAACGGACGTTTCTTTCCATCGATTTTCCTCCCTTAGGTGTAATGTATTCATAAATTCCCCGTTTTGTTTGTCTGTTGGTGTCGAAATACGAAACAAATCCTAAAGCCATTGGGGGGAAAACTCATTACATTCGCGAAGTCTTTGGAATTCATTAACTTTGTAACACGGCCATCATTAACATACACAGTACTTGCAATCAACGTAGGTTGGCTCCTCCACTGCGTTAGAAAATCAGTGTGCCAATAACTACATATATTGTAATCTACACAATGTGGTCATGAAATTGGAAAATAAAAAAAATTGCCAAAGTGATATAATGAAAAAAAAAAATCGAAAATAAACTCACCTAGTCCACTTCGATAAATATTTATTGTTCGATAACAATTGCAATATCAAAAATATACATCATGAAACTATTAGTTATGTTTTATTAATTTTTTTATCGAAACTTGAAGTTGTAGTTATTCTGTTTTATAAAAATTTTTATTAATAGCCGAATATATTGAAGAAATACTAATTTCTAAATAGAGAGAAAACGCTGCGAAAATTAACTTGGTTTTTTATTAAACCGCATTAATCGACCAAGTATATTTCAACCAATATTATTTTATCGAAATTTGAAGTGCAGTTTCTTCATTTTAATCGAAATTTTTGTTAATTGCGTTCTTTACTCATTTAAATTTACAATAATAAAAAATGAATAAAAATAGTGTAATGAAAAATTTCGATAACAAAATTTATCGAAAATAAACTTGCTTCTTTATAAAAATAAATTTTTGTCTGTGGTATTTTATAGAATTCCTCCTCTAAATATTCCTGGAAAAATGCTGCAATCATATGATCCGATTTATCGTTTAAGTCATAACTTAAAATTTTGATAAGAATGTTGATCTTAAATGTACTTGTTCAGTGTATGCAATATGCCTACAATATATCGATGGGGATAGGGTGATCTGACCATGACAACTTCGACTAAATATTTGTTATTGAAATATGAATATTATTTATAGCTCATTCTTTATTCGTTATTTGCTATATTACGTTATAAAGATATCTTTATCCGTAAATTAAAGGAAATCACTGTAAAGTTATAACCGGATCTATCGTATATGCGAAGACTTTAAATATCGATAACCAAATTTTTCTAAAGTGGATGACTTCCTTCCTAAGAAACTTCAATTACAAAGTATCGATAACTATTTCTATAAGAGTATTTACCGAAATTTAAAATCAATATCCTGTTTCCCAAAAAGTATTAAGCAAAATTATTATGAAAATTTATAGATGGGTAGTCTGACTAAGTTCTTTTCGATTAATAATTATTTTTGAGATTTTATTTAAAAAATTTTAATTTTCTACGAAGCCCGCTATAAACACAAATAAAAACGCTGTAGTGATATGGGTGAATTTATCGTGTCTGTCTTTATATTTCGATAACACGTGTTATCAAAAATGGACGAGGTCGGTTTATTCCTTAAGCGTTTGATATACTCGTATATCGAGATTTTTCGGAATTTAAGAAATCAAGCTTGAGGTAATTTTTTTCTATGAATCTATTGTTAGGATAAAGATTAATATCGATTACGATACTAATTTATCGAAATTTAACGTTAGCTTTTTTATCAAGTTCAACACAAATATTATTTAAGAAAATAAATCGATGACGTACAGGGTAAGCTATCCAAGGCGATTTTCGATAAATGTTATCGAAATTTTTTTCTTTGCAAATTAAAAAAAAAATTTGTAATATCTACAAAATTAGTATATAGAAATTTCGATAACAATATTTATCGAAAATTACTTGATGTGTTAATCCTATATACAAATATATATTTTAATACCCTTCACCATAGGATGGGGGGTATATTCATTTTGTCACTCCGTTTGCAACACCTTTAAATGTTGATCTGAGACCCCATAAAGTATATATATTCTTAATCGTCGTAAAATTCTAAGACGATTTAGCCATATCCGTCTGTCCGTCCGTCCGTCCGTCTGTTGTAATCACGCTACAGTCCGTAATAATAGCTTGTGTGGCACGTAGCGCCGACTTGTTGAAATTAAACCTTGTCCAGATCAATACCATCCAACTCCGACCATAAAAAATCATTAATCATCTCTCGATAGCGCAATCCATTCACCGTAACTGTTAATCCAACCTCATTTTCGAAAAAGTAAGGTCCAATGATCCCGCCGCACCATAAACCGCACCAAACAGTCACACGTTGAGGATGGAAAGGCTTCTCAACATTCTTGGGTTTTCCGAGCCCCAGATGCAACAATTTTGCTTGTTGACGTAGCCACCGAGGTGGAAATGGGCCTCATCAGTCAAGATGATTTTGTATCGTTCGTATCGTTTTTTTGTTCGATCGTTTTGTATCGTTTGACGATCGTGAATCGTTCCATTTTTAGTAATGGCGTAGTTTCTACTTGTCAAATGTCAAAGAATAAAAGCTTCAAAAGTGACAGCTACCGAAATACCGGGTGATTAAAAATAACACCTCTTGTTGGAAAACCCTGTATATTTTTGTTCCATAACTTTGTTTGTGTAAACCATGACTTTAAATGTTTATAACAACAATAATCGATATAAATATAATGAAAAATATCGATAAGCATTTTGTTTATCGAAATTTAATAGTACCATTTTATCCAATTTAAAAAAAAATATTATTAAACATTGACTTAGAAGATAAGGTAATCAAGTAGATATTCGATAATTTTTGTTATCGATTCAAAAATCGATATTAAATGTTTATAATAATTTGTCTGTACTAATTGACGGAAAACATTGTACTATGTACCAACATTATTGACAATGACTGGGTATTTGAGTTTCGATAACAAAATGTTTCGAAAATTACTTGGTCATCGAAAATCCTAAGTGTCGAAAATATTTTTCTTCCTATGATTTAAAGTCTTAAAGTAAATTTTCGATAAATTTTTCTTATAAATATTTTAAGACCGATATACACGATACAGTAGATTGTATAATTCTGAATTGAAATACTGATGTATTTATCAGGGGCAAAGAAGGAAAATTGACTTCCTTATGATAAATATTTGTTTTATCGAAATATATGAAGACAACCATATAGAGCTCCGTATCTCCCATACAATTGCAGCAGAACTGTTGATAACGACTGTCACGGCTAAGAAATCATGATCCAGTATGTGTGCTGCCAATTTTTAATACATATTTATACACCGCCATGTATAAAATACTTGTTTCTATAATAATATAGAAACAAAATGGTCTTGAAGCCGGGAGAATATCCTAGTTCGAATCAGAAATATTAAATAGAAATATTTTTTTACTTATTTAGAGAGATTAGATCTTTATAATTAGTTCTTTACAATTAATAATGCCGAGGCAATTATTAAAAATAAATATTTCTACCATTAGAATTTAAAACCAGTAAGGAAAGGCTAAAGTCGGTCGGGGCCGACTATATAATACCCTACACCACTCTCGTAATATTGAATAACTCTGAAATATAAATTTTGTAATTCATGTATAAATTGTTTACATAAATTTACTTTTGGGACATTTTATACTTAAATAATACCCTGTACCACAGTGTGGGGTAGGGTATAAAAACGATTGGATGTAAACTACAGCATCTATAGGACTAAAGGGTCTAATCGGACGAAAGATATGTATGGGAGCTATATCTAAATATTAACCGATTTTCTTCAAATTCGGCAATGTTGGTTCATGGATCAAGAAACTCAACCATTCTAAATTTCAAAATGATTGGATGTAAAATACAGCTTCTATAGGACTAAAGAGCAAAATCGGACGAAACATATATATGGGAGCTATAGCTAAATCTTAACCGATTTTCTTCAAATTCGGCAATATTGGTTCATGGATCAAGCAACTCTACCATTCTAAATTTCAAAACGATTGGATGTAAAATACAGCTTCTATATAACTAAAGGGCCAAATCGGACAAAACATATATATGGGAGCTATAGCTAAATCGTAACCGATTTTCTTCAAATTCGGTAGTGTTGTTTAATGGATCAAGAAACTCTACCATTCTAAATTTCAAAACGATTGTATGTAAAATACAGCTTCTATAGAACTAAAGGGCCAAATCGGACGAAACATATATATGGGAACTATAGCTAAATCTTAACCAATTTTCTTCAAATTTGGTAGTGTTGGTTCATGGATCAAGAAACTCTACCATTCTAAATTTTAAAACGATTGGATGTAAAATACAGCTTCTATAGGACTAAAGGGCCAAATCGGACGAAAGATATATATAGGAGCTATATCTAAATCTGAACCGATTTCAACCAAATTCAATTTACAGCTGCGAAATACTCTAAACTGCAAAATTTCAGAACGATCGGAGTGAAATTGCGACCTGTAGTCGACGAACAACTTTACATTTACAGACGGACGGACGGACGGACAGACATGGTTAAATCGACTCAGCTAGTGATTCTGAGTCGATCGGTATACTTTAAGTGGGTCTAGCTGTGTTATTTTCAGGTGTTACAAACATCTGCCGTGAAACAAACTTATAATACCCTGTACCACAGTGTGGTGTAGGGTATAATTATATAAAAGCATTTACCAAAAAATATTAATACTCTAATCGAAATTTCTATAAGAAATATCTATCAAAATGGTTTTGGTCAACTTATGGCCTCGAAATATTTTTTTGTTAGTATATCACCGGTACACGGTATAAGCAGGCCAAGATTATTTTCGATAAATCCAGTCCCTCCAATACTTCCGCCCGATACTGTTGAAAAATTAAAAAAAATAACCGTTTGTAAATTCACAACTTAGCCGTTGCCTGCTTCTGGGCTGCATGGTGATTGTCTACGGCACACTCATTGGCAATGCATGCGTTCCTAAGTAACCATTATCAACAATGCATCTGCACACCATAGCTGAAACGCTGGTCAATGACAATGGGTTAACATTGCGCATTTGTTTGGCAGTTCATTATGACCGCGAGTTACCCTTCCACCGTCCACCGAACACTTGGATATCGCCATCATAACGACGGCTGTCGATATAGAACAACCGCAACAGCAGTAAACCCCGACCGACACACCGTCCATAGATATCAGCGGTGATTTATGATTGCATCAACATATTAAGCGGATACCAAAGCATTTGTTAATGTTCCAAGTCGATTCTATTTTGTGTTTCACGTCAGTTGTGATTCACTGAAAAATGGAACATTTTAAGTGATTGGGAAGTGGAGGTGGATTTGGATGTGGTGGTGTGCAAAACGCGATTTTAAAAGGAAATAGAATTGTGGGGTGGCCGCAGCAGTCTACTTGGGTATATGTATATGTATACCAAACACTAATTGTAGGAGCTGATTGAATTACTAGCTATTGGGTCAGCAATTTTTAATATATACTTTAGATTTTTTTCACAAAAATTGCATAAAAATTAAAGAGGAAATTGTAAATATTTGACGTATGAGTACTTTTTAGCAAAATTTGAATCATGCAGCGGATGTTTAACTTTTAGTTTCTTGTAGCATTATACTTTTCCCGGCGTCTTTAATTTTGAAAATTACTTTTTCGATAACAACATTTTTAAAAATAAGTCTTTCGTAAAAACTAAACAATATAACTTTCATATTTCTTCGTGGGTTCTGACTAAAACACCTTGTTTCAAAATCAAAACCATAGTTTAAATTTGACATTTAACTGCAAGAGCTACCTACGCACCAAAGCATTGCCATTGTCTTCTATAATTAAACAGAATTGCTATCGATTTAACGTACGTTAATATTCCTTTTGCACCCTTTGGCCTTCCGGCAGCGATTTTTCGCAATGTTTGACATTTTAATTAAATTACATTTCCAAAAAAAAAAAAAACTCATCGTAGCACTGATTGTCATCACATTATTTTCATAGGCATTGCATTAAATCTGTGAAAAACCCGCAGACACAGCAAGACCATCTGTCTACATACGTTTTTCTACCAAAATACGTACAAATCGGCGAGTGTATCTGTTCATGTTCATACATCTGTAATTTTGTATGCCATAGTCTGACCAACCTTTATTTTATCCAACCACCAAAAATAAAACACCAACGCTCAACTCTCGCACTCAGCCCGTGGCTCCGAGGGAGACTTTGTCATTCGGTGGTTTCTGCGGTTTGTCAACATTGCCCGCAATTATTGCATTAAATTGCCAAAAGTTGTATCTTTACCACAGCGCCGGAAAAAAAAGCAGAGCACCCAAAAACAAATGAACAAATGGCTATATTCAAATGGCAACATTGTGGCCAGGCCTAGTTGCCACACTCATGGCCACTAGCGTTTTATTAGAGTGGATGAGTTTAGTATCAATTGTAGCTCGCTCCTGGCTAGCGGAGGAAGTCTGAATGCTGCCAGATGGACGAAATATGGGAGCAATAAAAGGGAATTATTGTATTGATTTCAGTGAAGATTTTCAGAGAAAAAAGTTTATCATTATTTTCCTGTATCTCATCCTTGATATCCATCTTGTCGCCTGCTTTCATTCCACTTCTAGCCAGTTATAATGGACCTCAAATCAACGATCATTGCTCTCTGATACCCTATCAGTGGTCTGTGAACACCAATTAGCGGCCATTGACTCCCTTTCAATGATTATTAACAACCGTTAATGGTCATTGAACATCTATCATTGGTCTTTGAACCTCCATCAGTGTCATTAAAACACTTGCAGAGGTCATTGATCGACTGCCAATGACCATTGATCCCCGTCAGCGGTCATTCAATACATATGAGTGGCCATTATCAGTTATCTGTGGTCACATAACCATTTCTAATGATCATTGACCTCCTGACATAGCTCTTTACTCTCTGACAATGGTCATCGACCTTCTATGGTCATTGACTCTTTGTCAAGTATCATTGACTCTTTGTCAATTATCATTGACTCTTTGTCAAGTGTCATTGACTCTTTGTCAATGGTCATTGACTCTTCGTCAATGGTCATTGACTCCTTGTCAATGGTCAATAACTCTTTGTCAATGTTCATTGACTCATTGTCAATGGTCATTGACTCTTTACAATGGTATTTGACTTTTTGTCAATGGTCATTGACTTTGCCAATGGTCATTGTCTTTACCAATGTTCATTGACTCTATGGCAATGGTCATTGACTCTATGGCAATGGTCATGGACTCTCTGTCAATGGCCATAAACTCTCTGTCAATGTCATAAACTCTCTGTCGTTGGTCATTGACTCTCTGGCAATGGACGTTGATTCTCTGTCATTGACTCCCTTTCATTGATTATAAACAAGAGTCAACGGTCATTGAGCATCTATCAGTGGTCGTTGGACCTCTATCAGTGGTCATTTAAACCCTTGCAGAGGTCATTGATCGAATGTCAATGACCATTGATCGCTGTCAGTGGACATTATCATATGAGTGGACATTATCAGTTATAAGTGGTCATATAACCATTTCTAATGATCATTGACCTCCTGACATAACTCGTTACTCTCTGACAATGGTCATCGAGCTTCTATTCATGATAATTTCTCTCTGAAAACGGTGATTGACCTCTGACAGTGATCATTTCACTCATTGAATGAGTTTTGCTCTTTGATAATGATCATTGAATCTCTGACAGTGGTAATTCACTCGCGTTCAGAGATCATAATCACCATTCATTGGTCACTGACACCATATCAGTGGTCACTGAATGACTATCAGTGGTCATTGAACTCCTATCTACGGCGTCGGTAGTCATTGACACTATCGGTGGTCATTATCAGTGATCACTGACCCCTATTAGTATTCATAGGTCCATTTCTTATGATCATTGTCCTCCTGGCAATTTGTCATTTACCCCTTATCATAGATCATTGCTCTCTCACGCTGACGGTCAATGACGCTTTGCCAATAATCACTGCTCTTTGTCAAAGATCCTTGCCCTTTGACAATTATCATTTCTCTCCATCGATCAGTTTTGCTTTCTCCCTCTCTCTGTTAGTGTTTATTTCCGTCTGGCAATGGTTATTGGCCCCCTAATAATGGATCACTGGCCCTCATTAGTGCTCATTGGCTCACTTTCAGTGGTTATAGACTTCTGCTAATGATCATTGACCTCATATTAGTGATCATTGACCCTTATGAGTGGTCACTGATACTCTGTCAATAGTCCTTGACTCTCTGTAAATGGTCTTTGACTCTCTGGCAATGGACATTGGTTCTCTGCCAATGGTCATTGACTCTCTGCCAAATGTCATTGAATCTCTGGCAATGGCTATTGACCATGGCACTTGTCAATAGGCATTGACTTGTAGTCAAGTGCCATTTACCCTATGTCAAGTGCCATTGACTCTTTGTCAATGGTCATTGACCCTTTGTCAATGGTCATTGACCCTTTGTCAATGGTCATTGATTCTTTCTCAATGGTCTTTGACTCTTTGTCAATGGTCATTGGCTCTTTGTCAATAGTCATTGAGTCTTTGTCAATGGTCATTGACTCTTTGTCAATTGTCATTGACTCTTTGTCAATAGTCATTGACTCTTTGTCAATAGTCATTGAGTGTTTGTCAATGGTCATTAACTATGTCAATTGTCATTGACTACCTGGCAATGGTCATTTACAATCTGTCAGTAGTCATTGACTATCTGGCAATGGTCATTGACTATCTGTAAATGGTCATTGACCATCTGTCAATGTTCATTGTCTATCTGCCAATGGTAATTGACTATCTGTCAATGGTCATTGTCCTTCTATTAATTTATTCTGTCAATGGTCATTGACTGTCTGTCAATAATCATTGACTCTCTGCCAAATTTCATTGAATATCTGGCAATAGGCATTGACCATAGCTCTTGCCAATAGGCATTAAGTCGTTGTCAAGTGTCACTGACGCTTTGTCAATGGTCTTTGACTTTTTGTCAATGATGATTGACTCACTGTCAATGGTCATTATCTCTCTGTCAGTGATCATTGACTCTCTGTCAATGGTAGTTGACTCCCTGTCAATAGTCATTGACTCCCTCTCAGTGGTAATTGACTTCCTGTCAATGGTCATTGACTCTCTGTCAATGGTCATTGACCATCTGTCAATGGTCATTGACCCTCTGTCAATGGTCATTGACTCTCTGTCAATGGTCATTGACTCTCTGTCAATGGTCATTGACTCTCTGTCAATGGTCATTGACTCTCTGTCAATGGTTATTGCCTCTATGTCAATGGTCATTGCCTCTATGTCAATGGTCATTGACTATATGTCAATGGTCAATGACTCTCTGTCAATGGTCATTGACTCTCTGTCAAATTTTATTCACTCCCTGTCAATGGTACTTGAACCCGTCAATGCTCACTGTCACCGTGTCAACGTTCATTGACTCCGTGTCAATGTTCATTCACTCCCTGTTCTTGTTAATGGTCATTGAATCTCTGTCAATGGTCATTGACTCCCTGTCAATGGTCATTGACTCCCTGTCAATGGTCATTGACTCCCTGTCAATGGTCATTGACTCCCTGTCAATGGTCATTGACTCCCTGTCAATGGTCATTGACTCCCTGTCAATGGTCATTGACTCCCTGTCAATGGTCATTGACTCCATTTCACTGTTAATGACTTCCCGTTAATGGTCATAGACTCCCTCTCAATGGCAATTGACTCCCTTTCAAAGGTAATTGACTCCCTTTCAATGGTATTTGACTCCCTTTCAATTTTAATTAACTCACTGGTGTTGAGCCCCTGTAAATATGTAAATAGGCCTTAACCAAGAATACCTTATTTTCTTCTATCAACACATACATCATAACATTGACCCCTAATCAACGGTCATTGATACCCTATGGATGGCCACAAAATCCCATTCATTGGTAATTGACTTCCTTCCAATACTAATAAATTTGCAGTTTCCCCATTCACCACTGAATGTGTGGCAACAGCACAAATTCACATTATTGTCCGCCACCCTTTTGTACATTATAAAATAGAATGTTGACATTAACACCGGATAGAATGAAAGAAATATGTGATTTAGTTTCGTTACTAATTTATTTTTATAAAGTGGACGATTGAAGCAATTAAAACGAATTGCTGGCTATAGCTGTGATTATTTCCGGGAGGACCATCAGTCTGTGATTAGAGCTGAGATTGCTGCTTTAATTTAGTGATATTCCAGCAAAAATAGTTTTAGATTTGGGTAGCTGTGCTAGTAGCTAAAGCTCTGAAGAAAATTGTTTTTTGAATGACTTAGAGTACCCGACGGAGAGATATAGAATTTCTTCAGAGCCGAAACTCATACAAATGCATAAAGTTTTGTATATCGGATGTCTCTCTAAAGATTCGATGGCAGAAATGTAAAATATAATCAGTGATTATTCTGCAGGACAATAAGCGCTTCTCCCTATCAACCTGCTGAATATGTTGCAGTCTTTTTTGCTGGGATATGAGGTTTTTTTATTTATTTAATTTTAATATAGCAAAATCAAAATTAAATTCGATAACACAAAATAAATGCTACAAGGGTAAATAGAAGAGTATAATTTCGATGTTATAAAACACGTAATTTTCTTTTCTTCCCCATTTTTTCTTCGTACGTTACTATGTTATACTCGTATGTAAAATGTTGTTATATTCTTTGGATGATTAGTAAGTTTACCTAGGTAACTATGTTGCAAAATGTTTTAACACTAACTCTCTTACAGAAACTTCTATACATTCATTAGTAATCAGCAAATGGAAGAAGTTACTGAAATTGTAACGTGATTTCTTTGTTGGTTTGGGAAAAGGTGAAGTATTGTTTGAAGGAGTTTGTGGAAGAATATCGTTGTTGAAGAGCTTATTATAATTTAAGGATTTATAGGAATGCTGGTAATTTTTATTAGCTAATTACACAAAAAAATATTATAAGCATTGATTGACAATATACAGGACCTACTCGGACTAATTGATGTGGAAGCAATTACAATTGGCGGTGTGTCAATGACCATTGCTACTGAACAATAATCTGTGATAAAAGGTCAATGACCATTGACAAGGGGTCAATGGCCATTGACTGTGGCTCAATGGCAACTGACATTCTCCAATTGTCATTAGCCATTAGAAGTTCAATGTCTTTTCACAGGTCATTAACAGCGGAAAGCGCCATTATTTAATTGGAGTCAATGATAGAAAAGCGTTAGAAGACCTAATTTATGGGTCAATGACCATAGGTAGTGGTTAGAAGCACTGTTGATTGGTCCATGACCATTAAGGAAGACCATTTAACAGTTTTTAATTAGTGGACAACGTTCATTAACAGTGGTAAGTGGTAAATTACTTGAATGATGGGTCAAAGGCTGTCGATAGGACACTTACTGTTGAGAGCGGCTCAATGACCATATAAAGTGGACCAATGGCTATTTATTGTTTGTCAAAGACCCTTGTCGGGAGTCAATGGCCGTAAACAATAGAAATGTGGGTCCATGAACATTGACCTGATGTTGTTGTTGGATTAAGGTCCATCCAAGTGGGCAGTGATCATTGGGAGGAGGGAAGACACCAATAAGACTGGATCACTGACCAGCGATAGGTAGACTACCACTAGTAGGAGTCAATGATCATTTGTTAAATTGCAGATGACCATGTAGAGTATTGACTGACTATTGGAAGTGATCTCCAACCAGTGTCGATGTGTCAATGATCACTCAAGCCAGCTATGACCATTGGATGATGGTCAATAACCATTCACATTGGACCAGTAAGCATTGAGAGAGGGTAAATGACTCCCAAGTGGTCAATGACCATTTACATTGAGTCACTTACAATTGTCTATTGTTCAATGAACATTGACCAATACTCGTCAATGATTTAGCAGGTAGTCAATAACCAATAACAGTGGGTGAATGACTATTAAGAGGGGATCAATGAACAACAATTTGTCAATGGTATTTTTTATGGGATCACTTACAACTGTCGGTGGCGTCAATAATCATTGAGTGGGTGACATTGACCATTAATAGGTGGTCGATGGATAATAATATAATTAAAAGATCGTTGACAAAAAGGTAGATTATAAACTAGAGCGGTCACTTGCTATTAATATATGATCAGTTTTCCCTGTCGATGATCATTCAAGAGGACCATGACCATTGAGAGAGGGTCTATGATCAATGCGAGGGGATCAGCGACCATTGATAGGTCGTCAATGACAAGTGGTGTGTCAATAACAACTGATTGTGGATCAATAACTATTGAGAGAGTATCAATGACCATTGATAGGTTGCCAATGCCATAGCTATGGGTCACTGATCATTGACACAATTTAGATGAATGGTCGATGACTATTGACAGGGGTCACTTACCACTGTCTTTGGGCTAATGATAATCAAATATGAATATAACCGTTAAGAGTCTTCCAATGACCATTAAGAAGGGACCAATGATCATTTGAAGAGGATCTATAAACATTCACTGTGGGTCACTGACCATTGAGAGGGGATCAATATCCATTGAGAGGGCTTCAATGACCATTGAGATGGTATGAATGACCATAAAAGTGGCAAAGATTATTGACAAGGAGTCAGTTACAACTATCTATGGGTCAATGATCATTGACAAAAGGCAGAGCGATCACATGCCACTGTCGATGGGTCAATGATCATCCAAAAAGACTGTCACCATTGAGAGTGGGCCTATGACCGTTAAGAGGCGATCAACGACCTTTGATAGATCGTCACAAAATAGAAGGGTTCCAATAACCACTGACTGTGTATTAATGATAAATGAGAGGGGACCAATGACCATTGAAAAGAATCATAACCATTGAGGTGGTATCAACGACCATTGACAAGTCGTCAATGATCATTAGAAAAGGATCTATAACACAGTGAGTCACTGAACATTGAGAGGGGATCAACGTCCATTGAGAGGGAAAAAGGTAGAGCGATCACACGTCACTGTCGATGGGTCAATGATCATCTAAAAAGATTATCAGCATTGAGAGTGGACGTATGACCATTAAGAGGGGATCAATGGCCCTTGATCGATCGTCAATAAACTGGAAGAGTTTCAATATCCATTAATTAATTTAATTGAGCTGGGGCCAATGACAATTAACAAGAATCATGACCATTGAAAGGGTATCAACTATCGTAAATTATTCTATGATCTTTGTCATGGGATTAGTTATGTCTGTCTATGAGTCAATGACCATTGAAAATGGATCAATGACCATTGATAGTTGCTTAATGGGCATTCATAAGCGTCATTGACAAAAGGTCGATGATCATATTTCACTGTTAGTGCCAGGAGATGAGTTACTGCGATGGGTCAATGATCATCAAAGAGGGAAGGAGACCATTTAGAGTGGATTAGTAAACATTCATAGATCGACAGTGACCCAGCAGGGGTCAATAACCGTTGACAGTGGATCAATGATCGTTGGGAGGGGATACATGATTGAGAGGGGATCAAGGACCATTGAGGTGGGATCAATGACCAATGATAGCTATAATAATAGACTTAATTGATCGTTGACAAAAGGCAAATGCAAATTTGGAGCTGTAAATGATCATCCAAAAGGGCTAGAGCTATTGATAGTAGAGTACTGTCCATTGAGAGGGGATCAAGGACCATTTATGTGTCGTCAATGACCCAGTCAGGGGTCAATAACCATTCAGCGAGGGGATAAGTTTCCATTGATAGGGTTTCATTATCATTGTGAATGTATCATGACGATTGAGAGGACATCATTGGAAGTGGGACAATTACCATTGGCAGTGGTTCAATGACCATTGAAGTGTAGTCAATTACCAATTGCAGTGGATCAGTGGTCACTGAGATAAAGATGAGACAATGACCATGGCCATTGAAGCTAAATCTGTGACCTTTGTACGTGAGTTAATGACGATTATCAGTATGTGTAATATTTCTAACAACTATTTTCATAGAATGTGTCATTTGATACTTCAAAATTTTACCAATTTAAATTTGGCAATTTGTTAAATTTAACTCCTTCCTCAAATTTCCATATTTTCCAAGCTTCGAATAAATACTTTAAGTACTTCCCTTAAGTACTATCAACTTAATTTAGCTGTCGTTTTATTACACAACAATTCGATTACATGCTTTCCAGTGCATCTCAATGGCAAACGATCAACTTTCAGCGTCAATTTCCATACCAAAGGTCTCTACCCTCTCCCTCGCGTCCCTGAGCTCTAGACTGCGTGTAATTCGACTTCGGCATAGTGAAATGTGCAACCAAAAACTAAAACTACGAATATTGTCATTTCCCTAAATATGGTGAAATGCAAGCCCGCCGCGCGTTACGTTTCGTTGCAAGCCTTCGCCATTGTTTAGCGGTATTCCCCAAATGATAATAATGCTCCGAGTTTCGAGTTGTGAGACTGATATCGGAACAATGCCATTGATGATGTTTTAGGTTCTGATATGGATGTTTGTTGATGCGTTCCACAAAATATGCCCGAAATTGATGAAGATAGTATGGTTGGGTGGTTGTTTGGTTGGTTGGTGGTGTAACACAAAGCATTCCATGTTCCATGTTGTTCTGGGAATGAGACAAGGGATCATCACTTGATGATTGCTGTGGTTGCTGCTGCTATTGGTGTTGTAATGACTGTTGTTGTTGCTGTATTCGTTGTTCATCTATTAAGGACAATTGATGAGGATAGATTGTGGTGTGATTTGATGGTATTCTTTTGGAAATTTTAAATGGGGTCAAATTGAGTTTTATGTTTTGGCGAAATTTTGGAGTATTGATTTGAAGATGGAGGAGAGTTATATTTTCATGAAAAACGAGAGCGAACGAGCTAAAGTTATCTTTCGAGGGAAAATATGGTTGTTGCCTGTACATACTTAAGTCATGAGAAGAAGAATATTAGCATCGACAGTCTTCTAAGTCTTATATACTTTTGCCAACATTTTAGGCCGACATTTTTATTATCGAATGTATTTTATGGTTATTGTGGAACCTCGATCTTTGACTGTCGATGGGGTCGCTGATTAGCAGAAGGGACTACCACCATTGGTATTAGGCCTATAACTATTGAGAGGGGTTCAATGATAATTGATATGTCATCAGTGACCCAGAACGCGGCCAATAACCGTTGCCAGTGGATCAATGACCAGTAATATTGGTCATGGGGTCATTTACAACTAACTGTCTGTGAGTCAGCGAACTTTGGGAGGTGATCAAGGACGATGGGTCAACGACCATTAAAAGAACTGTAACCATTAGGAGAGGACCAAAGACCATTGAGAATGGATCAATACCCGTTGATACATCATCAGTGACCCATATAGAAGGTCAATAAACATTGACAGTGGATCAATCACCATTGAGAGAGGATCACGTGGTGAATGATCTTTGTCAAGGGGTCATTTACAACTGTCGGTATGTCAGTGACCCTAAAGAGGCGGTCAGGGACCATTCGGATATGATCAATGATTAATGGTCAATGTACATTAATATGAAAAAAGGTAGATGACAATGTAGAGCGGTCAATAGCCGTTGACCGGGGATTGTTTACCGCTGTCGATAGGTCAATGATCATCAAAAATGACTATTGCCATTGAGATTGAGCTAATGATGATCATTGAGAGGAGATCTATAACCATTGAGAGATCGTCAGCGAGCCAGAAGCTGATCAATAACCATTGACAGTGGATCAATGACCATCAATTGGTTATTGACCTATTGAACGATCAGTAGATGATGACAGGGGATCAGTTAACACTCTCGTTGGGTCAATGACGATCAATAACAATCAATTAGGCATTTAAAACTGTCGGTGGGCCAGTGACCATTGAGAGGGATCAAGTACCATTCGGATAGGATCAATGATTGATGGTCAATGTACGAGTACATTAATATGAAAAAAGGTAGATGGCAATTTAGAGCGGTCAGTACCCGTTGACAGGGGATCATTTACCACTGTCGATGGGCCAATGATCTTCAATAAGGCCTATAACCATTGAGAGTGGGCCAGTGACTATTGAGAGGGGATCAATTACCATTGATAGATCGTCAGTGACCCAGAAGGAGGTCAATTAACATTGACAGTGGATTAATGACCATTGAGAGGGTATCAAGGGATCAGTTAACACTGTCGATGTGTCAATGATCATCAGAAAGGACTGTTACCATTGGGAGTGGGCCAATGTCTATTGAGAGGGGATCAATGACTATTGATATGTCGTCAGTGACCCAAAATGGGGCCAATAACCTTTGACAGTGGATCAATGAACATTGAGAGGGGAACAATGACCAGTCAGATAGGATTAATGATTGATGGTCAGTGCACATTAATACGAAAAAATGTAGATGACAATGTAGAGCGGTCAGTACCCGTTGACAGGGGATCATCTAACACTGTCGATGGGTCAATGATCATCAAAAATGACTATTGCCATTGAGAGTGAGCTAATGATCATTGAGAGGAGATGAATAACCATTGAGAGATCGTCAGTGAGCCAGAAGGTGATCAATAACTATTGACATTGGTTCAATGACCATTGAGAGGGGATTAATGACCATCAATTGGTCATTTACAACTGTCGGTGGGCCAATGAACATAGAGAGGGGTCAATGACTATTCGGATATGATCAATGATTGACGGTATATGTTCATTAGTATTGAAAAAGGTAGATGAGAATGTAGAACGGTCAGTACCCGATGACAGGGGATCATTTACCACTGTCGATGAATCAATGATTATCAAAAAGGACTTTAACCATTTGAAGTGGGCCAATGACCATTGTGAGGGGATCAATAACCATTGATAGATCGTCAGTGACCCAGAAGGAGGCCAATTACCATTCACAGTGTATTAATGACCATCAATTGATCATTGATCCATCGAGCGTCAGTAGACAGTGACGGGGGATTAGTTAATACTGTCGATGGGTCAATTACGATCAATAACCATTAAATAGTTTTTTACAACTGTCTGTGGGCCAATGACCATTAAGAGGGGATCAAGGACCATTCAGATGGGAGCAATGATTGATGGTCAATGTAAATTAATACGAAAAAAGGTAGATGACAATTCAGAGCGGTCAGTACCCATTGACAGGGGATCATTTACCACTTTCGATGAATCAATGATCATCAAAAAGAACCATAACCGTTTACAGTGACCCAGAACGAAGTCAATTACCATTGACAGTGGATCGATAACCATTATTTGGTCATTGATCCATTGAGCGGTATCAGTTAACACTGTCGGTGGGTCAATGATCATCAGAAGGCAGTATTACCATTGAGAGTGGTCGAATGACCATTGAGGGATAACAGGCGATATTTTGTCAGTGACCCAGAAGGAGGGAGATAACTATTGACAGTGGATCAATGACCATTGAGAGGGGATCAGTGTCCATCAATTGGTCAACGATATTTTTCAAGGGATCATTTACAACTGTCGATGATTCAATGACATGATCAATGATTAATGGTCAATGTTTATTAATATGAAAAAAGGTAGATGAGAACGAAGAGCGGTCAATACCCGTTGATAGGGGATCGATTAACCACTGTCGATGGGTCAATGATCATCAGAGAGGATCAACATCATTGAGAGTGGGCGAATGACTATTGAGAGGGGATTAATGAAAATTGATATGGCATCAGTGACGCAGAAGGGGGGCAATAACCATTGACAGTGGAACAATGACGATTAAGAGGGAATCAATGACCACTGAGAGGAGATCAATGACCATTGAGAGGGGATCAATGATCATAAATTGGCCAATGATGTTTGTCATTGGGTCATTTACAACTGTCTGTGGTTCCAGAACTATTGAGAGGGGATCAATGATCATTCGGATAGAATCAATGAATGATTGTTAATAAAAATTAATATGAAACAAGTAAAAAAGTTTCAGTCGGGTAAACCGACTAAGGTATACCCTCACTTTGTGAGTAATGTAATATTGAATATTACTCGAATTATTCTGTCAATTTGTGTGTGAGGTACCAGAAGGGGTTTATCAAATACACCTTTTTTTGCTGAACATTAGATACTTTAAATTCATTGCACTGTGCCGACTTATAAGCATTTATGTGCACTGGTATAAACGTTATGAGACATTAAATTGTGGTATGATTTGGGCATTTTGTGTGGGAGGTACAAAGAGGGGCGTGGCAATAACGCCCATTTTTCACAGGGCTATAGACACTATAAAAACATTACACTGTACAAAATTTCAAGTATTATTATACACTGGTTTTAATGTTATAAGCTGTTAACTTTTGGTGCAAAAAGGTACCTTTGTGTGGGAGGTACCAAAAGGGGCGTGACAACAACACCCATTTTTCCCTGGACTGTAGGCAATATAAAAGCATAATACTGTACAAAATTTCAAGTATTTTTATACACTGTTATTAATGTTATAAGCTGTTAACTTTTGGTGCAAAATGGTGCATTTGTGTGGGAGGTACCAAAAAGGACGTGGCGACTTCGCCCATTTTTCTCGAGTTGATAACGACTAATAAGCTAATACTATGTGTGGAATTTCAAAAGATTCGAATAAGTAGTATAGCACTTATTAAAGAATCAATATTTCACAACATTTTAACCCTTTGTGGGGGAGGTACTAGAAGGAGTGGACCAATATGGTCCATCTTCGAACTTAGCCGGAGATAGAAAAAAATATTACCACATACCAAATTTGAGGTCAATCGGTTACTCTTTTCGAGAGTTATCGTGCGCACCAGCCAGCAGACACACAGACAGACAGACAGACAGACAGACAGACAGACAGACGGACGGACATTGCTCATTCGACTTAAAATGACCCAAAACGGATTTCCTCCGAACATACTTGGGGTCTTAGGTCACTCCTTCGACGTGTTACACTTTTTTCCGTAGCAAATGATATATACCCTCGTCACACTAAAGTGAGGGTATAAAAAAGGTAGATGACAATGTAGAGCGTTCAGTACATGGGGTCATTAACCACTGTCGATGGGTCATCAAAATGTAATATGACCAATGTCAACTGTCGTGGCCTAATGATAATTGAGGTTTCATCACTGACCATTGAGAGAGGATCATTGACAAAATGTATATGAACACATGTAGCGGTCGATGACTATTGGCAGCGGTCACTTACCACTGTCGATGTATCTATGTTCTTCGAAAAGGAATATGATCATTAATAGTGGTTCAATGACCATCTAGAGTGGACCAACGTTCTTTGATAAGTCATCAATAATCGTTGAAAGAGGGTCTATACACATTTACAGTGGATCACTGAACATTGAGAGGGGATAAATGTCCGTAGAGAATGTTCAACGTCAATTAAAAAATATTAATGACCAATGAGGGGGAATTAATTTCGATAGAGAGGGGTTCAGTATCAAATGAGAAAGGATTAACGACCATTGAGAGAATATTAATGACCATTAACATGCGTTCAGTTACATCGGTTTATGGGTCAATGATCAGTTAGAAGGGATCAATGACCCTTTATAGGGCAGTAATAGGTGTCAATGATATTATGTGTCAATGGTAATATGTGTCAATGATAGTAGATGACAATGTAGAGTGTAAATGGTCATTGACATGGGTCAATTACTACTGTCGATTGGTCAATGTTCAGCGTGAAGGGCTGGGTGCGGTTTGGTAAAATTTTGAAATTTTGTTTTAAAAGCGGAGATGAGGAATATTTGCATGAAAAACGAATGCAAACAAGTAATTATTATAATTTGACTGTAAATTAGGGTTCTTGTCTAAGCTTAGTTCACCTGTTAACCCTTTGACGACCATATACTCGAATGTCCCATGCGAATTGTTTTGCAATTTTTACCATAATTTTGTCTAAAATGTCCCAATTTGCTTCAAATGTTTATTTAGTCAGAAGAAAACCTACGTAATTATTTGATTCCACTAAAATCATTCGACCATTTTTTTATTTTTTCGAGCAGTAGCTCAGAGAAGTGAAAAAATTGGTATTTTTTCCATCCTTATGGTCGTCAAAGGGTTAAAGTTCAGATAAAAAATTATTTTTAGGAGAAGTGGAATAGTTGTATGAAAACGTATAAATTTTATATCGTTTTCGTGTCTGGAAAATTACAGCATTTTCTTTGCCATTTTCGCAAAAACAGCACTTTTCTGAAATATTTTTGAAGTTTTAAAATTTGATTTAAGTTTAATTCGAGGGACTACATTTTTTTGACTTACAAGGTGCGACTATTTCACCAGTATTCCACGTCGACAGGGCAACATTTTTTCCAGAAATGGAATCGCTTTTTAGTTTTTCAATCATTCCACTTATAATAAACGTTATCCTAAAATGATATTTCAAGAATTTTGTTATTAAGTATAAATTATTGTTGTTGTCTATGCTACATACACCTGTTAGAATACTGATATAAAGATTTTCACTAATTTATGTAGAACTATGAAATTTATAATCGAATAACACACGTAGGAGGCGAATACAATCCTTTAATTCCCAAAAAAATTCTTAAAAATCCCCCTAAAAAGTCTACCTTAGCTGCAGATTGTAGGTAGTAGTACTTCTGTCCCAATCAACTAAATCTTCTGTTTTTCTCTCTCTCCCCTTGTTAAAAGTTGCAAATTTTTTTTGTTACACTATAAATTACTAGCGTACACGTTCGCACAAAGTTTCCCCGCAACTGTTACTTAAATAAATCTGTTCAATGTTGTTATCCTTTATGTTACTGTCGCCAGACACACGCAGGACACACGCAATTGGCAACTTCTTGTGTTATATAAAATGCTGCACAAAGTTTATTTGTTACTGTTGCACTCGTTGTTTCTAATGCATGTTGCAAATAAAACTTTTGCCGGAGCGTAAGGTTATCTGTTGAAATTTACCAGTTGTTGTTGCAGCGACAATGTGGCTCTTTAAGTAATAAGTAACAGACAATCCTGGACCTCCCTTGTAAAAGGACGGGGGAAAAATAGTCGACATTTCTAGAGAATCTCTCTAAATAGCAAACAAATTTGTAGTTTTAATCTTAAAAACAATTAGTTTTAATCTCAAAACAACTCTCCCTGAATAATTTCAATACGCTAAGTCAGCACAGATTATCCATTTTTCTCTATCTCATCAAGTTTTACATACAAAGTTTTCCATGAAAAATCTTTGAAATACATTTTCAGAGTCTGAGAATAAAGTTTAGAGAACCTAACAAGCAAATATTTGTCCTACATGACACGGTCCTGTAGCTCCTCCTGTTTCCCCCAAAAACCCCAGCTTAAAATGAGCATATCTCGTACGAATTGTACGCTCTTATCTTCGAAATAATGTTCCTCGCAAATAATTACTATGTACCAAAAAAGAAATTTGTCTTTATTTTACACAGAACCATTTCAAGAAGCAATTGCACCTCATTGGTCCATATTTTGATACCGCCCTATAAAATTTCTCCGATTTAAATTATATGCGCCATAGAACCCAAAAATTCCTAACAAACTTTGAAGGAGGCTCTACTTCACAAACATTTTGCATTATAATATCAATGAAAGGGTTAAATAACCCTTGAGAGGGGTCAAGAAATATTGACAGCGGTTAATGACTTTTGATAGGGTTCAATGATCTTTGTCAGGGGGTCAATGATCAGTGAAAGGAGTTGGATGGTCATTGACAGGAGGGAATTACCATTAATAGAACCCAATAATCATTGAAAAGTGGATGATGACTTGAAGGGTCGGTCGGTGACCATTGGTAGGGATCAGTTACCACTGACGATGGGTTTGTTACCCTTAATGTGGGCTCAATGACCATTAAAAAGAGTCTATGATCATAAGATGTAAATAACCTGAATAATGGACCAACGACCATCGACAATGGTAAGTTACCACTGTCGATGGATCAATGACAATCCAGGAGAACCCTTTAAAAGAATCTAAGATCATAAGATGTAAATTACCTGAATAATGGGCCAACGAACATTGACAAAGGCTGTTGATCGATCAATGACAATCCAGGAGGTCAGTTGCCATTCAGAGGGGCTCATTGACTATTGAGAGATGATCGATGACCACTAAGAGAGGACCACTAATCATTGTAAGGGAATCAATTACCATTGGTAGTTGATCAATGATCATTGCACAGTGGGCTGGAAATCCGAAAATAATAAAAAATCGCTATCTATTATCCGTGTATATTGATAGGTGGCCAATGACTGTTAATGTGGCTCAATGACCCTTTCAAAGAGTCTATGATTATAAGATGTAAATAACCTGATGTATGGCCCAACTTCCATTTACAAAGGTCTGTTACCACTGTCGATGGATTAATGATAGCCCAAGAGTTCCGGAGTAAACCATTGAGAGGGGCTCAGTGACTATTGAGAGTGAGGATCAGTGACCATTAAGAGAGGATCAATAATCACTGTGAGGGGATCAAATACCATTGGTAGTTCATCAATGATCATTACGCGGTGGGCTGGAAATCAAACAAGTAAACGCCTTACGTTCGGCCAAGCCGAATGTTATATACCTCCGCCATGGATTGTATTAAATTTTGATTATTGGAAAAATCTTTGGATATGGAGCAAATCATGAATCGATACTTTTTGTTTAAGTACATTATTAAAACCAGTAAGGAAAGGCTAAAGTCGGACGGGCCGACTATATAATACCCTACACCACTCTCGTAATATTGAATAACTCTGATATATAAATTTTGTAATTCATGTATAAATTGTTTACATAAATTTACTTTTGGGACATTTTATACTTAAATAATACCCTGTACCACAGTGTGGTGTAGGGTATAAAAATGATTGGATCTAAAGAGCCAAATCGGATGAAACATATATATGGGAGCTATAGCTAAATCTTAACCGATTTTCTTCAAATTCGGCAGTGTTGGTTCATGAATCAAGAAACTCTACCATTCTAAATTTCAAAACGATTGGATGTAAAATACAGCTTCTATAGAACTAAATGGCCAAATCGGACGAAACATATATATGGGAGCTAAAGCTAAACCTTAACCGATTTTATTCAAATTCGGTAGTGTTGGTTCATGGATCAAGAAACTCTACCATTCTATATTTCAAAATGATTGGATGTAAAATACAGCTTTTATAGGACTAAAGGGCCAAATCGGACGAAACATATATATGGGAGCTATAGCTAAATCTTAACCGATTTTCTTCAAATTCAGCAATGTTGGTTCATGGATCAAGAAACTCTACCATTCTAAATTTCAAAACGATTGGATGTAAAATACAGCTTTTATAGGACTAAAGGGCCAAATCGGACGAAACATATATATGGGAGCTATAGCTAAATCTTAACCGATTTTATTCAAATTCGGTAGTGTTGGTTCATGGATCAAGAAACTCTACCATTCTAAATTTCAAAACGATCGGATGTAAAATACAGCTTCTATAGGACTAAAGGGCCAAATCGGACGAAACATATATATGGGAGCTATAGCTAAATCTTAACCGATTTTCTTCAAATTCGGCAATGTTGGTTCATGGATCAAGAAACTCTACCATTCTAAATTTCAAAATGATTGGATGTAAAATACAGCTTCTATAGGACTAAAGGGCCAAATCGGACGAAAGATATATATGGGAGCTATATCTAAATCTGAACCGATTTCAACCAAATTCAATAGCGATCTTAACAGCCGCGAAATACTCTAAACTGCAAAATTTCAGTACGATCGGAGTGAAATTGTGACCTGTAGTCGACGAACAACTTTACATGGACAGACGGACGGACGGACGGACATCGTTAAATCGACTCAGCTAGTGATTCTGAGTCGATCGGTATACTTTAAGGTGGGTCTAGCTGTGTTATTTTAAGGTGTTACAAACATCTGCCGTGAAACAAACTTATAATACCCTGTACCACAGTGTGGTGTAGGGTATAAAAACGAACGCTGTAATTTTTAGGCCTCAAATTCTTTAGCCAAACTCTTCACCTAAAAAATGTGGTATTTATGGTTTACAATAGCTTTTTTTGAGAGCTTCATCTACACGGTCACTACAAAAAAAAATAGTTTTTATAGATTTTATTGAGATGAATTCTTGCCAATATAGAATATAAATTGCAGAGTTTCAGCAAAAATTCTTAGAAAATGTGGTGCTTATGGCTTAAATAAGCCTTTTTGGGAGCGACATCTGAAGGTGGACTATAACAAAATATTAACTGATTTAAAAAAATTGTATTATGATTAATTAAATACAAACTGCAAAGATTCAGTTAAAATGCTTAGAAAATATGGTATTTATGGCTTAAATTCGTATATTTTGTGGCGGCCTCTATAGGGTGACTATAACAACTATGACCAATTTGTAAATAAATTCTAAATAAACTGCGAAGTTTCTTCGAAATTGCTTCAAAAATGTGGTATCTATGGCTCAAAACTCGTATTTTGGAGCGACCTCTTTAGGGGAGCTATATCAAAACATTGACCGATATGGCCCAGTTACAATCCTAAACAACCTGCAACCATAAGAAATGTTTCTACCAAATTTTATCAACCAGCTCTATTATTACGTATTACAACAGACGGACGGACATGGCTAAATCGTCTTAGAATTTTACGACTATTAAGAATATATCTACTTTATGTGGTCTTAGATCAATATTTAGAGGTGTTACAAACGGAGTGACAAAAGGAATATACCCCCCATCCTATGGTGGAGGGTATAAAAAAAATTACCATTAAAAGATGCTATATATACAAATATACAATTCGTTCATTAAACTGTTATCTTTAAATTTTATAAAGTTATGTTGCGGAAAATGTTGATATAGATATATTTGGCGACTATCCCTAAATCTGAATCGATTTTTCTCAAATTTCGAAAAGTTTATTATTGGCGTATTGGGTACCTAATTTCGTAAAGATTTGATGGAAATTGTGGATTCTGTACCGCGTAAATGTCAAATACTGATTTACTCGTATATGTACTTATAACGGGTGATCCAAGTAGAGTTACTTTTTTCAATAGTTTTTTTTAGACAGATAACGTATGAGTCGTGTCATGCTGTCATGTTATTTTTGTTAAGTATTGTTTGGTATTTCATCATGGAAAGACTTACGCCTGAACAACGTTTACAAATCGTTCAACTGTATTACGAAAATTCAAGTTCTGTGAGGAATATGTTTGGTGCACATCGCTCAACTTATGGTCAACATATCCGGCCTACTGAGCGTACTATTCGCAACACCGTCACCCATCTTGATACCCAGCATTCATTATTGGATAATATTCGACCGTCCAGCACGCAGTGAAGAAACTGTAGCGGCCGTAGCTGAGAGTGTACACGAAGACCGTGGAGAGTCGATTCGGCGGCGTTCGCAGCAACTCGGACTGACGTATGGAACAACTTGGCGCATTTTACGTCGAGATCTTAAATTGACGGCATATAAAATACAGCTTGTGCAAGAACTGAAGCCGCCCGACCTTCCCAAGCGACTTGGCTTCACTCTACATATGGGCTCTTGAAAAGTTCCAAGAAGATCCGACGTTTTTGAGCCAAATTTTGTTCAGCGATGAGGCCCATTTCTGGCTCAATGGGTATGTAAACAAGCAAAATTGCCGCATTTATGGAGAAGAGCAACCTGAAGAGATTCAAGCAGGCTATGAAGCCGACGCGGCGCAAATCGGCGCCGCCGCCGATTTTATCGACTCACATCGGCTGAAACTCAGCCGCCGAACTTGATTTAGTGAGTCAAAAAGATTTATTTTAAGCAACCATGAAAATTAAGAAAGTGCTTACTAAGTAATACAATAGGGTCAGAATTTTTAATAAAGTTTATTTTTGCGTAAAAATTTATAAAACGTTTCTAAAAGGATCTCGCTATCATTTCTTTCAAAAAATCCATAAAATTTATGGGTTTTTAAATTGAAAAATGCGTTTTTTGGTTTTTACGGAAATTACAATAGCTCCTGAGCACCAATTTTTACAAAGTCTACGTCTCGTTTTAAAGAGAACGCTAAAGGCACTATGTCATTGACAATAAATTTTCTTTCACAACAAAGACTAATAAGTAGAGATTTATCGAACCGATTTTCGACATCACAACAAAACTTCCATAACTTTTCTTAAATTGTTGTGTTAATTTTAAGTTTTTTCATTTAATTGTAAATATCTTAAAGCGACATCTTTGCCTGAGATTGACATTCGTGCGCCATCGTTTGTTGAAATTTTATCAGATCAGCCGATCAGCCGCCGCCGCCGATCAGTATTTCCCATGCGCCGCCGCCGCCGATAATTTTGGCCGGCTTCATTGTCTGGATTCAAGTGCTGCCACTTCAACCAGAAAAAACAACGGTTTGGTGTGTGGGACGGTGGAATCATCGGTCCATATTTCTTCAAAAATTATGCCGGTGAGAAGGTAACCGTCAATGGCTACCGTTATCTTGCCATGATAACCGACCATTTGATGCCTGAAATTGAAGCTCGTGATCTCGCCGACATTTGGTTTCAACAAGACGGCGCCACTTCCCACACATCGCATCAATCATTGGATTAATGGAGAGAACACTTCGGTGAGCAGATAATTTCACGTTTTGGGCCGGTCGATTGGTCACCAAGATCGTGTGATATGACACCGTTAGATTATTTCCTGTGGGCATATGTAAAGTCTAAGGTTTATGCGGACAAACCAGCTTCGATACAGGCCTTGGAGCAAAACATCACGCGTGTCATTCGCCAGTTACCAGTCGAAATGCTCGAACGAGTCATCGAAAGTTGGACTCAACGGATGGACCATCTGAGAAGTAGCGGCGGCCAATATTTGATAGACATAATCTTCAAAAAATAAATGCCAAAGAATGTTTTTTCAAATGATAATTATCATTCCCCATTCAATTTGAATTTTCTGTGTTTTTTCTTTAAAAAAGTAGGGAACTTCGAAATGGATCACGCTATATAACATAGACTGAAAAAAATGTTAAAGGCCGAGCCAATTATTAGTTGGCTTTTAAGTTAGTATATTGCATACTTAAATTAAAGATAATTTACTTAATATTAAGAATCTCTCTCTCGGCTTAATTGTTATTAAATTGTATTAATATTAATTGTGAAATGTTCTTACTTTAAAGATTGTTTGACATTGCCATTGTCTTTAAATTAGTAAACTTTTTTTATGTGTATATATTTTAGTGTTATTCGATATTACAAGAGTGGTGTCGGATATTATATAGTCTGCTCCGCTTGTCAATCATTTTGGAATATTCTTCAATGTTTGCCTATTTTTAAACGGACTGTATTTCATTACAAGGTACAACACATGGTTTTGGGACTCAATTCTGAGAATTGGACGTAAAAGAAGCCCCAAAATTAAGAACTTCTGCATCATTCGTTTAGTCAAGTTGGCTCAATTAATAATTTAATGGCCATACGATTTTTTTTGCTCAAGGTGGATATTTTGCACTTTTCCTATATTTTTTCTCGGCATACCGTACAGAATATCTCTTTTGGGTCTTGTTTTTAGGGGCTACTTTCACGTCCAATTTTCAAAATTGAGTCCCAAATCAATAAGCTGAAAAATGCTGTGCTGTGTTATTATTTATCCACTTATATAAATGATGTTTCAAACTTAACTTAATTTCTTTTGGTAATGCATATGTTTTAACAATATTGCATTTTTCACTCAATATACTGTATTTATGAATATTTACTCACATACTCGTACATATTTCGAACAACACTTTCAAGCCAATATTTTAATCTTTAAACTTGCAGATTGATAAAGTTATCTTTGTTCGAAAAAAACTTTGAAAAGTAAATAACAACATTTTTTGTCTCCGGCTTATGCTACCAAAAAAAAACGCCAGTAGTTTTTTTTTTTTGTGTACGTACAACTTGCGCCATAAAGTGTTTGAAATATGTGACAAAGTGTTTACGCTGAAAAGCCAAAACCCCACTAAAAAATGTACAAGTAAAAAAATGTTAGTGGAGTAAGCCGACTGTAGTATACCTGTATCTGTAACGAGGTGTACTATGGAATTGTATGTGGATGATACAAGAACGGATGGGGACATTTCGCTCAGTCGTTGTCTGGCTATGATTATTGCAAAAGGAGCTGTGGCAAATAAATTCAAAATATCGAAGATATTAAATTTATTTGGCACTGAAGAACGGATGGGGACACTTTGCTCAGTCGTTGTCGGGCTATAATTACTGTAAAAGAAGCTTGCAAAGGACCTGTGCGAAATAAATTCAAAATATCGAAGATATTGATTTTTTTGGCACAGAAGTTGCAAGTTCCTTTTGCAATAATTATAGCCAGGCAACGACTAAGCAAAATGCAAAACGAAAATGATTTTCGTTTGATGTTGCCCAATTATGTGAGAGGTACCAGCAGTGGATTAAATATACTTAGTATATACAGAATCGTAGGTACTTCTGGTACGTCCCAATTATGGGAGAGTTACCAGAAGTAGCTTGACAAATATTCTAAGTTTACGATGAACCGTAGGTAATTGAAGAAGATTCATCTGTATCGAAACTTAAGTGGTTTCCAGTTCAAATATACAGTTCATATGATACACTTCATTTGAAGCGAAATTTCTCAGCCATTTAGACAGACATTATGGGGGTGTTGCATACGAAGTGACAAAGTTAATACACCTCAGGTCGACAGGGTATAATAGCGAAAGAAAAACATACAGCCTTTGACAGCTCTTGTGTATATTTGTCCATAAACAAAAGTCGAGCTCCTGTACACTTTGTGCACCTCTGCCTCGTCCATCCGACCCCTCACTCATTGCCTGCCCCTTTTGCCCACCCTGTTTTCTTGTACAATGTTTTTTGCTTAGCGCAAAAAAAACTAGCATTTGAAATTTCTGTGACACTGTCATAATATGTTTTGGCTGCAAAAATATCCTGTTTTTTTTTTACCAACTCATACTCAAAGGATATGAACATTTCACTGTGTTTGTGTTTTGTTCGTCAACGCTTCAAATAAATAAAAAGAAGTTATATCCATCGTTTTTATTTTATCTAAATTTTCTTTTGGCATATAGAGACAATTTTTTGAAGAGGTTTTGCGATTTTCTTTTTTCAAATGCAGATGTTAAAATAATTTGAGAAGTTCGATTTTTTTTTTAAAATTTTTTTTTTGCAGCTGTTTATTCAACTATTTCAATTAGATGTAAATCTTATACCAGAAATCAGACTGTTAGTTTCTTTAAATGCAAAAATACACATTTTGCGAATGCAATTTCTGGAAATATAAAAGGTGGTCCAACCACAATGTACGAGGTTAATTGTGGGTCACACCTTAAAGTAAATTTTTTTGCATTTGGCAAATATTTTTTTTACACATAATTGACATAGATCCTTCAATTATAATAAAAAATATTAAGAAAATTCTCTGAACAATTTTTTTTGTAAAAGAAAATAATGAGATCTCAAATCTCATATGAAATGTCTGTTTAAATCAACCTTCAATACACACTTTCAACGCGAAGACATCATTTAAACCTTTAAACAATTTTAAAAAAATCTATAGCTCACGATGTTTTCCCTCCTGACATGTTTTATATCCTAAGGATAAAGACAATTTACCCTATCCCACTGTTAACGACAAAAAACAAGCGCATTGTGCTTTTACAATTTAATAAAAAAACCTCCATATGTTCCAAAAACATCATCTTTATTACAAGTGCACATGTATTTAAATGTATCTCTTTCATGTTTTCACTTTGTGGGATATCGTTTTTTTTCCATTTTGGTGTGAGAAGATTTGCTTTCCCTACTCTTCAACAGTTTGAAGTATACTTAGCTCTAAGTACTCTCTGGAAGAGAAAAAAAAGTAAAAGGATGTTTCTTTTTTTCCGTTATTTAATTGAGGTTCCCAACACGCGTTGTGTCTTTTATTTACTACTTTTTCATGAGAGCGCAGCATTTAAATATTTGTATGCGGGAGCATTTCCGGCAGATAAAGGGATGAAGCCCTAGAGTTGTAAAAAAAAAAATAAAAATCCTTTTAAATGTAAAATAAAAATAGTATATAAACTATTTCTAAGAAGAACCAAATAATAGGAATAGTCAAATAAATATAAAAAATACTGTAAAAGAATTAAAAAAACAATGAATAAAAGAAAATCCAAAAAAGTAAGAAAAAAATATTTTATATAAATAACCCATATTTTAGAAAAAACCCATTCATTATCGCATCAATTAAGATAAAATCCCTTACTTGTGTGGCTTTGTGTCTTGGGTAACATTCCCTCAGAAATCTGTATTTAAATACTGCAGAATATATGTAATTTAATTTGTTTTGCTCTTTTCCTGCTGGCAACAAATTTCTTTCAATCATATCTGTCATACTTTACCTGAATTCCCGCAGGATTTATCCGCACAATATTTGTTTTATTTAAACTTGTGACATTTATTTCGTAGCTATTAGTTTTAGCTGAATGTGTAACATGTGTTCTGAAACATCTGCAAAGTAATGGCTTTTTTATTACCCATCCGTAGTAAAATGAAATATTTTCAAATTGTGAGCAGTTTTAAAACAGAGTGAAATATTTAGAAAGGGGTGGAAATGGTTCATAGAGTTTTGAGGAGTTTAATTTTTAATTCATTTCATAAGAATCATTGACAGCAGATGAAATTGGAAATAAAATATACAGTCAATTGTCACTGACCCTCAGTCAAGAGTCACTGCCCTTTGGTTTAGAGTTATTGATTTATTTTCTTCACTAACCCTCGACAAGCGGTCATTATGAACGTCGATGGCCGTTGAACCTCTTTCGGTGTCATTGTCCTCTTTCAATGATAGTTTATCCTATTTTAAATATCAGTATGCATTGTCATTACCCTCTTTCGCTGGCCGTTGAACCTCTTTTAATTTTCATTGTCCCATTTTTAAATGATCATTGACCCTCATTCAATCATCATCGACCCTAAATTGACATCTTTCAATTATTATTGACGCTCTTTCAATGGACATTGACCCTCCTTTGATGATTAACATACGAGTATACTTTCATTATGCCCCCTTAACGGCCTTTGAACCATTTTAATGGCCATTCTCCTCTTTCAGAGATCATTGATCCTCTTTCGATCATCACTGATCCTCTTTCAATGGTCGTTCATTCACATTCGCTGACAATTGACATTTTTTCAGTCATCATTGACCCATTTCTATGATCATTCACGCTCATTCAATCATCATCGAATCCAAATTGTCATTACCCCATCATCTTTGAACCATTTAAATGAGCATTGCCCTCAGCCATAACTCCTCTCAATGGTCTTTGCACCATTTCAATGATCATTGTCCACTTTCATTGATCATTAATCCTCTTTAAAAGAGCTTCAGTATCATTGATCCTGTTTTAATCATGATTGACCTTCTTTCAATCATCATTGACCCTCATTCAATCATGACCGGCCCCAAATTGATCCTTATCAATTATCATTTACCCGCTTTCAATCGTAGGTGACTCTAAATCGATTATCGTAATTTATTGACCTCCAGTCAATGGTAATTGACCTCCAGCCAATGATAATTGACCTCCAGCCAATGATAATTGACCTCCAGTCAATGGTAATTGACCCCGAGTCAATGGTAATTTACTTCCAGTCAATGGTAATTGACCTGCAGTCAATGGTAATTGACCTCCAGCCAATGATAATTGACCTCCATCCAATGATAATTGACCTCCAGCCAATGATAATTGACCTCCAGTCAATGATAATTTACCTCCAGTCAATGGTAATTGACCTTCAGTCAATGGTAATTGACCTCCAGTCAAAGGTAATTGACCTCCAGTCAATGGTAATTGACCTCCAGTCAATGGTAATTGACCTCCAGTCAATGGTAATTGACCTCCAGTCAATGGTAATTGACCTCCACTCAATGGTAAGTGACCTCTAGTCAATTGTAATTGACCTCCAGTCAATGGCAATTGACTTCCAGTCAATGGCAATTCACTTCCAGTCAATGGCAATTGACTTCCAGTCAATGGCAATTGACTTCCAGTCAATGGCAATTGACTTCCAGTCAATGGCAATTGACCTCCCGTCAATGGCAATTGACCTCTAGTCAATAGTAATTGACCTCAAGTCAGTAGCAACAGACCTCCAGTCAATGGTAATTGATCTCCAGTCAATGGTAATTGACTTCCAGTCAATGGTAGTTGACCTCCAGTCAATGGCAATTGACCTCCAGTCAATGGCAATTGACCTCCAGTCAATGGAAATTGACCTCTAGTCAATAATAATTGACCTCAAGTCTTTAGCAACAGACGTCCAGTCCATAGTAATTGAACTCCAGTCAATGGCAATTGACCCCCAGTCAATGGCCATTGACCTCTAGTCAATGGCAATTGACCTCCAGTCAATGGCAATTGACCCCCAGTCAATGGCCATTGACCTCCAGTCAATGGCAATTGACCTCCAGTCAATGGTAATTGACCTCCAGCCAAAGGCAATTGACCTCCAGTCAATGGTAATTGACCTCCAGTCAATGGTAATTGACCTCCAGTCAATGGTAATTGACCTCCAATCAATCGTAATTGACCTCCAGTCAATGGCAATTCACTTCCAATCAATGGCAATTGACTTCCAGTCAATGGTAATTGACTTCCAGTCAATGGCAATTGCCCTCCCGTCAATGGCAATTGACCTCCAGTCAATGGAAATTGACCTCTAGTCAATAGTAATTGACCTCAAGTCAGTAGCAACAGACCTCCAGTGCATAGTAATTGACCTCCAGTCAATAGTAATTGACCTCCATTCAATAGTAATTGGCCTCCAGACAATGGCAATTGAACTCCAGTCAATGGTAATCGACCTCCAGTCAATGGTAATTGATCTCCAGTCAATGGTAATTGACTTCCAGTCAATGGTAATTGACTTCCAGTCAATGGTAGTTGACCTCCAGTCAATGGCAATTGACCTCAAGTCAATGGAAATTGACCTCTAGTCAATAGTAATTGACCTCAAGTCTTTAGCAACAGACCTCCAGTCCATAGTAATTGACCTCCAGTCAATGGCAATTGACCCCCAGTCAATGGCAATTGACCCCCAGTCAATGGCAATTGACCTCCAGTCAATTTCAATTGACCTCCAGTCAATGGCAATTGACCTCCAGTCAATCGTAATTGACCTCCAGTCAATCGTAATTGACCTCCAGTCAATGGTAATTGACCTCCAGTCAATGGTAATTGACCTCGAGTCAATGGTAATTGACCTCCAGTCAATGGTAATTGACCTCCACTCAATGGCATTTGACCTCCAGTCAATGGTAATTGAGCTCCTGTCACTGGAAATTGAGCTCCTGTCAATGGTAATTGACCTCCAGTCAATGGTAATTGACCTCCAGTCAATGGCAATTGACCTCCTGTCAATGGTAATTGACCTCCTGTCAATGGTAATTGACCTCCAGTCAATGGAAATTGACCCCCAGTCAATGGCCATTGACGTCAAGTCAATGGCAATTGACCTCCAGTCAATGGCAATTGACCTCCAGTCAATGGCAATTGACCTCCAGTCAATGGCAATTGACCTCCAGTCAATGGCAATTGACCTCCAGTCAATGGCAATTGACCTCCAGTCAATGGCAATTGACCTCCAGTCAATGGCAATTGACCTCCAGTCAATGGCAATTGACCTCCAGTCAATGGTAATTGACCTCCAGTCAATGGCATTTGACCTCAAGTCAATGGCCATTGACCTAAAGTCAATGGCCATTGACCTCCAGTCAATGGTAATTGACCTCCAGTCAATGGTAATTGACCTCCAGTCAATGGTAATTGACCTCCAGTCAATGGTAATTGACCTCGAGTCAATGGTAATTGACCTCGAGTCAATGGTAATTGACCTCCAGTCAATGGTAATTGACCTCCAGTCAATGGTAATTGACCTCCAGTCAAAGCTAATTGACCTCCAGTCAATGGTAATTGACCTCCAGTCAATGGTAATTGACCTCCAGTCAATGGCAATTGACCTCATGTTAATGGTAATTGACCTCCAGTCAATGGCAATTGACCTCCTGTCAATGGTAATTGACCTAAGTCAATGGCAATTGACCTCCAGTCAATGATAATTGTCCTCCAGTCAATGGTAGTTGAACCTCAGTTAATGGTAATTAACCCTCAGTTAATGGTAATTGGCCATCACTCAATTGTAATTGAACCTCAGTCAATGCTAATTGACCCTAATGCAATGGCAATTGGCCCTCAGTCAATGGTAATTGACCTCCAGTCAAAGCTAATTGACCTCCAGTCAAAGCTAATTGAACTCCAGTGAATGGTAGTTGACCTCTAGTCAACGGTAATTGACCTCCAGTCAATGGTAATTGACCTCCAGTCTATAGTAATTTACCTCCAGTCAATGGTAATTGACCTAAGTCAATGGCAATTGACCTCCAGTCATTGGTAATTGACCTCCAGTCTATAGTAATTTACCTCCAGTCAATGATAATAGATCTCCAGTCAATGATGTTTGTCCTCCAGTCAATGGTAATTGACCTCCAGTCAATGATAATTGACCTCCAGTCAATGGTAGTTGAACCCCATTTAATGGTAATTGGCCATCACTCAATTGTAATTGACCCTCAGTCAATGCGAATTGACCCTAATGCAATGGTAATTAACCCACAGTCAATGGTAACTGACCCTAAGTCAATGGCAATTGGCCCTCAGTCAGTGGTAACTAACCTCCAGTTGATGGTAATTAACATACTGTCAATGGTAATTGAACTCCAGTGAATGGTAGTTGACCTCTAGTCAATGGTAATTAACCCACAGTCAATGGTAACTGACCCTAAGTCAATGACAATTGGCCCCTAGTCAGTGGTAACTAACCTCCAGTTGATGGTAATTAACATCCTGTCAATGGTAATTGAACTCCAGTGAATGGTAGTTGACCTCTAGTCAATGGTAATTGACCTTCAGTCAATGGTAATTGAACTGCAGTTAATGGTAATTGAACTGCAGTCAATGGTCTTTTGTAATTGGTTATTGCTTTTTTGTCAGCTATTTAAAGGTAATGATACAGTTCAGTAATCAGTTTTTGTTGCAAAGGTTCCTTCGTAAAAGTCTCAATGCTCGTTATTATTTAGTCAAATTACATAGTTGTATTATGTTAAAAATACGTCTGTTATCTATTGTTTTATTCTGCATATTACCAAATGTTTTGGATTTATTTCTAAGTTAATATTTAAAACTAAATTGCACTTCTCTAGTCATTTACACTTTAATAATTATCTTCTTTTCACATCACTTCTTATCATCTGTATCTTAAATAAACTAATTATAACTTTCTACGGCTGCAACTCTAATTAAGATTTGTCATTTCTCTTATCTTTTCATCTATCCATGGTCGCAGGGCAGCCACATTCGCGTAAACGCCAGGATAGCCCTTTTGAGCGCAACCCACACCAAATGAAACAATGCCATATTGTATGGGTTTTACAACGAGCGTTGAAGATGTACTGGAAGTCGTTGATTTCCCTCCTCCCGACTTAGGTGTAAGTGAAAATGGCGAGGCTGGTGCCCAAACATAACTCACCAAGGGTCCACCCGAATCACCTTGACAACTATCTTTGCCGCCTTCGGGCAGACCGGCACAAAACATTTGTGTAGTAATTGTGGCCACATAGCGATAACTCTCCTCACAGATGCTTTGATTCATTAACTTCACGCCAACATGCTTGAGAAAATAGGCAACAGATCCCGTCTCACTTGTCAACCCCCAACCGCTGACGAAGAGAGTTTTATTGTCGGGAATGTCCTCACCATAAGCGGGTAATTCAATAGGTCGTACACGGCGTGAGAAAGTAAGATTTTCGCTCAAGAGCAACAGAGCCACATCATTGTCGAGGTCGCTTAGATTGTAGGCTTCGTGTTTGATGATGCGACTAACACCCACCACCTGACCACCAAACAAATGAGTTGTTGAGCCGGCCCTTACCTGAAAGGCGGCCACATCCTGGGCATCCTCAATGCAATGAGCAGCAGTTAAGATAATGTTGGGCGTCAATATGGAACCACCACAAAGATGCGACTGGCGATATTGCAGTGAGACTTGAAAAGGATAAAGGAAAATAGATGTCACCTGGCCACCAACAATGCGGCCATCATAGTTGAAGTCCTGCTGAGAGTCATCTACAAAGAGGGAAGCTGGAACGGCAATATTGCTTATTTCCGTTTCCTCCAAAGGAAGTGTTACAATTAGGCTGCACTTAAGAATTAATAAAAGGTAAGATAGAAAACTTTTTCTAAACATTTTCTAGAATTATATTTATTTAAATTTTGGCAACGACAGCAGCAAATTGTTGTCTTTAAATAAAATGTCTTTTAATAATTGAATTAATTTCTCGTTTACTAAAGAGGTTTTATACTTACTTCCCCTTAAGGCTGATGTAAAGACACCTTCATTTCGCCTATCTTATCTTGCAAATCTTTTTTTAAGAATTTCATTGGTACGTATTTTACATTTTTAGTCGATGTAATAATATTTTATCTCATTTTTATCGTGCTAGAAGTCAAACACCTCTGGGTTTTTGAGGGTTTTCGACATTATCGTAATTTTTTCTCACCCTAGAGAGTGGGAAGTGTTTGCTGGGTAAATACTTCCGTTTGTAAATATTTAAAATAAGACGTAATTTTTCGTTGAATTCCGTGTAAACTGCTAACGTTATCTTTGTAGTTTACTGGTACAGTAATTGGGGATTATCATAATATAAAAGATAAAGCTAACTGACCTTCATAAAACAAAACTTGCAAATATTTAACCAAACTTGACCTTCCTACCTTAGGTGGAATAAAACACTATGAGCATAGGTTTAGGTTTGGGTGGCAGCCAAAACCTAGAAAGGCCGAACCCAGTATTACCAGACGTCGTTTACTCAAAGCGGGACAATAGCATATCAAGTGATTAATGTTCTGCACTTCTTCCTCATCTCCACAGCTTCTGCAGAAGTTAATTGGGGTCAATACTCAACCTACTGGCACTATCGCTGATAGTATTTTCGTCTCTATTGCGAGGAGATATGACGCATTTCCCTCATCGTACAATCAGTTGAGAGTACTGGGGTGACATTTTCACCAGTTTTGGTGTGGTCGGCTTTGGCCAAGTGGACGGACGATTAAAGAAACCTGGAAGGACTGGGCGAAACACCTATTAAAGTTTAGGTTTTTTTGGAAATTTTTAAGTTGTTGACTTCTACTATAAGTTAACTAGTTGACGCTTATAGTTTTCTCCATAACTATTGTTTCGTTTGGCAGATTTCCACCCATTTTTTTAAATAAATAGTTTTTATTATATATTATTATTTATGAGAAATTGCTATTTATATTTTTCTCCTGACAGGAGACTCAAGATATGAAAAGTAGTCCCCCTTTACAATCAGAACTCTTTAATTAAGACGAATTCCACTACAGAAGAATCTGATGTTCGCCCGTCTTGCTAACATTTATTAATAAACTCAAGAAAAGTCGCCTGGCAACCTTACACTTCTCTGTGGTTTCCACGTAAATTAATTTCACTTTAAGTTAAGCTAAATTAAATATAGGCCAGCCCTCCTCGTGCATTATTACATTGTTATTAATGTTTCGTCGATAACTTAAACCTTAAGACAATAAATAAAAGAACAACACAAAACTACATCAATAACTTGAAATACACACAACGAACAGAATTTAATTAACACTTTTGTGTATTAAGTAACCTCAAAAAAAAAAGACCTCAGACCAATGCGGGCCTGGGCCACTCGAGAACAAATAGAGATGGAAACGGCGGAAGGTTAAAGGGAATGAAAACAATTTCATTTGAAACAGCTTCCGGCCAAATGACAGAAAAGTTAATTTTAAATGCCAATTTCAAATTGAAAGACACAAGATTAAAATAACTAAGCAAAAACTAAGAAGAACACCAGCAATTCAACTAACCAACATCGTCATCCAAAACAACAGCAACACAGCAACATCTACAACAAAATAGTCAGGATGTGTAAGGAAGTGAAAAATAAAGTCAACATCAGCAGCAGCAGCAGCATAAAGCCAATACGAGTAGTACTCGTAGTACCACCAAACAGTATGAATGTAATGCCAAACCGGACGAAACGATGGACTCTTGGTGTGTGGGTGGGAGTAGGAGTGTGAGGTAGGGTTTACGAGTAACGGCTAAACTCTAACAATAAATATTTCGAAAAGCAGGAAAATACAAAATGAAATAAAATCAAGCACACTTGTATGGGAGAAGCAGGAGGAGGGGGAGTGTAATATAGCTAGGCTCTGATTTCCACCAAAAGGACACCCACTTCTATACAAGTACATGCAATACTCATGTATTAATGGGCGTTGTAACGAGGGGTATTGTAGGAGTTGTTTTTTAGAATTAACATCCATTGCATGGTCTAATAATCGATAAATTTTACACACCAATGAAATTACACCAATTAAAGAGATTTTCGCAATTCCGAACATTCTTAAATAAAATTGCCTATATCTAAATCAGGATCGTTTTTCTTTAAATTTGACAACATTCGTTTTTGGTCCAAGAAACTACATTCCAACAAGGGGTGTTATTTTGAATCACCCGGTATTTCGGTAGGTGTCACTTTTGAAGCTTTCATTCTTTGACATTTGACAAGTAGAAACTACGCCATTACTAAAAATGGAACGATAAATGAACAATTGACCACCGAGATCTTTTGATTTAACACCTTGCGACTTCTTCCTTTGGGGCCACGTGAAAGATAAGGTCTACGCCAACAGCCCAGCGTCGATTCAAGACCTCACAGATAGAATTCGTGAGGCTATCGAGGACATAGGGCAGCCACTTTGCGATTTGGTTATGGAAAATTTCATGAAAAGTTTCATGTAAGCGTGGTCGTGGTGGCCATTTGGCTGGTGTTGTTTTCCATTTTTAACAGCATACCTTCCTCTTTATAATGAAATAAATATCCGACCATTTATCTCAAAAAGTGGCATTTTTCTTTGAATACCAAAATAACACTTCTTTTTGGAAAACCATTTACCAGATTTAAAAAAAAATTGTGGCAAACTATAGCGTCCGGAGTCAATGGAATTAAAGCGGATGCCACCCATATCTAAATCTGAACCGATTTTTACAATATTCAACACAGTTCACCCAAATACCAAAGAACATCTATATGACAAATTTCTGAACGATAGTGGACAAAATATAGTAATCGAAGACGAAAATGTCAAATCGATGCAAAGTGGGAGAAATTCATAAAAAAGGTAAATAATTCAACAAAATTTCCTACGCGATATACAAAATTTCGGCCGGATGTATCCACTGCGAAAAAAACTATGGTAATATCAATTTATATTTATACCCTACACCACACTGTGGTACAGGGTATTATGACTTTGTGCATTTGTTTGTAACACCTAAAAAGAGAAGAGATAGACCCATTGTTTATTATACCGATCGACTCAGAATCACTTTCTGAGTCGATTTAACCATGTCCGTCTGTCCGTCTGTCTGTCTGTCCGTCTGTCTGTCTGTCTGTCCGTCTGTCTGTCCGTCTGTCTGTCCGTCTGTCTGTCCGTCTGTCTGTCTGTCTGTTTATGTATTCTTGTAATCAAAGTGCAGGTCGTATTTATGGTCCGATTGTGATGAAATTTAGCATAGCGAAATTTTTTGGCCCAAGGACGATCCCTATTGAAATTGGTAAAAATCGGTTCAGATTTAGATATAGCCACCTTGTATATGTTACCCCCGATTTTACATGTAAGCGCTGTAGAAACTATATTTATACCCTACACCACACTGTGGTACAGGGTATTATAACTTTGTGCATTTGTTTGTAACACCCAAAAGGAGAAGAAATATACCCATCGTTTATTATACCGATCGACTTAGAATCACTTTCTGAGTCGATTTAGCTATATCCGTCTGTCCGTCTGTCTGTCTGTCCGTCTGTCTGTCCGTCTGTGCATGTATTCTTGTAATCAAAGTACAGGTCGCAATTATGGTCCGATCTCGACGAAACTTTACACATATCTTTTTTTTGGCCCAAGGACGATCCCTATTGAATTTGGTTAAAATCGGTTCAGATTTAGATATAGCCCCCATATATATGTTAGCCCCGATTTGACATGTAAGCGCTGTAAAAACTTTATTTTATATCCGATCTGTATGAAATTCGGCAGGAAAAGATTTCTTATTACATGAATGAACTCTGTTAAATTTGAATGAAATCGGTTCAGATTTAGATATAGCCCCCATATATACATTACACCCGATTTGACATATAAGCGCTGTAAAAATTTTATTTTATATCCGATCAGTGCGAAATTCGGCAAAGAGAGGTTTCTTATTACATGAAGGAATACTGCTAAATTCGGAGAAAATCAGTTCAGATTCAGATATAGCCCCCATGTATATGTTACCCCCAATTTGACATGTAAGCGCTGTAAAAACCGTATTTTATATCCGATCAGTGCGAAATTCGGCAGAAAGAGGTTTCTTATTACATGAAGGAATACTGCCAAACTCGGAGAAAATCGGTTCAGATTTAGATATAGCTCCCATATATATGTTACCCCCGATTTGACATGTAAGCGCTGTAGAGACTGTATTTTATATCCGATCAGTACGAAATTCGACTGAAGGAGGTCTTTTTACATGAAGGAATACTGCCAAATTCGGAGAAAATCGGTTCAGATTTAGATAAAGCTCCCATATATATGTTACCCCCGATTTGACATGTAGGCACTGTAGAGACTGTATTTTATATCCGATCTTTATGAAATTCGGCAGAGAGAGTTTTCTTATTACGTGACTAAACACTACCAAATTCGGAGAAAATCTGTTCAGATTTAGATATAGCCCCCATATATATGTTTTACCCGATTTGACATGTAAGCGCTGTAGAAATTGTATTTTATATCAGATCAGTACGATATTTGGCAGAGAGAGTTCTCTTATTACATGAATAAACACTGCCAAATTTGGGGAAAATCGGTTCAGATTTAGATATAGTTCCCATATATATGTTTCACCCGATTTGACGTGTAAGCGCTGTAGACACCATATTTTATATCCGATAAGTACGAAAATCGGCAGAGAGTTTTCTTATTACATGTATGAACACTGCCAAATTCTTACCGCAATTCCCATTTTCGCATTGATAGGTAGGTGTAGGGTATTATATAGTCGGCTCCACCCGAATTCCTGTCTTTCCTTACTGGTTAGAAAATAGGTTAGTTTTGTATTTTATTCCGAAAATGTTATATGTAGTATTTTGGGGATACAGAGGAAATTATAAAAATAAAGTAAAACATATTTGTATTCGTCTTAAAGGAAACTTCCTGGAGAATGTTTTCGAGAAATGGGTCAATAATTTGTATAAATAGTGTTGCCACAGTTTTCCAAATTACGCAATTTTTTACGAAAATTTCAAAACAGGCCACATTTTCGACAATCGCAAAGCTAGAATATTGAAACACTGTAAACAGCAAAAGGCATTATGAGCTTGGCTTTTAATATAATAGATTTTGCGAAAAACTAGAAATTCCGTTTTTTGAGATTTTCGAATTTATTTATTTATTTATTTATTTTATTTATTTATTTATTCAATATCAATACAAAGAAAGCCAAAAAAGGCCAATTATACATGTATTGTAAGATAATCAACTATGAACAGCAAAAATTAACTTATTAAACTAAAAGTAAAACAATTTTTAATTGTTTGGGATTTTTCTTTACACATATAATAATGTTGAAATTAGCCTCAATTTCTGGGGTCAAGACGTATAAATTATAAATAATTGATATATATTAATTTTTAAATATTTTATGGATTTATAAAGATTCCGTTTGAAAACATATTTTTTGAAATTTTGTTCCCGATCCTTTTCTAAGAATCGGTATAGGTATATTTTTTCTACACCATTACACCACTCTGTGGTACAAGATATTATAAGTTTGTTTTGGCCCAGATATTTGTAACGCCCAGACATTTTGGGAGCCAGACCCACCTTAAAGTATACCGATCGACTCAGAATCACTAGGCCGAATCGGTCTAACCATGTCTGTCCGTCTGTACATCTTATGTTGTTCGTTGAGTACAGGTCGCAATTTCACTCCAATCGTGCTGAAATTGTATTGAAATTTAGCATCGTAGAGTTTCTTAATCAATGGACCAACATTGCAGAATTTTAGGAAAATCGGTGCCGAATTTTAAGAAAATCGGTTCGGATTTAGCAATTGCCTCCATATACATATATGTTTCGCCCGAATGGACGAAGCCTATTGAAATTGGGGAAAATCGGTTCAGTTTTGGATGAAGCTCCCATTTATACTCGTATGTACCTACCGATTTTGCATTGAAGTGGTATATAATCTTTATTTTTCTCTGCCAAAATTCATTGAAATCGGTTCCGATTTGGATATAGCGCTCCCATATATATGAACCTGCCGATGCATTTAAGCGATTTATAAGTTTATAAGCAGATCTATATGAAATTTACCAAAGGAATGTTTTATAAGGCAATAATTACATCTGCCAATTTTCAATAAAATCGGTTCCTATTAAGATATATCTCCCCTATATATGTTCCTACCTTTATTTCCTGGAATATGTCTATAAAATTTACAACAGGAAAGTTCTACGATGCAGTAATTACCTCTGCCAAATTTCATTAAAATCGGTTCCGATTTGGATATATATCGCCCCCATAAATATATATGTAACCCTTTGTGGAGGAGGTACTAGAAGGAGTGGACCAATATGGCCCATCTTCAAACTTAGCCGGAGATAGAAAAAAATATTACCACATACCAAATTTGAAGTCAATCGGTTACTCCTTTCGAGAGTTATCGTGGGCACCAGCCAGCAGACAGACAGACGGACGGACATTGCTCATTCGAGATAAAATGACCTAAAACGGTTTTCCTCCGAACATACTTGGGGTCTTAGGTCACTCCTTCGATGTGTTACAATTTTTTCCGTAGCAAATGATATATACCCTCGTCACACTAAAGTGAGGGTATAAAAATCGCATCTGTAGTATATTTGGAGCAAACATATTATTTTCGGGAAAATTAATGTTTTTTCTATAAGTCGGAAGAAAATTCCTGTAACTTATTTAAGTATTTCCCCGTTTTTTAAGATTATTTGTTATCGTCTGCACCAGTCAGACAGCCAGACGGACGGGCATATCTTAAATTGTTGGAAATGTCCTGAACCGGATTCCCGTCAGTCATATATATGTACACGCTGAAAAAAAATAGCATCTGTAGTATATTGTCTCAAAAATATTCTGCTTGAAATATATATATTTTTAGGATACATTCGAAATATACAATATTTGGAACACATAAATATTATATATTTGGGAAGTCGATGTCCTAAGCAAATCCTTGTTTCCGTCCTAATATTTTTTTATTTGGGGCTATTATTTCCGAAAGAAAATTTTATTTGCATCCAAAAAATTAAGAAAATGTTCGTATATCGATTGTTTGCCAAGTTTATAGTTTTTCAGTAATTTTAAATGTTAGTAAAATTTTTCGTTTGTCGTTTCAAGTTTTTCATTAATTCAAGTCCCTTTTTAAGAACTTGTTAATGTTCTTAAAAGTCCTTTATAATTTAAATCGTATAATCTTGAATAACGATAAATTGACATCAAATGATAACTTAGAATATTGAGAAATTAAAAATTGGTTATTTTAACAAAAGTTTATGGCATTAACTTTTGTTAAAATATGCCATTTTTAACTGTATGATATAATTCGAAATCCAGGAAAAATTAAAACTGAAAATCGAAAATTCAACAAAGTTTTGAAAATATTACTAAATAAAATATTTTTAGCAAAATTGTAGTAGTAGTTAATAGTAGTAAAATTCGGACATTCCCGTTATGACTTCTCCCATATGACAATTTAATACTTTCGGTTTATCTGCCCTTTTTGGATCAAACCTTAAGGATAATAAAAATTCGTTGTAGAACGAGTATTCCGGAATTCTTCTCAGTACATTTTTGCAACACCCCTCATACATGATATCTCTGCGTTACAACTAAATACTTGAAAAAGCTAAAAAGGAAATGAATGTTGTTGTCTTCCCTTCTTATAGTTCTATAGTAGTTGTTGTTCAGATAGTAGTAATTCCTGTTGTTCTCTGTGTTATGGCCATTATGCCTTGTCCTGCTTGTCCTTTCGTTGTTCCGCCTGGACGGCGAACTGAGCCCTAGAGTGTTTGCCAGTGTGTTTGTGTGTGTGTGTTGGCTCTGCTCTGGTGTTAGACATTTAATGCAATAATTCGCGCCATTACTTCCAGTTTTATTGTTGTTGTTATTGTCTTTGTGCTCTTCGGTTTGTAAGTCCGATGCGTCTGTTCGTTTATTTCATTCATTTCGTTTCATTTCTTTTTATGTTACATGTTTTAGTCCTGCTACAGATTCAATGCAAAGGACTACGGTCACACTCACACACAATATTAGAGAAAATTCTGCGAAATATGACGAAATCGGTCGGTCGGTCAGCCGGGTGAGGGAAATGAACTAAAAAGCCTAACAACCTAGATTTTTATGGCTAGCAAAATAGAAAGCAAACTGAAAGGACATGCGACGAACGAGGCTAAAGGCAATATATGGGCGTTTGTCGTGCGTTTGTTGTCTTTAATTGTTTGTCCCACAAACCCCTATATTTTCCAAGTGACCCTCGTTACATTATTCCCATAAAAATTCAATTGCTGGTAACCATTGTTATCTGCCACAGTTCTCGACTTTGGGCGAGGGGAAAGAGCTACAAAAAAAGATTAGAAAACCATCTTAAATTAAGGCTAAAACACAGCTGCACTTTGCTCATAAAATCTCAAGCAACGAGCAAGATTGTGTTCAATTCAATATTTTACAAAATATATACGGGTATAAGAGGGATACGGCAAAAAAAAAGCCCGGAATCAATTGATTTCACCAAGTTTTTCGTTTTGTCTTTTTCTGCTCTTTCTTTCAAGAAGTGACTCAGAATTTGTCACGAAGACTTGGAATTAATAGAAAAGTTGAATTGAAATTGATATTAATTTTCCGTAACGGGTGCAAATAACGCCGCCGTTTTTGTTTTCTCAAATGAAGAGAAATTTGCAATAAAGGCAAATGTCTCATTAAGGGTAATCGAGGGCGTATAAGTAATATAAAGCCAAAAATATATTTATTATCTATACGATCAATGGAAAGGGTATGCAATAGAATAACTTAAAGCTAAAAGATCTAATATAAATTCCACAAATTATTGAATCCCAAAAGTAATGAATATTTGTCAGTCATATCTTAAAAAACAAAAAAATAGACAGTGTGAAATGAAGGAAGTTTGAACATCCATCTATTTGCATTGCTCACCCCATGAGAAAAATATGTATTATATTGAAGTTCTACCAGAAGTTGTTTATTACATTTATAATGGACATATAGTGAAAACTCCAAACGATGTAAGTCATATTTTCGGAACAAGCTAATATAACCTGGACTTACAATCGAAGATAGAGTTTTTGGTATAAAAATATCACATAGATAAAAATTTTACTGACTCAAGGTGTCATATAAACTATAAATTATCACCAAACTTTTTCGATCTATGATAAGGCATTGCCTACTGCTAGCACTACGAGTATACACAGGGTTATCTTTACCACTAATTAAGTCAAAAGTTGACCTGTGTCATCAACTAGATGAAAAATCGAAATATCGTCTTCGTAGTTGCAGATAATTGTATCATCTCCTCTGCAATACGCAATTAGTTGACTAATATAATCTGTAGGAGACAACTAATTGGGTCATCTATTTTAAAGTAGGTCTCGCAGAATTTCATCCGCGTTGGAGTAGACAACGAAACAGTTTAGCATAGGCGACGCAGTAGTGCATCTATTCTATTGTAGACAAACAATTAACTCATATTCCATATAATAGTCGACCGATAGGGGCAGCTGATTTGGTTACAAATAGTGTCGACCGATAGGACCATCAACTTTTTAGTGGACGACCGATAATCATCAACACTGTAGCAGCCGACCAGTTTTGTAATGTCTATAGCAGCGGCCCGATTTTTGTAATCTACACTATAGTAAATAACCGATAGGGTAATCTATACTATAGTAGGTCACCGATAGGGTTACCCACTGTATAGTAGACGAACGATATGGTTATTTATTCAACAAATAGATGTAAAGGATAATCTACTCCACCGAAGAAGACGACCAATAGGGTCATCTACTTTATAGTAGATGGCCGATTTTATCATCTAATCTATAGTAGTCGACCGATAGGGTCATATACTCTATAGTAGACGGCCGATATTATCATCAAACCAATGGTAGTCGACCGATATCATCAACTACTCTATACTAGACGACCGCCATTGTCATGTACTCGTTACTAGATGACCGATATTGTCATCTACTCTATAGTAGACGACCGATAGCGTCATGTACTCTATAGTAAACGACCGATAGGGTCATCTACTCTATAGTAGATGACCGATATTGTCACCTACTCTATAGTAAACGACCGATATTGTCACCTACTCTATACTAGATGACCGATATTGTCATCTACTCTATAGTAGACGACCGATAGCGTCATGTACTCTATAGTAGATGACCGATATTGTCAACTACTCTATAGTAGAGGACCGATAGGGTCATCTACTCTATAGTAGACGACCGATAGGGTCATCTACTCTATAGTAGACGACCGATGGGACAATAACTCTGTAGTAGACGACGGACAGAGTCATATACTATATAAAAAACTACCGATAGGGTTATTTACTCAATAATATACGATCAAAAAGATAATCTACTCTATAGTATACGACAGATATTATCATCTACTCTACAGTAGACGACCGATATTATCATTTACTCAACCGTTATTGTCATCTACTCTATAGCAGACGATCTATATTATCATCTACTTTACACTAGTTGACCGATATTGTCATCTACTCTAGTAGAAGACCGAATTTTTCATCTACTTTACAGTAGACAAGCGATATTATGATCTACTTTGTACTAGACGAACGACATTGTCATCTACGCTAGACTAGGTGACCGATATTGTCATCTACTCCATAGTAGACGACCGATATTGTCATCTACTCCATAGTAGACGACCGATAGGGTCATCAACTCTATAGTAAACGGCCGATATTATCATCTAATCTATAGTAAACGACCGATATTATTAACTACTCTATAGTACACGACTGATATTATAAACTACTCTGTACTAGACGACCGTTATTGTCATCTACTCTATTTTAGATGACCGATAGGGTCATCTACTCTACAGTAGACGACCTACATGGTCATATACTCTATAGTAGACGACCAATATGGTCGTCTACTCTACAGTATACGACCGATATAGTAACCTACTCTATAGTAGACGAGCGATATTATGATCTAAATACTTTGTACTAGACGAACGAAATTGTCATCTACTATATACTAGATGACCGATATTGTCATCTACTCCATAGTAGACGACCGATAGGGTCATATACTCTATAGTAAACGACCGAAAAGGTCATCTACTCTATAGTAGATTACCGATATTGTCACCTACTCTATAGTAGATTACCGATATTGTCACCTACTCTATAATAGACGACCGATAGTGTCACCTATTCTATAGTAGACGACCAAATTTGTCATCACTCTATACTAGATGACCGATATTGTCATCTAATCTATACTAGATGATTAATATTGTCATCTACTCTATAGTAGACGACCGATATTGTCATCTAATCTATAATAGACGAGCGAAATTATGATCTACTCTGTACTAAACGACCGACATTATCATTTACTTTATACTAGATGACCGATATCGTCATCTACTCTATAGTAGGCGACCGATATCGTCATCTACTCTATAGTAGGCGACCGATATCATCATCTACTCTATCGATATTGTCATCTACTCTATAGCAGACAACCTATATTATCATTTACTTTACAATAGTCGACCGATATGGTCATGTACTCTAGTATATGACCGATATTGTCATCTAATCTAAAGTAGACGAACGATAATATGATCTACTCTGTACTAAATGACCGACAGTGCAATCTACTTTATACTAGATAATTGATATCGTCTTCTACTCTATAGTAGACGACCGATAGGATAATACACTGTGTAGAAGACGACGGACAGGGTCATCTATTATATAGTAAACTATCGATAGGGTTATTTACTCGATTATATACGATCTACTCTGTAGTATGCGACCGATATTATCATTTACTCTACAGTAGACGACCGATACTATCATTTTCTCTACCTATATTGTCATCTACTCTACAGCAGACGACTTATATTATCATCTACTTTATACTAGTCGACCGATATTGTCATCTCTTCTAGTAGAAGACCGAATTTTTCATCTACTTTATAGTAGACGAGCGATATTATGATCTACTTTGTACTAGACGAACGACATTTTCATCTTCTCTATACTAGATGACCGATATTGGAGCCTACGGATAGGGTCATCTACTCTATGGTACCCATATTATCATCTACTAGACGACAGATAGCGTAACCTACTTTATACAAGACGACCGATAGGGTCATCTACTTTATATACGACGACCGATAGGGTAATCTTCTCTGTAGAAGATGATCGATAGGATAATCTACTCTTTAGTAGAAGATGATCGATAGGGTAATCTACTCTATATTTGACAACTAATACGGTAATAGGGGTTACTCTATAGTATACGACGGATAGTGTAATATACTACATGTATGTACATATAGGGTCATTTACATTATGGTAGATGACAGATATGGCAATATATTCTATGGTAGACTACCTCGTATGTCATACACTCTATAGTAGACTACCGACTAGGTCCTATTCTCTATGGTAGACGACAGACTAGGTCATAAAATCTATGGTAGACTACCAACTAGGTCATATTCTCCAAAGTAGACGACCGGTAGGTTAGATGAACGATAGGATAATGTACGTGTGGAAGATGTATTACAATACTGACGACTGATAGGGTGATATGTTATATGACAGATTGATAGGGTAACCTGCTCCATAGTAGACAGCCAGCATAGGATTATAAACTCTATAGTATACGACCGATAGTGTCATAAGCTCTATATTAGACGACCGATAGGTTCATAAACTCTATGGTAGACGATAAATTGAGCCATATTGCTTGTAGTAGGTGACCATTGGGCGACCAATGAGGTAAATTTTTTTTTGCAGAACAAATCATTACTGAGATATGTCCATTTTGAATTTCAATGAAAAAGCCAAATCATGAGCCGTGCCTTTTCTACATTAAGTCATATGATATCAATTATATTTCCTGACTATTTGATTGCCTTTGTCCCAGAGGACACAATTGAATGAGTCCAATGGTTAAAAATATTTACGCAATTAATGAGAACATTTATTTGTCACTAAAATAATTTTAATATTTTCCACTTTAAAGCCAAACACTATTATCCTCCCTAATTTAGTTGTTCCGAAAATTCATATGTAGATTTTTCCCTCACATGTTTTGTTCGGCATTTTTAAGTTTTATGCATTTATTTTTATATTGTTTGTTTAGGATTTAATCTAAAACATTTATCTCTGTTTTATTATACCCTCACTTTAGTGTGACGAGGGTATATATCATTTGCTACGGAAAAAAGTGTAACACGTCGAAGGAGTGACCTAAGACCCCAAGTATGTTCGGAGGAAATCCGTTTTGGGTCATTTTAAGTCGAATGAGCAATGTCCGTCCGTCTGTCTGTCTGTCTGTCTGTCTGTCTGTCTGTCTGTGTGTCTGCTGGCTGGTGCGCACGATAACTCTCGAATGGAGTAACCGATTGACCTCAAATTTGGTACGTGGTAATATTTTCTTTTATCTCCGGCTAAGTTCGAAGATGGGCCATATTGGTCCACTCCTTCTAGTACCTCCCCCACAAAGGGTTAAAATGTTGTGAAATATTGATTCTTTAATAACTGCTATACTACTTATTCGAATCTTTTGAAATTCCACACATAGTATTAGCTTATTAGTCGTTATCAACTCGAGAAAAATGGGCGAAGTCGCCACGTCCCTTTTGGTACCTCCCACACAAATGCACCATTTTGCACCAAAAGTTAACAGCTTATAACATTAATAACAGTGTATAAAAATACTTGAAATTTTGTACAGTATTATGCTTTTATATTGCCTACAGTCCAGGGAAAAATGGGTGTTGTTGTCACGCCCCTTTTGGTACCTCCCACACAAAGGTACCTTTTTGCACCAAAAGTTAACAGCTTATAACATTAAAACCAGTGTATAAAAATACTTGAAATTTTGTACAGTGTAATGTTTTTATAGTGTCTATAGCCCTGTGAAAAATTGGCGTTATTGCCGCGCCCCTCTTTGTACCTCCCACACAAAATGCCCAAATCATACCACAATTTAATGTCTCATAACGTTTATACCAGTGCACATAAATGCTTATAAGTCGGCACAGTGCAAAGAATTTAAAGTATCTAATGTTCAGCGAAAAATAGGTGTATTTGTTAAACCCGTTCTGGTACCTCCCATACAAACTAATAGACTAATTCGTGGAATTTTCAATATTACATTACTCACAAAGTGAGGGTATACCTTAGTCGGTTTACCCGACTGAAACTTTCTTACTTGTTTTTGAATTCATTACACACAAATGACAATAAAGATGGAAATTATTAAGGACATTTATGTATGGACATAAGGATATACTTACTTGTATTTGGCTACTCTTCGCACACACACACACACTTACGGAGAGAGAAAGACTTAATTTGAATATTTCCATCAATTCATTAGTGTTATCTTCACACGCACAGACACATACATACATTAGAATACAATGGCATAACGTCATATGTATAAGTATTCACATATATGAATAGAAATTCATGCCAAGTTCTTTGTTCATTTGTATTTGTTTAATTGTTCATTCGTTTGTTCTTGAGTTTGGTGCCATTATTGCGAGTATTATATTTAAATATCCTTTAGTTTTATTGTGCACTGCTTTATCACACAAAACTATTTGACTAATTGTGTTGTTACAGAAAACACAATGTTTTAAATGAAAATAAGATTTCATTTAGAGATTTGTCGTCTTATCAACGAGACGACACTAAATGCATTTGTTCGAAAGCGTCTAAATAAATATACATACAGACTGCCAGTGGTCGGTGCATAGATCTCGAAGTGGAAAAAAGTACAAAAATAGCCCGGAATGAAAACATATTCGTAGTATAAGTATTATCAATCCCTACCGAACACCAGTCAGTGAAAGGCAACGAAACTTGTCACGCAAATAGAAAAGGTTTTGTCGATTTTAAGTTCGAAATATGGGCCTTGATCTCCATAAATAGGTGTAGTGTATGCCCTTGAATAATCTTGCCTCAGGTATATTATTCAATGCCTGTAACTTTTGTGTTTCTGAACATTCATATAGCAAACTATATCCAAAACGTCTGCACCGTATTCTCCTCTGCCGTTATATTTCAAAAGACTGCAGCCGTAAGCCCATATCTCTGCTGAGATATAAGTTTGAGAAAATGCAAACATTTTATCGTTTCAGCTAATAGATTTATGTTTGTGTATTCGTTGCTTTAATTAAGAATTTTTCAATTAAGTTTCTACAGCATTGAAGATTTATTAAAACACTTGAAGGCTAATTCAAACGTAGTTTTGCATTTAAGTGTTATATCTATTTCAGTATTTTAAATCTATTCAACTATTCAAATTAGCTCCAAATATTCGATAAGAAAGAAACAATTTTAAAAATTTTGCAGAGAAATATTTTATTTGATATTCGGTGAAATTATTTAATAGATTAATTTAAAGTTTGAACTAGCATATAGAAAAACAATATTTTGATGAAAGGAATTTAGAGGCGTTTGGTAATCTAGCGGAGAGTAGATGACCTAGTAGGTTGTCTACTATAGCGCAGATGACACAATTGGTCGGCTTCTATAAAGTAACTGACCCAATTTGTCGTATGAACCAGAATGGATGACACAATTGTCCCTCTACTATAGAGTAGATGACTCAAATTTTAATTTTCTATAGAGTAGATGACCCAAATTGACATCTTCTATAGATTAGATGACCCAATTGTTCCTCTACTATAGAGTAGATGCCTCATTTATCTTTCTACTACAGAGTGTATGATCCATTTGGTCCTCTACAATAGAGTAGATGAACCAATTTTATCTCTACTATAAAGAAGATGACCCAATTTTATCTCTACTGTAGAGTAGATGACCCAATTGAATCTATACTATAAAGTAGATGACCAATTTACCCAATTAGTCATCATTCACAGAATAGATGACCCAATTCATCGTTTATTGTAGAGGATGACCCAATCGATAGTCTAATGTAGAGTGGACCCAATTGTCCCTCTACTATAGGGTAGATGACACACATTTTAATTTTCTATAGAGTAGATGACCCAAATTGTCATCTTTTATAGAGTAGGTGACCCAATTTTTCCTCTAATATAGAGTTGATGCCTCATTTATCATTCTACTATAGAGTGTATGGCCCAATTTGTCGTCCATTATAGAGTAGATATAATTCAATCGGTCATCTAGTGTAAAGTAGATGACCCAATTGGTCATCTTCTATAGAGTAGAAGAACCCATTATCTTCTATAGAGTAGTTGAACCAATTGGTCATCTTCTATAGAGCATACGAACCAATTGGCCATCTTCTGTAGAGTAGATGAACGAATTGGCCATCTTCTGTATAGTAGATGAATGAAATAGCCATCTTCTATAGAGTAGATGAACGAATTGGATATCTTCTATAGAGTAGATGAACGAATTGGATATCTTCTATAGAGTAGATGAACCAATTGGTCATCTTGTATAGAGTAGATTAACCAATTGGCAACTTCTATAGGGTAGATGAACGAATTGGTCATCTTCTATAGAGTAGATGAACAAATTGGGCATCTTCTATAGAGTAGATGAACCAATTTGCAATCCACTATAGAGTAGATGATACAATTGGTCGTCTACTATAGAGTAGATGATACAATTTGTCGTCTACTATAGAGTAGATTACCTAATTGGTCGTTTTCTATGGAATAGATGAACCAAATGATTATCTTCACAGAGTAGATGAACGAATTGTTCATCTTCTATAGAGAATATGAACCAATTGTCCATCTTTTATACAGTAGATGGACGAATTGGTTATCTTCTATAGAGTAGATGAAATAACTGGTCATTTTCTATAGAGTAGATGAACCAATTGATCATTTTATATAGAGTAGATGAACCAATTGAACATCTTCCATACAGTAGATGAATGAATTGGTCATTTTCTATACAGTAGATGAAGGAATTGGTTATCTTCAATAGAGTAGATGAACCAATTTGTCATCTTCAATAGAGCGTAGATAAACCAATTGGTCATCTTATATAGAGTAGATGAACGAATTGTTTATCTTTTATAGAGTAGATGAACGAATTGGTCATCTTCTTTACAGTAGATGAACCTGTAAGTCATGTTCTATACAGTATATGAACCAATTTGTCATCATCCGTAGAGTAGATGAATCAATTTTAAATCTTCTGTTTAGAGGATGACCATCTCCTATAGTACTATAGAATAGATGACACTATTGAATATTATGTATACTGTATTCGACCCTTTATCATTCCAATTTTATCCCCAAAACTCTGATTTTGTTCGTCCCACTGCACGTTCGAGTGATCAGGTCACCTAAAATTACTTATTTTTCTCTATTTCATATTTTACTTTTGTTTCAAACAAACACATTCTTTTCGTAATAAACATAAATTGTTCAATTACTGGTGACGTCCATCTTTCCTAGCTGTATTTTGTTGTCCTCCAGCATACGTCCATGTCATAGATAACAAATGAAGATGAGACCAGCTCTCAGTTGTTTGGTTTCTCTTATTCTTGGAACTAAATTGTTTATGGTCAACTTGTTAAAACTATAAATTTAATGAATTCTTTTTTGGTCAGGAGATGAATAAATACAAACTTCCCTCTTCCATCCGTGTGCTCTATGGTAACTGTCTTGAGGGGTCAAAGTGTGTTAGGGTGTATCGATGTATTTTCTATATATTTTACAAAAATATTTCTTTATTTTAAAATAATTAGTAATAAAAAGGTCCTACAGGACTTTGTACCAAAAGATATCAAATTCTATTATAGTGGAATGTCATTTATAAGATTCAGAACATCGTAGGAAATAATGTCATTTTAGTGTGTACTGTATTCATCTAATATACTAGACTTTTGTTATGGATACACTGCAATCAAATCAATGAAGATATAGAAGATATATATACCCCATTTGTACGATTTTACGTCAGTCCATCTAATCACCTGTGTGATTGAGATTTTTTTCTCAAATTTTAATGAGTCCAATATTTATGTTTGATAATATTTAGTATGAGGAATTTTCCATCCACAGATAATTATAGGTCACAGGTCACCCTATTATACTGTTGTAAGTGTATGCTAACACATGTTCGTATGTTTTGTTTATATACGAGTATGTTACCTAAGTTTAATTTTCTTTTTCCTTGCTCCTATCCGAGTATGGCAAATTACAAGTTCCTATATAAACACATTCAGTTATTTTAGCCAAGGGTCATGTGTACTAAACCCCCAGCTCTTATTTTCACACAGACTTTCTATTTGGTATTTATTTTGTTGGTTTGTAATGAATTTTAATTCAAAATACAAACAACGACTAAGATAAACTGGGATTTATAGATATAATAGGTCATATGAGTTCCAGGGAGAGGTGAGTAACACCTGACCTGAAATAGGTACAAATATACCAAGTCTGGATTTAAAAGTTTATGAAAAACTTAAAAACTTACTTTATAAAAAATAGGATGATCCAGTAGGTCATTTAATATAGAGTAGATACCCAAATTGGTCGTCTAGTATAGGGCAGAAGACCCAATTGGTCGTATACTATATAGTAGCAGACCCAATTGGTCGTCTACTATATAATAGGTGCCCAAATTGGTCGTCTACTACAAAGTAGATTACCAAATTGGTCGTCTACTTTAAAGTAGATTAGCAAATTGGTCATCTAATATAGAGTAGATGACCAAATTGGTCGTATAATATAGAGTAGATGACCAAATTGGTCGTCTAATATTGAGTAGATGACCATATTGGTCGTATAATATAGAGTAGATGACCAAATTGGTCGTCTAATATATAATAGGTGCCCAAATTGGTCGTCTACTACAAAGTAGATTACCAAATTGGTCGTCTACTTTAAAGTAGATTAGCAAATTGGTCATCTAATATAGAGTAGATGACCAAATTGGTCGTATAATATAGAGTAGATGACCAAATTGGTCGTCTAATATTGAGTAGATGACCAAATTGGTCGTATAATATAGAGTAGATGACCAAATTGGTCGTCTAATATAGAGTAGATGACCAAATTGGTTGTTTACTATAGAATAAATTACCAAATTGGTCGTCTACTATAGAGAAGATTAGCAAATTGGTAGTCTACTATATATATATGACTCAATTGGTTGTCTATTATAGAGTAGATGACCACATTGGTCTCTACTATAGAGTATATGACCAAATTGGTCGTCTACTATAGAATATATTACCAAATTGGTCGTCTGCTATGGAGTAGATGACCTTAATGGTCGTCTACTATAGAGTAGGTGACCAAATTGGTCGTCTAATATATAAAGTAGATGATCAAATTGGTCGTCCACTTTAAAGTAGATTACCAAATTGGTCGTCTACTATAAAGTAGATTACCAAATAACTATAGAGTAGATGACCAAATTGGTCTCTACTGTATAGTATATGATGATCAAATTGGTGGTCTACTTTAAAGTAGATTACCAAATTGGTCGTCTACTATAAAGTAGATTACAAAATTGGTCGTCTAATATAGAGTAGATGACCAAATTGGTCGTCTAATATAGAATAAATTACCAAATTGGTCGTCTACTATAGAGTATATGACCCAATTGGTCGCCTACTACAGAGTAGATGACCAAATTGGTCTCTACTATAGAGTATATGACCTAGTTGGTCGTCTGCTATAGAATATATTACCAAATTGGTCGTCTACTATAGAGTATATGACCAAAATGGTCGTCTACTATAGAGTTGATGCCCAACCGTCACTCTACTATAGAGTAGATGACTACTACTCTATAGTAGTACTATAGAGTAGATGACCAAATTGTTCTCTACTATAGAGTATATGTCCAAATTGGTAGTCTACTATGGAGTAGATGACCAAATTGGTCTCTACTATAGAGTGTATGACCAAATTGGTCGTCTACTATAGAATATATTACCAAATTGGTCGTCTACTATAGAGTAGATGACCAAAATGGTCGTCTACTATAGAGTAGATTACCAAATTTATAGTCAACTATAAAGTAGATTACCAAATTGGTTGTCTACTATAGACTAGATTACCAAATTGGTTGTCTACTATAGACTAGATTACCAAATTGGGTGTCTAGTATAGACTATATTACTAAATTGGTCGTCTAGATATCATAGTAGATGTCCAATTTGTTGGTCTACTATAGAGTATATTACCATATTTGTCATCTATTATAGAGCAGATGGCTAAATTGGTCGTCTATTATAGAGCAGATGACCAAATTGGTCGTCTATAATAGAGTAGGTAACCAAATTGGTCGTCTACTATAGAGTAGATGATCGGATTGGTCGTCTACTAAAGAGTAGATGATAGAATTGTTCTTCTACTATAGAGTTGATTAGCAAATTCATCGCCTACTATTGAGAAGATAACCACATTGGTGGTCTACTACAGGGTAGATAACCACATTTGTCGTCTACTATAGAGTAGATAAAATTGGTGGTCTACAATAGAGTAGATGGCGATGATTGAAGAAATCCTGGATTGTAGAAGTTTTGGATATCGGATGAAATCCTGGATTTCATATGAAGTCGTTGATTATTAATGAAATTCTGAATAGTAGATGTCTTGGATAGCAGATGAGGTCGTGGATTATTATGGTGGGAGTCTTGGATTAATGGACATGAAGTTATGGGTGGTATATCTGATAAAGTCGTCTATTTTTGAAGAAATCCGGAATATCATATGAAGTCGTTGATTATTGAAGAAATCCTGAATTGTAGAAGCCTTCAGATAAAGAATAAGTCTAGTATCGTAGATGTCTTGGATATCAGATGAAATCGTGAATTATTGGGGAAGAAGTCATGGGTAGTAGATTAATAGGTAGTAGATTAATGGTAGGTAAGTCGTGGCCCGGAAGATGTCTGGGATATCTGATAAAGTTGTCAATTGTGTGAAGATAAGTCTAGGTCCGTAGAAGTCATGAATGGTAGAAGAAGTCTTGGATATTATTAGTAGAGGTTTTGTAATATGCATAGTTAATCTTTCTACACATTTTAATTCCAAATTAGTCGTCTAGTATGTGTAGCTGGCTCAATTGATCGTCTAGTATGGAGTAGATGGCCCTATTGGTCGTCTAGAATATATCAGATGACCTAATTGGACCTCATTTTTACCCAATTGATCATCTAGTATAGAGTAGATAACCAAATTGGTCGTCTACCTTAGAGTAGATAATCCAAATGGTCGTCTGCTATAGAGTAGATGAACCAATTGGTCGTCTACTAAAAAGTATAATCAACTAGTACAATAAACTAGATGACCTAATTGGTCCTCTTCTATATAGTTAATTGCTCAATTGGTCCTATGCTATAAAATAGATGACCCAATTCGTAGAGTGATATAAAATAGATGACCCAAATCGTCGTCTAGTATATAGAAGTTGACCTAATTGGTAGTCAATTTGACCCAGTTGGACATCTATTACATAGCATGTGACTCAATTGGTAATCTAATATAGAGCAGATGATTCAGTTAGTCGTCTAGTACTGATTAGATGACCCAATTAGTCATCTAGTACAAAGTATATGACACCATTGTCATCTAGTATAGTGCAGATGAAGCAACTGGTCATCTAGTATAGTGCAGGTGACGCGATTTGTCGTCTAGTACAGAGTAGATAACCCATTTGGCCGTCTAGTGTAGGGCAGATTACCTAATTTGTTGTCTAGTATAGAGTAGATAACCCAACTTACCGTCTAGTATAAAGTAGATAACCCAACTGACCGTCTAGTAAGGAGTAAATAACGCTACAAGTCATCTAGTATAGCTTAGATGACTCATTTAGTCGACTAGCTCTTTCCCAAGCTCCTTCAAATTGTCATGTACATAAGTTTTTTTTATTCTTTTTTTACGTAGAGTGGTTTACCTTGATGACATAGTTCATACAAATGTTCATACAAGCAGATGATTCTAGACCCAATTAGTCATCTAGTACAAAGTATATGACACCATTGGTCTTCTAGTATAGTGCAGATGAAGCAACTGGTCATCTAGTATAGTGCAGGTGACGCGATTGGTCGTCTAGTACAGAGTAGATAACCCATTTGGCCGTCTAGTGTAGGTCAGATTACCTAATTTGTTGTCTAGTATAGAGTAGATAACCCAACTGACCGTCTAGTAAGGAGTAAATAACGCTACATGTCGTCTAGAATAGCTTAGATGACTCATTTAGTCGACTAGCTCTTTCCCAAGCTCCTTCAAATTGTCATGTACATACGTTTTTTTATTCTTTTTTTACGTAGAGTGGTTTACCTTGATGACATAGTTCATACAAATGTTTAATAAAAATTTGGTAAAAAAATGAAATTTATTTACTGCTTCCCAAAGACCATGACGTCATCACAAAGAGCAATATGTGTTATGACTTTGTTTAAATTTTTCTTTAGTAGTACTCCGCTAGGTCGGTTTATATGTATATCTAGTTCTACTCCAAGATATCTTCTTTCACATCACCCACAGTACGTATTGTGCTTTGTGGTAATAACATTCTTGTCAAAGGTTAATTGTTCGACAAATTACTTTTGTTTTATCTAAGTATAAAATAAAATGTATGGTATTGTCTTGTTCGGTTGTTTTTATTCTGTGAATAAAAAAATTAGAACAAATTACATGTGGGACCTATGAATATGCAAACATATTTTTTAATAATAATGAATACAAAAGTTTAATTAAGAAAATAAAATTACAGAAAATACATACAAAGTAAGAGAACTGTAATTGAAACCAAATTGTATGTTTGTGTAACTGAAGGCTAACAAGACAATGTTTTGTGGCCAAAAGCAAAACAATTGCAGAGTTAAGGGGAAGGAACTACATGTGACAGGAAGTTTGTGTATCTTTTTAGGACATGAGTCTGTCTATTGAGTGGAGTTAAAGGCATTTGACCCAAAATTATGGTTTATAGAATACAAAGGATCTGTGAGTTTAATTACTTTACAAAAACGTCAATTTTGAAATCTTTTCTTTATGAAAACTTAAAAAAAGAGCATCAAAAAAAGTGGAAAGGATCCAATTCAATTCTTCTGATTCAAAAAGCTGTTCAAAATTTAATCAGAAATGAATGGAGCATGTATTTGTTGCGTCATATCTATATGCAATGAACCATTTTTGGCACAGGTGTAACCCCTTTCCTAAAATTGGCAAAATTCGATCGTTTTTGTGAAATATAAAATTTTAAAATTTCTACTTCTAAATTATCTTTCTCTAAATATAACAATGAATTATTATTAGATTTTTATTTTTAAGCATATTTCTTCCCATCGAAAATAAATAATCTTGTTTTTTTTTGACAATTCCTGCAACATATCAAGCCATATCTGCAAATACCGCCACATATCTAACTATTTGAAATGTATCTATTCAAATCATTTTTTTTTTTGTGTGATAAAAATGAAATTTGTCACTTTAACCTCGAAGCTAAACGTGCCACAAATTGTTGTCTCCAACCACACCGGACTGATGCTGCTCTGCTATCGGCGATTGCAATGGAAATATAATACGACACAAAACTAATATTTCCCCAAAGCATGTTGCCATACGGCACAGCCGGTGGTAAACATTGGTTGCACTAATAATCTTTAATATGCTCCAATCGAGGAGGAGCAAAGCAACTGCAACATGACCAGCAACCATGCCAGGAGTAGTCATGGCAACAACTGCTGCTGGTGCAACTGAAAGAATTGTGGGTGGGGGAAACGACATGCAAAACATTGAAATTGCAGTGTGCCACACACAATAGTCAGTAGGAGACACAGGACAGGACAGCATGATGCGATAGAGAAAGAGACGAAGAGGTCAGACGACATGCAATCATGCAGCATCAGCGGTGCAAACAATATTGAAGAACAGCATTAGGCAAATGATGTTAGAGGGGGCAGATCCGGAGAAGGTCCTTCCTTCAACACAAACACATATGTATGGACATGTGGGTCCATACACCAAAAGTCATTAGAATCCTCAGTGTGATCATCATCAACGATTTTCGCCGCCGCCACCACCAACGCCATCATCATTAGTGTCAGTGACATTTGCTGTCGTTGCTAATTTTGAAATTCATTTAACAAATAAACGAAACCCGGACACAGGAGATACAAAAAAACTCTCTCCCACATACACACACACATGTATATACTCGTATACACAAATTGTATGAAATGCAACCAGAAAAACATTGAAATGGAAAAATGAAATGAAATTACGCTTGTTTAAAATTGTGCAATTGAATCTCTATATATGTACGAGTATATTTACTATATTTATAATGCATATTTGTTTCCATTTTATGAGCTGCAATATGGACAGTTATGTGGGGCTATTAGATGTGTAGAAAACTAGGACATCGAATAACAAAGCAGGAGACTTCAAAACTGACTAGGATTATAAAATGATAATTGTAATGGAACTAGCTTTGGACATACTCCTATTGATTAAATACAATTGTTAAGTAAAATGTGTAAAAGAATTAAATATGCCTATTACAAAACCTATACCATTCAAGACTTCTTCCACTCTTCGTGGCTTCTACGATCCTAGATTTATACTCTCATAGCTTTCACACATGCAAGATCCCGATATTTCGGTTCCGAAATATTGCCAGACTTGACTCATCTCAGAGGATATGACTGGAAGATACTGAGAAAATACGTGTCTAGTGCCGATTTTCTGTATCCCCTGGGGTATAAAAATCATAAATAAGGAGCGCACAACAGCCGAACCACTGGCTTAAGTGTATGTCCATGGACATGAGACATTTAAACGTTTCCTCTATTTAACCTAACATAACCTAACCTATACTCTCATAACTAACGTCTTTTTTTAGATATCCAAGATTTCTTCCGATCTTCTACTTCTTGTCCATTAATATACTATCCATTAACTCTACTCGCATGACTTCTTACCTAATAAATCACGATTTCATAATATCCAAGACTTCCTCTCTTCATGACTTCTATGATCCTAGACTTATTCTCCCAAAATTAACCGCCTTATTAAATATCCAAGATTTCTTCCAATCCCCGACTTCTTGTCCATTAATACACTATCGATTAATCTACTCCCATGACTTCTTCCCCAATAAATCACGATTTCATCTAATATCCACGTATTCTTTTACTATTCATGACTTCTACGATCCTAGACTTATTCTCTATCTCAAGGCTTCACCATTCAGAATTCTTCAATAATCAACGACTTCAAATAATTTCCAGGATTTCTTCAATAATCGACGACTTCATTCTTCCTCTCTTCATGACTTCTATGATCCTAAACCTATCCTAACATAATTAACTACTTTATTAGATATCCAAGTTTTTTTCCGATCCACCACTTCTGGTCCATTAATAAACTATCCATTAATCTACTTCCATGACTTCTTCCCCAATAAATCACGATTTCATCTAATATCCACGTATTCTTTTACTATTCATGACTTCTACGATCCTAGACTTATTCTCTATCTCAAGGCTTCTACCATTCAGAATTTCTTCAATAATCAACGACTTCAAATAATTTCCAGGATTTCTTCAATAATCGACGACTTCATCTGATATCCATGACTTCTACCTTTCAGGATTTCTTGAATAATACGAGTATACGACTTCGTCTGATATTCAATATTGCTACATGTCAATATTTTTCCAATAATCCACGACTTCATCTGATATTCATAACTATTTCATGTATTATCTTTAATTATCCACGACTTCATATGATATAAAATACATCTTCCGGTTCATGACTTCTTGTCCATTAATTTAAGATTTCTACCATCCAGGATTCCTTCAATAATCAACGACTTCATCTGATATCTAAAACTTCTACCATCCGGGGTTTCTTCAATAATCCCTTACCTTATTTTCTATATAAGATATCTACTATTCAGAATTTCCTCAATAATCCACCACTTGATCTGATATTCAAGACATCTACAATAGATCATCAATAATACACTACCTCATCTGCTATTCAAGACATCTGCTATTCAGAATTTTTCAATAATCAACCATTCCATTTCATCTAATATCCAAGACGTCTACCACAGGATTTCTACCATACAGAATGTCGTCTATAGTCTACGACATCATATGATATTAAAGACTTCGGCCATTCTGGATATCTTCAACAATCTACGACTTCATCTGATATCCAATACTTCCACTATAAATGACTTCTTCAACAATCCACGGTTTCAGCTGATATCCAATACTTCTACTATCCAGGATTTCTTCAAAGATCCACGATTTCATCTGATACCCAAAACATCTACCATCCGGTATTTCTTCAATAATCCACAACTTTATCTGATATCCCAGACATCTTTCATCCAGAATTTCTTCAATAATCCGCGACTTCATGTAAAATACAGGATTTCTTACATAATCTACGACTTTTTCTGATATCCAAGAGTTCTATCAATCAGGATTTCTTCAATAATCCACGACTTCATCTGATAGCTACCATTTCAGAATTTCTTCAACACTCCAAGATTCGATGTCCAAGACTATTACCATTCAGGATTTCTTCAATAATCCACAACTTCATTCGATATTCAAGACTTCGATCATCTGGAATTTCTTCAATAACCCACGACATCATCTAATATCCAAGGCTTCTACCCAAGACTTCTTCCGCAATTCAACTTATAATCAATATTTTTACCCTCCAGGATTTCTTCAATAATCAACGACTTCAACTTATGTATATCCATGACTTCTGCATCCAGGATTTATTCAATTAACTATGGCTTCATATGATATCCAGGATTTCTTCAATAATCGACGTCGTCATAACTGACGAGTTCATCAGATATCCAAGACTTCTTGCGATTAATGACTTCTTGCGATCCATGACTTCTTGCGATCCATGACTTCTTGCGATCCATGACTTCTTGTCGATAAGTCCAAGACTTCTACCATATAGGATTTCGTCAATAACCTTATCTGCTATCCAAAACATCTACTATTCAGGGTTTCTTCAATAACCCAAGACTTCATATGATATCCGAGACTTATACCATCCAGGAGTTCTTCAATGGCCCACGACTTCATATGTAATCCAGGATTTTTTCAATTATCCACGACATTATCTGATATCTAAGACTTCTTCCATTCAGGATTTCTTCAATAATCCAAGACCTAATTTGAAATCCAAGACTTCCTCCGTAATTCACGAATTAATCTCATATTCAATATATCTATCGTCCAGAATTCCTTCAATAATCCACGGCTTCATCTGATATCCGAGACTATAGACATTCAGGATTTCTTCAATAGTCCAGGACTTCATCTGATATCCAAGACTTCTACCATCTCATTTTTTTTACCAAACAAAATTTTTATAGGGCAGCGTTCTGCACTTTGATTAAATACAGGGCTGAAATTCTAGAGTTTTTGCATCGTGCGAGTGCGACACTTTTTTCAGAAGAAACGAAACCCTTTCACAGAGCAGCACTTTTTTTTACAAAGTAAATCAAAAAGGTGTTTCTGAAGCAAAAGGCAGACAAAATTTAGCATTTTTTGGCTGAAAATAAAACACCATAAAACTTCTTTTACTACTCCAGATTTCTATGATAATTAACAACTTCTTAAATTATACCTGTCTTTCACGTTTCAGGACTTCTCCAATAACCCAAGACTTTTTCTACTATTCATTACTCCTACGATCAACGACTTAATTTCGAAGAATCAACAATTACATCTAAAGGTTAGTAGTTACTCCAAGAATTCATCTACTGGTTTTCCAACAAGAGGTGTTATTTTGAACCCCCTGTATTTCGGTAGCTGTCACTTTTGAAGCTTTTATTCTTTGACATTTCACAAGTAGAAACTACACCATTCTAAAAAATGGAACGATACACGATTCAACAACGGATTGAAATTATTAAAATTCGAAAATCTTCTTGACTGATGAGGCCCGTTTCCACCTCGGTGGCTAGGCCAACAAGCAAAATTGTCGCATCTGAGGCTTGGAAAACCCAAGAGTTATTGTTTAGAAGCCTCTACATCCTCAACGTTTGACTGTTTGGTGCGGTTTATGGTCCGGAAGGGTCAGTGGACCTTACTTTTTCGAAAATGAGGTTGGATCAACAGTTACGGTGAATGGATTGCGCTATCGAGAGATGATTAATAATATTTTATGGTCGGAGTTGGATGGTACTGATCTGGACAACGTTTACTTTCAACAAGACGGCGCTACGTGCCACACTAGTAACGACACCATTGCTCTGTTACAGGAAAAGATTCCGGACCGTGTTATCTCTCGAAGAGGTGATCACAATTGGCCAGATCTTGTGATTTAACACGTTGCGACTTCTTCCTTTGGGGCCACGTGAAAGATAAGGTCTACGCCAACAGCCCAGCGTCGATTCAAGACCTTAAAGATAGAATTCGTGAGGCTATCGAAGACATAGGGCAGCCACTTTGCGATTCGGTTCTGGAAAATTTCATGAAAAGGATATGGTCCTGTATGCCTGGTCTTGGTGGCCATTTGGCTGATGTTGTTTTTCATTATTAACGACATACCTTAAAAAGTATATAAAAACATATCTTAAAAAAATGGCATATTTCTTTGAATACCAAAACAACACCTCTTGTTGGAAAACCCTTTACTATTCATGATATGTAATGATGATGTATTTTCTTACTTATAACTACAGTTAAGTTAAGTTTAGATTTATTGAGACTTTTACAAAAAATATAACAGGATTATGAAAAACGTTATAAAAGAAATTCCTAAAACTATTACGTATTATTTTTATTTGATGTACAATGCTCTTCTACCATAGGTGTTATAGACGTTAAATATATTTACTTTATAACTACAGAAGTATGACAATAATTTTTATTTAATAGTAAAAATTTCAAAAGTATACTTTCAGGCTTGTTAAAATAGGTATGACAGCTCTGACATTCAGGAATATCAGATCGCTAGTATTATTAAACACAGCAAAGACAATTTAACGTTTAGACACCCGAGTGTATTTGCACATATTTACCACAAGATGGGGTAAAGCTAAATTTCGCGTGTGCGAGATAGAAGATTTTCAGTTAGCCATCTAGAGTTTGCAGATGGGAATGAATGTACATCTGCAAAGGCCTTTGGGGTGTCTAATTAATAAATGGTCTTTGATCGTCGCTTGGATACAATATACCACAGGCAGAAAATGCAAGTATGTATGTACTTTAAATTTACTTTTAAAAACTTTTAATAACTTTTGCACACTTGCAACGTAGAGCCTTTCAATTTGTAACACAATTTGATTACAGTAATATGTATTCCATTAGAACGATTTTGAAAATAAAAGGAGGGGTGAAAATCACGTATTCTTATCCCAGCAAACAATACAACTTAGTGAACCAAGACTTCTTTTTCTATCCACGGCTTCGTCCCCAATATTCAATGATTTGTTCTAATATCCAAGACTTATATTATTCATGACTTCTACGACCAACGACTTAATCTCACTATGCAACAAATGAACACTTTTTGAATAATACACGGACAGTATAGGTTCGATTATATTTTCTATCAAAGGCTAATATAACCCTATACTCGGTTTGGCGAAATTTTTGACCAATTTTTTTTATGGGCCCCCAAAGTTTTTGAAAATCAATGGGCCACTCGAAAAAGGTCTCATCAGCTTTTGTCCAACAACTAATTCAGACTTGGTGATACCGCTTAACTACATTTGACAATAATGTAGCTAAGAATATGCTGAACAAAGTTTTTTAAAATTTTATGCGAAACATTTTTTGTCCGGTTCTTTTTTTTTGAAGAAAAAATATTGTTTTTCAGCATAACTTTCAGGGACTTCTAATTTTTCAGTAACAATGTTTGGCGAAATTGTAGCCAACGTAAATCTGACCAACTTTGGGAACATATCAATACAATCTGAACGTGTCTAACCTAAATAGATCAAAAAACCACATTACACCTCAAAAATGTTAGTATTTCACCATTATGTAACAAAAATATATTTTTTGGTGTAGGGTATGTTTAGCAACTTTATAGAAAATATTAAGGCCTATATTGTGGAACATATAAATCCTCTAGCTCCCCCACATAACTGTAATTTTTGGCCACATTTTAACTAATCGTTAAAAACACCTCCTATGTTCTACAAAAATGTTGGCCATATAATTTTACTATATATGTCAGAACACACCAAAACCTAAGCCAAAACTTATCACAAACACCAAAAACAGTCTTTCAGGATATCTTCAATTATCTAATAAGTGTTTGCCCAAACTTAACACAAAAACCAAAATAAACTTCTTCTCCAATAAGTCAAAAAGTCATCTGATATCTTAAACTTCTACTATTTATGAAATCTACCATCAACGACTTATTCTGCAATAATCCACGACTTCATCTGGTATCCTACAGCTTCTGTACTATTCCTGATTTCTACCTTCTACTTCTAATTTCCATTAATCTACGACATCATCTGATATTCATGATTTATTCTACTGTACTTCTAAGACCCACAACTGCTTTTTCAACAATCTACGATATCATCTGTTATTCAGGACAAAGACAACTATCCACAACTTCTAGGATCCACGCCATTTTCTATCCATGGGTTCTTCTTATTCTATCCACGACTTATTCTTTTCATGAATTCACCTTTCCTAGACTTTTTCTCCAATATGACACGACTCCATCTGATATAGATTTATAACAGGTGGCGCAAAAGTAACCTTTCGATGTTATGTTAGACGCGATTGGCGGTCAGCAGCTAAAAGCTGATGCACCGTCTGGACTTTGTACGGAAACATCTTCAAATCTTGTACCAAAATTCGCTGTAGAGACCGTCGACTGATACCCATTTGCGTGGCACGTCGTCTGGTCGATGTCGACGGCGCTTCCATGACATCCTCGGCTACAGCAGCAATATTCTCTGCAGAACGGCTACTCCGGGGTCTGCCACGCCTGGCAGCATCTCGTGTTGTGCCAGTCTCTTCGAGGCGAGCGGCTAAACGTCGCAGTGTTTCACCAGTAGGCGTTGGACGGCCAGGAAATCTGTGCCAAAGTCACCGACCGATTATTGGTCAAATAAATAGTCAGCAATATTCCGCGTTCTGAAGCAGAGTAGCGTAACACTGTTTATTAACGTGTATTTTGCATGTGTTTACTACACAAATGTCAAAACAGAACTGACATTAGGGGCCAATCGCAAAATTTATAACATTTTCTGATAGGAGGATTACTTTTGCGCCACCTTGTACTATCCATAACTTCTTCTATAATCCAAGACTTCTTATATTTATACTAAACATAACCTCACTTTGACCAAACCTTTTTTCTATGATACAACACTTTTTTTGCGGTTCTACTATCCATGACATATCTTTGATCCAAAACTTTTTCTTCACTTCCTCTATGTTAGAATACTTCTATGAAGTATTGATAAGGGAAAAAAGCGATAAAAATATTCTGAAAGGTGTTAAAAACACGCTTGTGTTGTTTGGCAGTGTCATGATTAACAATTAGAATAAAATGTGTGGCTATGTGAAAGCGGTTAGATTGGTAATATCTCTTTCGGTCCTAAGATCTACTACTTCTTCTATGATCAACGACTTCTTATATGATGCAAAACGTATTCCATGATTCACGACTTATTCCATGATCCATAACTTCTTTTTTTTTATCCAACATATTCTTATCCCAGCTATGGTCCAATATGTCACCAACAACTTATTCTACAATCCAACATATATTCTATAGTCCAATATTTGTATGATCCACAACAGCTTCGATAATCCACAATACAAATTATAATTAAGCAAAAACCCTGAAATAAAATGTTTCTAAATACAGAATGGTGACAATCACTTTTATTTACTAATAAAAAAAATAAAAGTATACTTTCAGGCTGGAGCTAATAGGGATGCCAACATTGTCAGTATTTTTTATAATTGTTAGTAATATTGAACACAGCGCACAACAGCTGCTTAATAATTGTCTCTTACGTACAATATACCACAAAAACTTGTTTTTAAACAAAACTCCAAGTATTTGCAATTAATTTTAAACACCTTTACACACTTGTATGAACAATCTTCGATGCGCAAAAGTACAGTCTGTCAATTTACACAGCAATATGATTAAAGTACTAGAACCAATTTAAAAACACGGAGTGAAAAAAACACGTCTTAAACCTGCAAGCAATTCAACTTTATGATTCACGACTCTCGTCGAATTCGTCAACAATAACACTGTGCTCGAAATGTAACAGAGCTCTTGTTTTCGAGATCTTCGATAAGTTCGCTGGGCATGTACAAATATAAGTTATCCACAGTTCGAAATTAAAATAACAATCAAAACATGTAAAATATCGAAAGTCTCAAAAATCGTCGACATTTCTAGTTGTTGTCTTTAACAAACAAATTTCACGCGAAAAAATACTATAGGTCCTTTCTCAACGTTTTTATAAGAAATAAGCAGATTTAGTTATCTAGTTATTATTTTTTTATATTTCTACTTATAACAGAAAATATTTGAATTGTAAATTATATTGAAAGCGGATACATACATATTTGAATCGAAGAAGCCAAGTATATGTGTTGACGATTTGTATAACTTTTGACATACGGGGGCGGCAAAAGTATTTTGACGAGTGCAAATTTGGAGTATTTTTTAATTTTTTTTAACAGTCATACAAATTAAAAAACTTTAAATGAGAAAATTTAAGTAAATTAATAAATAAAACAACAATATAGATTTCATTGGTTTATTTTATACTAATTCAGTGTATTGAGAACAAAATACAAATTCTTCAAATGGCATAAGTATTTTGACAAGAGGTTTTAAATTAAAAATTAATTCAATTATTAAGAAAAAAATTATAAATTATAAATTTTTAGTAAAACATATATCCTCCCTTGGAATCTATAAGATTTCGCAATCGTTTTGGTACAGAGTCGACGAGTTTGGAGAACATTTCTGGAGGAACTTCCTCCCAAAGCCCCTTTACTTCAGAAATGGTCTCTTCCCTAGTACGAGTCAATGACACACTTCTTTTTTCCTTTATATAAGACCAGACATTTTCAATTACATTTAAGTCTGGACTTTGGGGTGGCCAATCCAATATTTCCACGCCAGAATCGATCAAAAACTGCATTACCATACGGCTTTTGTGACATGGGGCATTATCCTGCTGGAAAATAAATGACTCTCCGATTATTTTATCACCCGATTGGAATGCGTGATTGTTTAAAATATCCAAATATTTATGTTGATTCATTGATCCATCGATCGGGACTAAATCACCAGCTCCATTGGACGAAATACAACCCCAGAACATTACCGAGCCACCACCATGGCTCATTATTTCGCTGACTGGAGCCAGTTTCTTACGAGTCTCCTTCGGAAGTCGAACATATGTTTTTTTCTGTGACCTATGATACTCAAAACTACTCTCATCAGTCCACAAAACCCGGTTCCAGAAGCTTGGAGGCTTATCAACATATTTTCTGGCAAATTCCAACCGCTTTACTTTGTTGCCAGCTGAGATGTATGGTATATTTTGTATTACATACGTACCAAAACTATGTTCAGTAAGGCGCCTACGTATTGTGCGTTCACTTACGGGATCGTCAGAATATTTCTGCAGCTGAGATGCGAAGTATTTTGGAGTTATAGTGGGATTTTTCTTAAATTGACAAATGATATGCCTGTCTTCTGTTGATGTAGTTTTCCTTTTTCTGCCTGTCCGGGCTAAATTTTAGACTGAATTTGTTTTCTTATGCTTATTGATTTGGTAATGCACTGTTTGTCATGATAAATCATATTCTTCACAGATATCTTTTACAGAAATACCACAATTATATTTGGTGACAATTTCAGCCCTAACCTCAATGCTTAACTCCGATTTTTTCATCATATTGAAATGAAAAATATCTGCAAGGTATCAATATAACCAAATTAATTGTTTATTATAAAAAAAAGTTTTTTTTTACTTACCAAATTTTAAAAATAATGTCCGTCAAAATACTTTTGTCAAAATCAAAATCGCGCTAATTGCTGAAAATCACCTAATTTGACGAAAGAGATAATGCAACTGATTAAAATTTCTTGCGACGAAATAGCTTATGCTCTCATCTAACGGGAATTGGCAAACAACAAGAAAAACAATTGCAATGTTGGAATTCATTGATACTAAAGAGCGGGCAGCAGTTTCGTCAAAATACTTTTGCCGCCCCCTGCCTTCCGCTTTAAATAACCTTTCTCATGGTCCAGCGGCATGCTGGACTACATTCGTGGTAGACCTGCGCGAGTGAAAAATATTCTGAAAATTAAAAAAAAGAGATTGTGGGTATTGTTAGTGTCATGATCAACGATTACATTGTGTGTACAATATGCACTTTGAAAATGTATCATCTATGAAACCAGCTTACCCCCATAATTTTTGCCTCAAAAATCGATTGACATTTACCGCTTTATCCTGTGTCATCGCGTATGCAAGTAAATGTGTAGATATTTAACCACAAAAGTTGCTGGGTAAACAGAAAGGTTAGCAATTTTAGAATTTTAGACAACATTTTATTGGTCGATTATGGATGGGAACCAAAGTTTTACTGTCTTGCAGTTCGAAAATTTCGTTACGGATGGCAATTTGCTAAATGTGGGATTTTTAAAAAATATTTTCAACATTACATATTTTTTCGCGTGTCTGTAGCCTGCACAAAACAACAATTTGGCATGTTAATAGAGAAAATGGAAGCTAACCCAAATTTAGATCACGGTATGCGGCTTTTTGTTGAAACCAAAGCCTCTGTAGTTGAAGTGTGGCCGAGAGAGAGCGAGTTTGCAAAATGCCAATAACCGTTGCACTGGGTTACTGCAACTCTGGGGTCCGGAAGTCTCCGTGGCGGCCTTCTCAGCCTGTTTGACCCGCCATGCTAGCTGATGGGCCAACTTTTGTGCTTTTCGCTATGAAAACACCAACCTAAAAATTCAGAAAAATATAGGCATATTCCTTGATAGATTTGAAACAAACCCTGAAACCAGCGTGGAGAAATAACGGTTTATATTAAAAAAAACAAGTAAAGAAGGATTATGCTCGGCCATGCCGAATTTATATTCCCTCCACCATGGATCGCATGTGAATGGTTAAGAGTACTAATAATCTCTTATAGCAAATTTCAGCCCAATTCGTTGAAATGTGAGGTTTTTGTGGCGTTACGAAGTAAAATCTAGAGGGACCTTTATATAGGAGCTATATCAAAACATGGACCTATGACTACCGTTGTTAGTGTGAAAGATTCTGGGTATATATTAAACCCAGTTACCAATTTTCATCAAGATCAGTTGACATTTGTGGTCTCTATGACGTTAGGATGTCAAGTTGGGGAGATGCTATATATGGGGGCTAAATCCAAAAATGCACTGATATTGCCCTTTCTCAATCCCAACGTTCCATGATCCACGACATATTACATGTTCCACAAATTCGTTTATGATCCAAAATATCCTCAATTGTCCAATATTTCAATGATCCACTACTTCTTCCAAGATCCACAACTTATTCTATGGTCCAATATTTCTATGATCCAAGACTTATTCCATGATCCACGACATATTCCATGATCCACGACTAATACCATGATCCACTATTTATTCCCAGATCAACTAGTTCTTCTGTGATCCACAACTTCTTCCACAATCCACAACTTATTCTATGATCCGACAAATCTTCTATGATCCATGACTTCTATGACCCACGACTTCTATGATCTTCGACTTCTATGATCTTTAACTCCCATGCTCTTCGACTTTTTTATGATCAATGACTTATTACATGATTCACGACTTATTCCATCATCACCGAATTATTCAATGATCCATGACATATTCCAGAATTCAGGTCTTATTCCACGATCAACGAATTATTCCATGATCCACGACATATTACATGTTCCACAAATTCGTTTATGATCCAAAATATCCTCAATATTTCAATGATCCACTACTTCTTCCATGATCCACAACTTATTCTATGGTAAAATATTTCTATGATCCACGAATTATTCCATTATTCACGACATATTCCATTATTCACGACACATTCCATTATTCACGACATATTCCATTATTCACGACATATTCCATTATTCACGACATATTCCATGATCCACGACATAAGCCATGATCCACGACTAATTCCATGATCCACGACATATTCCATGATCCACGACTAATTCCATGATACACGATTTATTCCCTGATCAAATACTTCTTCTGTGATCCACAACTTATTCTATGATTCAACATATCTTCTATGATCTTCGAGTTCTTTTATGATCAATTACTTATTCCACTATTATGTTATTATAATAAGTTATTTCATGATCAATAAATTTTTCCATGATCCACGACTTATTCCATGTTCCAGTATATTTTCAATTGTTCAATATTTCTACGATCCACGACATTTTCTATTATCCACAACTTCTGCTATATTCCAATATTTCTATGATCCACGACTTATTCTAAGATCCACGGCTTATTCCATGTTCCATAACTTATTCTATGGTCCAATATTTCTATGATCCACGACTAATCCAAGATCCACGACTTTTTCTATGATCCACGACTTTTTCTATGATCTACGAATTTCTCATGATCCACGAAGTTTTCTATAATCCACGACTTTTTCAATTATCCACGAGATCTTCTATGATCCACGAATTTCTCATGATCCACGAAGTTTTCTATAATCCACGACTTTTTCTATTATCCACGAGATCTTCTATGATCCACGAGATCTTCTATGATCCACGAGATATTCTATGATCCCGGATATCCTATATGATCTAGGATATCTTATATGATACAGGATATCTTATATGATCCACGACATCTTACACAATCCACGACTTCTTCTATGATCCACGACTTCTTCTATGATCCACGAATTTTTCTATGATCCACGACTTCTTCCTAGATCCACGACTTTTTCTATGATCCATGACTTCTTCTGAGATTTTCGACTTCGTCTATGATCCACGATTTTTTCTATAACCCACGACTTTTTCTATAACCCACGACTTCTTCTATGAACCACGACGTTTTCTATGAACCACGACTTTTTCTATAATCCACGACAACTTCTATAATCCCCGACTGAACTTTCTATCCGCAATTTTGTTTATTAAAGACATTTTTCTATTCACAACGTTTTTATTCGCGTCTTGTTGTATATAGGACTTTCCATTCTATATTCACTATTTACGACTTTTTCTGTAAACGGTTTTTCCTAGATTTTCTATTCATAACTTTCTCATTCAGAAGATAGATAGATAGACTCCTTATATTTTTTATTCACCACAAGATCCCCGACTTCTTCTATGATCCACGACTTCTTCTATGATCCACGACTTCTTCTATGACCACGACTTCTTCTGAGATCTTCGACTTTATCTATGGTCCACGACTTCTTCTGAGATCTTCGACTTTATCTATGATCTTCGACTTTATCTATGATCCACGACTTCTTCTGAGATCTTTGACTTTATCTATAATCGATATCTTCCTAGATCCACGACATCTTCCTAGATCCACGACTTTTTCTTTAATCCACGACTTTTTCTTTAATCCACGACTTTTTCTTTAATCCACGACTTTTTCGTTAATCCACGACTTTTTCGTTAATCCACGACTTTTTCTTTAATCCACGACTTTTTCTTTAATCCACGACTTTTTCGTTAATCCACGACAACTTCCATAATCCACGACAACTTCTATAATCCACGACAACTTCTATAATCCACGACAACTTCTATAATCCACGACAACTTCTATAATCCACGACAACTTCTATAATAAACGACAACTTATAAAATCCACGACTGAATTTGCTATCCATACCTTTGTTTTTTAAAGACTTTTATATTCTATTTAATTCGCGACTTGTTCTAATTAGGACTTTCCTACCCCGCTTCTATATTCACTGTTTACGACTTTTTCTGTAGGAGGATTTTCCTAGATTTTCTATTACCAACTTTCTCAATCAGAAGATAGATAGATAGACTCATTATATTTTTTATTCGCCACATTTTCTAATCATGGCACTTTATATATAATGTATATTCGAGGCGTCTTCTGTCTACGAATTCTGTATATTCAGGACCTTTTCTATTAAAGGCTTTTTCTATTCATGATATCTTCTATCACAGACTTGTTCTATCCATAACTTTTTATTCACGACATGTTCTATTCGCGACATTTTTAACCACGACTTATTCTATTTAAGAGTTTCCGTTCACTGCTTTTCAACTTCACAACTTTTTATCAATGACTTCTTCTATCAAGGTCTTCTTCTGCCTATGTGTTATATTAAGACTTGTTCTATCCACATCTCTCTATCTACACTATGGTCTACTCTAGCTCAGGACTGTAGCGTAATTCTTGGTCCATATGATTTGTGATTTTATTTTGTTATAGTTAACAATTTCGCTCTCCCCCAAGCCAATCTGCGCTTGTCTCTATAATGCGTCCGTCACATTTGCATACGTACGTACATACATGTAGATATATCCAAATTGTTTGTTAACATATCAAATTGTGGTTTATTCATGATAATAATTTTATTTATGTTTGCAATCATCATTTTTGTCAATATAATGAGACCATTTCACAATTGGTCCTCTACAAAGCCATGGCCTGGGGCGAGCTTCGGTCTGCCCCATCGCCATACGGATCACTTCATGCTGCAATGCTAATTGAAATAATGTTGACGCGTTTGGATTGATGCAGTCCGTCCGCTGCTCATCGTTCGTCAAATGTGGTTATTTATTCAGTTCCCTGATTCTATTCATGCTCTGCAGGATCTGACATCATCGTCGTAAAGTCGTCATTACAAATGCTGATGATGATGTGTTGGGTGCTTGAGGAGGGGATGTTGAATGGGGGTGGGGAGAGGATGTTGATTTTAATAATATTGATTTTTGTCACATTTATTTGTTGTAACAAAAATTAAGCATTTCTCTGTCATTGCGCAGAATTTGTTTGTTTGTCGCTACAATGATGAGGCCGATGATGATTATTATTATTATTATTGCTCTGCAAAGTTAATAATATTTGTGTACGCATTTTAATACATTTACTTGTTTAATCAGTATTTAAATAAATGTGTTGGCAATCGAACACACGCACAAGTTTGCGCAGTTTACAGAGCAAAAAAACCATGTCAAATAATTGCGAATGATATTAATGTGGCCATTTCGCATTTGCGATGACAGCCTATGAAAGAAAATTGAGAGAAAAAATAATACCCCCAAATGGAAAAAATCTATTTACATTTAGAGTTGCGAAAAATGACTTTAAATACAATTTAATATAAATTGATAATTGTGCAAATAATGAGAGCAAAATAATTAAACGTTGAAATCGGCAATATATATTTGTAAACGAAGGGATAATTAATATTATTATGAAAGGAAAACGAAAATGTGTATGAGTGATATTTTTGATTACATTAGGTAAATATGTATAGCTTATAAGCTAATTTGACAGCAAAAAAATTGGCAATTATAGAATGCCACCGCTAAAAGTCATAATTTAGTTTAAATGAAATATAATCCCATGTCAAATAAGAATTCTAGGAATAATAAATAAAATTCGGATGACAAGAGAGGCCGTCTCTAGTAGAGAGGAAAACCACTGAGGTCCAGTCTAGTATAGAGGAAGACCTCACAGATCGAGTCTAGTATAGAGGAAGACCTCAGAGGTCGACTGTAGTATAGAGGAAGAATTCAGAGGTCGACTCTAGTATAGGGGAAGACTTCCGAGGTCGACTCTAGTATAGAGGAAGACCTCAGAGGTCGAGTGTAGTATAGAGGAAGACTTCAAAGGTCGACTCTAGTATAGAGGAAGACCTCAGATGTCGACTATAGTATAGTGGAAGATCTCAGAGGTCGACTCTAGTATAGAGGAAGATCTCTGAGGTCGACTCTAGACCTCAGAGGTTGACTCTAGTAGATAAGACCTCGGAGGTTGACTCTAGTATAGAGCAAGACCTCTGAGGTCAACCCTAGTATAGATGAAGACCTCTGATGTCGACCCTAGTATAGAAGAAGACCTCTGAAGTCGACTCTAGTATAGAGGAAGACCTCTGAGGTCGACCCTAGTATAGAGGGAGACCTCTGAGGTCAACTCTAGTATAGAGGAAGACCTCTGAGGTCAACTCTAGTATAGAGGAAGACCTCTGAGGTCAACTCTAGTATAGAGGAAGACCTCTGAGGTCAACCCTAGTATAGTGGAAGACCTCAGAGGTCGACTCTAGTATAGAGGAAGACCTCAGAGTTCGACTCTAGCATAGAGGAAGACCTCTGAGGTCGACGATAGTATAGAGAAAGAACTCAGAGGTCGACTCTAGTATAGAGGAATACCTCAGAGGTCGACTCTAGTATAGAGGAATACCTCAGAGGTCGATTCAGTATAGAGAAAGATTTCACAGGTCGATTCTAGTAAGGAGGAATATCTCAGAGGACGTCTATAGTATAGAAGGCGTATAGAGAAAGAACTCACAGGTCGACTCTAGTAAGGAAGAATATCTCAGAGGACGTCTATAGTATAGAAGGGGTAGAGAGGAAGACCTCTAAGGCCGACTCTTGTATAGAGGAATACTACAGAGGTCGACTCTAGTATAGAGGAACACCTTAGAGGTCGACGCTAGTATAGAGGAAGACTTCAGAGGTCGACTCTAGTATAGAGGAAGACTTCAGAGGTCGACTCTTGTATAGAGAAAGTCCTCAGAGTTTGACTCTAGTATAGAGGAAGACCTCAGAGGTCGACTCTAGTATAGAGGAAGACCTCATAGGTCGACTCTAGTATAGAGGAAGACCTCATAGGTCGACTCTAGTATAGAGAAAGACCTCACAGGTCGAATCTTGTATGGAGGAAGACCTCAGAGTTTGATTCTAGTATAGAGGAAGACCTCAGAGGTCGACTCTAGTGTAGAGAAAGACATCAAAGGTCGACTCTAGTATAGAGAAAGTTCTCTGAAGTCGACTCTGGTACAGAAGAAGACCTTTGAGGTCGACTTTATTATAGAGGAAGGCCTCTGAAGCCGACTCTACTATAGAGGAAGACCTTCGAGGTCGACTCTTGTATAGAGGAAGACCTCTGAGGTCGAATATAGTATAGAGGAAGGCCCCAGATGTCTGAGGTCAACTATAGTATAGGGGAGGGCCTCAAAGGTCGACTCTAGTATAGATGAAAAGCTCTGAGGTCGACTCTAGTATAGATGAAAACCTCTGAGGTCGAACCTAGTATAGAGGAAGACCTCAGACGACGACATTAGTATAGAGGAAGACCTCTGAGATCGACTCTAGTGCAGACGAAGTCCTCAGAGGTCGACATTAGTATAAAACAGTTTTTCCAAACGTTAAGTTACCTATATGTATAATGCAGTTGCCTTGATATCCCAAAGAATGTCTTAATTTAAGGTTTTCTCTTAATTCTACATTTCTAAAGTTTTTGTTTCCAACATACTCATACATAGATGGCTACAACCACAGAAATAGTCTGCGTCAATTGAACAAAGAGACAATCATTTTGTCCAATTTAACCAGTCACTCAATTTCACGCAAATCCTACTTCTAGTTTTTACACAACATCAGTGATGTTTCATGTGGTGTACACTACAGTCGAGATTTATGTTGGCTACATTTTATAAAAATTATTTCTGATACAAAGCAAACGTTTGATATGTTTATATAAGTATATGTAAAATACGAATTAATAATTCTTCAAGTCATATCCAGAATATAGATAAGATTTAAATTTTAAAAAATTTATTGGAAACTACAACAAAAAAACCTTTGTTTTAACTTCTAAATTTAACGCGAAACTGACTACCACTTATATAGAGCTTTACAAAGTCGCTTAAAATCGAGATTGCGCCAATTCCCTTGGAAATTTCATCTTGTCCCATGACTTGTGCGTGTCCGATGCTTCCAGAAAGTTTATTGATGCATGTCCACTTATAATTGTCACGCACACAACGAATGCCTGGGAAAAGATGGAATTGTATTGGTCACGTTTCTTTGGCATCGAATATGCTCGAAAGGAAATACGATTTTCACAGAATTGCGGGGATTGTTTGTGGTTAGAAGTAACTAAGCGTATATCCGGCTCCGACATATACGTACATACTTTGACCCGACAATGGTGATGTCGATGCTCTGCTCACTTTTTTGGCAATACTACCATAAAGTAAATACATATATTTCAAATTATTAATTAATTACTACAAATCATACTCTCAAATTTTTAAAAAATATATAAATTTTATAAAGATCAGTAAAAAAGCAAATTAAAATTTGGTAAAATTAAAGGATTAACATCGATTTTCATAATAATGCACTATTTTCTTAAATATGGAAGAAAGTACCAATGGCCCGTAAAAATTCTAGTTCCGTAAAACATCAAAGTTTTTTTTATTTTTTTTGCAAAAAATTCTCAAAAAATCAAAGTTTTAAGTTTCGAAAAATTTCGTACTCTTATCGACAATATTCGTCAAACGAAATCGTTTGGAACAAAAAAATCCTTAAATTTTGTTAAAACAGGACTAATATGGGGTAAATAACAAGTCAAACTCGATGTTTGTTGTACTATTGTATTTTTATGAATTCAATATTTAAGGAAATTTAAAATGTTTAAGAAAATCTCTTCTGGTCGTTCAATTCCCCATATATTCAACATAATTACACCTTTCTAAATAAAATTTACCTTTACCTCCGTTTCAATTCCTTTAAAATTCATAATTATATATACAATTTTCAGTTTTTTTGAAATTTCAAAAATGAATTTCATTTTTTTCCAAATATTATTGGATTTTCACAATATTTTGACGTATGATTGGAGACGTGCGCTGACTTGAAAATAACTTGTATTTTCTTTCAGAACATAATATTTAATGAAAAATTCTCTTTTAAATAAAACTGTTATACCGATTTTCAAACTATTGTAGCTTCTAAACTAAGTGGAATATCGCATCAACTGATACCTCAAATGAAAGGTATGAACGTCTACTTGTTGCCCAAAATAATTTATTTTGTCCTAAAGATCTAACGATATTTCAATTACCAATTTTTTATAATTTAATTCAACTTATGATTTTATTTTAAAAGATTTAGCTTCAATTAGCGGTAGACAATACGAAGACGTTTTGAACTTTCGTTTGATTTATCGTTTGTTGCGGTACTTCAACTAGTTTAGAAGTTATAGCCATTTTAAAAGTGTGTTGCACTCAAAATTTTACCGATGTGAAAGAGCTTGTAACTTTTAAATAGTTCACACCGATTTTATAATGTCAATAACTTCTTAACTAACTGGAGTATCGTATCACGTGATATCTTATTCGAGACATCTGAATGTCTATTGATATCTAAGGCAATATGTGGGTACTTTTATTCGAATGAAAATATGAATTTGTTAAAGGTAAAGAATTTTGTTACTTGCTTGCTTTTATTCGGTCTGCAAATCTTTGTGATTCTAACTAGGATACTCTCCCGGCTTCAAGACCATTTTGTTTCTATATTATTATAGAAACAAGTATTTTATACATGGCGGTGTATATAATTAGGTACTAAAAATTGGCAGCACACATACTGGATCATGATTTCTGAGCCGTGACACTCGTTATCAACAGTTCTGCTGCAATTGTATGGGAGATACGGAGCTCTATATGGTTGACTTCAACACGCAAGCGAATGAGAAATCTTTGTGAAACCACACTTCTCCAAAATCTTCCAAAAACAATTGTTAACCAAAGTTAATACAAAACACCAGCCATGTCAAATGAGAAGCAAATTTTGCTCCATCAAATGGAAAATCACCACACTATGCAGAAAAGCTTTTATGGTTTTTGACTGCACTAAGTAAAAAAATTGTAAAATTAAAAATTTTTCAAATTTGTAACAAAAATAAACCTATATATTACACTCACTGAAATAACCGTTAACTTAAATCTACTGAACAATAAATAGATCAATAAATAGATAGAAAATGTGTGAAAATGTGTGTTATGGGATCATTATCCATAACATGTAGAGGAATAACTGCATAAAAGTCATTTTATAGCAGGAAATTTGAGGCATTCTGTACCAAATGGACATTGAAGGTATAACGCATAATATACAGCACAAAGCACTGCACAAGAAGGTTTTCTGAAAATTTAGAGAAGATAATAAATTAGTTTTTGTGTTATACAAATTAAAAGAAAAATTATGAAAAATTGAGGGTATTCAAATACATATTTGGGAAAATCATTAAATTGGATGATAAAGGATAAAATGATAAATCTCTAAAAAATCGTTAAAAAAGCTAAATTTTTGAGGAATATTTGAAGTTTTATTATAAACGATTGTTTCATCACCATTTGATATATAAAAAGAAAGCAAATTCATCAACGATGATCTTTTCGTATAGAAAAGTCATCAACGATTAACTTTTTCTTATAGAAAAGTCATCAACGATGACCCTTTCTTATAGAAAATTAATCAACGATGACCTTTTCGTAAAGAAAAGTCACCAACGATGACCTTTCGTAAAGAAAAGTCATCAACGATGACCTTTTCATATAGAGAAGTCATCAACGATGACCTTTTCGTGTAGGAAAGTCATCAACGATGACCTTTTTGTGTAGGAAAGTCATCAACGATGACTTTTTCGTATAGAAAAGGCATCAACGATGACCTTTTCGTGTAGGAAAGTCATCAACGATGACTTTGTCGTGTAGGAAAGTCATCAACGATGACATTATCGTATAGAAAAGTCATCAACGATGATCTATTTGTATACAAAAGTCATCGTTGGTGACCTTTTCGTATAGAAAAGTCATCGTTGATGACCTTTTCGTATAGAAAAGTCATCGTTGATGACCTTTTCGTATAGAAAAGACATCGTTGATGACCTTTTCGTATAGTAAATAACCGTTGATGACATTTTCGTATAGAAAAGTCATCGTTGATGACCTTTTCGTATAGAAAAGTCATCGTTGATGACCTTTTCGTATAGAAAAGACATCAACGATGACCTTTTCGTATAGAAAAGTCATCAACGATGACCGTTTCGTATAGAAAAGTCATCAGCGATGACCTTTTCGCATAGAAAAGTCATCGGCGATGACCTTTTCGCATAGAAAAGTAATCAGCGATGACCTTTTCGTAGGGAAAAGTCATCAGCGATGGCCTTTTCGTAGGGAAAAGTCATCAACGATGACCGTTTCGTATAGAAAAGTCATCAACGATGACCGTTTCGTATAGACAAGTCCTCAACGATGACATCAAGTCATCAACAATGACCTTTTCGTATAGAAAAGTTATCAACGTTAACCTGTTTGTATAGAAAAGTCATCAACAATGACCTTTTCGTACAGAAAAGTCATCAGCGATGACCTTTTTGTATAGAAAAGTCATCAGCGATTACCTTTTTGTATAGAAAAGTCATCAGCGATGACCTTTTTGTATAGAAAAGTCATCAGCGATGACCTTTTTGTATATAAATGCCATAAGCGATGACCTTTTTGCATAGAAAAGTCATCAGCGATGACCTTTTCGCATAGAAAAGTCATCGGCGATGACCTTTTCGCATAGAAAAGTAATCAGCGATGACCTTTTCGTAGGGAAAAGTCATCAGCGATGGCCTTTTCGTAGGGAAAAGTCATCAGCGATGACCTTTTCGTAGGGAAAAGTTATCAGCGTTGACCTTTTCGTATAGAAAAGTCATAAACGATGACCTTTTCGTATAGAAAAGTCATCAACGATGGACCTTTCGTATAGAAAATTCATCAAGTGTGACCTTTTCGTACAGAAAGGTCATCAAGGATGACCTTTTCGTACAGAAAGGTCATCAAGGATGACCTTTTCTTATAGAAAGTCATCAACGACGACCTTTTCTTATAGAAAATTGACCAATGATGGCTTTTTCTTATTTATAAGTTTTTCTTAAAATAAATATACAAAATTATTGTTATTAACTTCAAATATTGTTTTATGTATGATTGTACATAATGTGTTCAATTTCCTCCTCTGTGCAATTCTTGTGCGGAATTAATCGCAATTATTTACAAACTACTAGCTAAATATATATTTAACCTGCAGCTGTGCTGTTTAGAGAGATAAACAGTGATAATCAATAAGAAATTATGCGCATATTTGCAAATACGAATACAATTCATGTTCTTGCGATAATGCATTATTTGTTTACCCTCAAGGTCCTGACAACAAATTATCGTGTTTAACTTTTCGCGTAGATATGTTTGTCGGTACAAACATACAAATCAGATAAATTATAACTGCAGTCGCTTATGCTCTATAAGTTGAACTTATCGAAGATCTAATAAACCTCTGTTCGGTACCAATTAAAACTTAATGAATATTACTTATTGTTGTTTAAGCCACAAACTCGGAATGCCATTACAAACACCCTAAGTACACACACTCACATACGCCCACAGAGATATAAAATTCATATTGTAAGCAACCATACATATATGTATGTATATTTGTGTGTATGTGTGGCAGTTGTAACTGCTCCGGGTAGCGGGTAGACCTTCATGTGTCGCGTAATAATGTTGAACCCCCAGAAGCGTTTACATAGAACACCTTAACACGCGTAACTCATTAAGTGTTTGTAACGTTTACTATTATCATCCTTATCCTCATCATCATCGTCGTCCTTGTCGCCATTTTCTTCTCCTTTCGCCTTATCATTGTGGTCGTAAAGTACATACATGTACTTCCACACACCAACACACATATTAAAATATACACTCAACGTAAAAGAAATAGGTTTTGAGTTTGAAGTGAATATTCGTAACTACAAAAGAATTTAACAATTTGTCTAAACATTTTGCCTATATTTTTTTATGAAATTTGTTTTGTCTCTGACTCTACTCAAAATGTAAACAATTTCAAAATATGCTGTCCTGTCTGAAAAATTCCTTTTTTGAGATATGTAAGTTATTTGTGTTTTTATCCCAAGGTATACAAGTTGTGTATTGTGAATACGTCTATTATTTATTCCGAAAAAAATCTTTCGGATGTGACAACATTTATACCTCTAATTTACAAAAAAAATAATCCTGCCCATATTCTAATAACTTGCACTGTATACCCCTAGACTACAATCATTAAAGGTGTTTGTCTTTGTGTGAAAATCCTAATATGTAGGTAAATACATTTACATATGAGCATACGTATAATCATGTATGAGAGTGTGTAGATGTGCTTTGCAGAAAGAAATGAACAAAGGCTTTCAGGCGCGAGTGTCTAAATATGTATGTGTATATGTTAAGCATTAAGCGCTAAGCTTGTAGATCATTTTGTGGTCGTCTTAATGTCATTCGAGATATAAAACAGACAAGTAGACCTCTATGAATACCAACCCCCTCACCTGTATTAAAAGGCGTCTTTTATACAGGAGCACAACATAAATTAGTAAACACAGTGGGTGTCCAAAGAAAAGGCGAATCGTTGAGACAAATTAGGAAGAATGAAAATTCTTATTGAGATGTCATAAACGCTAATTATTATCCTGTACAAAAATCATCAAAGTTGATCTTTTCCTATAGAAAAGACAACAGCGAAGACCGTTGTTGAATTTTCTATACGAAAAGTTCATCGTTGATAACTTTTCTATACGAAAAGATCATCGTTGATGAATTTTCTATACAAAAATGTAGATGACGTTTTCTATACGAAAAGTCACAGTTGATGACTTTTCGAAACGAAAGACTATCGTTAATGACTTTTTAATACAAAAGATCATGGTTGATGACCTTCAATACAAAAATAATATCATTGATGACTTTTCAATACAAAAAGAATATCGTTGATAACATTTCTAAACGAAAAGATCTTTTGTGGATAAATTTTCCATAAGAAAAGGTCGTTGTTGATGACTTTGCTATACGAAAAGATCGTTGTTGTAGACTTTTCTATACGAAGAGATCATCGTTGATGACTTTTCTGTACGAAAAGGTCATCGCTGATGGCTTTTCTATACGAAAAGATCATCGTTTCTATACGATAAGGTCATCGTTGATGACTTTTCTATACGATAAGGTCATCGTTGATGACTTTTCTATACGATAAGGTCATCGTTGATGACTTTTCTATACGATAAGGTCATCGTTGATGACTTTTCTATACGATAAGGTCATCGTTGATGACTTTTCTATACGATAAGGTCATCGTTGATGACTTTTCTATACGAAAAGGTCATCGTGATGACTTTTCTATACGAAAAGGTCATCGTGATGACTTTTCTATACGAAAAGGTCATCGTGATGACTTTTCTATACGAAAAGGTCATCGTGATGACTTTTCTATACGAAAAGGTCATCGTGATGGCTTTTCTATACGAAAAGGTCATCGTCGATGACTTTTCTATACGAAAAGGTCATCGTTGATGACTTTTCTATACGGTCATCGTTGATGACTTTTCTATACGAAAAGGTCATCGTTGATGACTTTTCTATACGAAAAGGTCATCGTTGATGACTTTTCTATACGAAAAGGTCATCGTTGATGACTTTTCTACACGAAAAGGTCATCGTTGATGACTTTTCTACACGAAGAGGTCATCGTTGATGACTTTTCTACACGAAAAGGTCATCGTTGATGACTTTTCTACACGAAAAGGTCATCGTTGATGACTTTTCTACACGAAAAAGTCATCGTTGATGACTTTTCTATACGAAAAGGTCATCGTTGATGACTTTCCTATACGAAAAGGTCATCGTTGATGACTTTTCCATACGAAAAGGTAATCGTTGATGACTTTTCTATACGAAAAGGTCATCGTTGATGACTTTTCTATACGATGACTTTTCTATACGAAAAAGTCATCGTTGATGACTTTTCTATACGAATAGGGCATCGTTGATGACTTTTCTACACGAAAAGGTCATCGTTGATGACTTTTCTATACGAAAAGGTCGTCGTTGATGACTTTCCTATACGAAAAGGTCATCGTTGATGACTTTTCCATACGAAAAGGTCATCGTTGATGACTTTTCTTTTCTATACGAAAAGGTCATCGTTGATGACTTTTCTTTTCTATACGAAAAGGTCATCGTTGATGACTTTTCTATACGAAAAGGTCATCGTTGATGACTTTTCTATACGAAAAGGTCATCGTTGATGACTTTTCTATACGAAAAGGTCATCGTTGATGACTTTTCTTTACGAAAAGGTCATCGTTGATGACTTTTCTATACGAAAAGGTCATCGTTGATGACTTTTCTATACGAAAAGGTCATCGTTGATGACTTTTCTATACGAAAAGGTCATCGTTGATGACTTTTCTATACGAAAAGGTCATCGTTGATGACGTTTCTATACGAAAAGCTGGTGGCGTTGATGACTTTTCTATACGAAAAGGTCATCGTTGATGACTTTTCTATACGAAAAGGTCAACGTTGATGATTTTTCTATACGAAAAGGTCATCGTTGATGACTTTTCTATACGAAAAGGTCATCGTTGATGACTGTTCTATACGAAAAGGTCATCGTTGATGACTATTCTATACGAAAAGGTCATCGTTGATGACTGTTCTATACGAAAAGGTCATCGTTGATGACTTTTCTATACGAAAAGGTCATCGTTGATGACTTTTCTATACGAAAAGGTCATCGTTGATGACTTTTCTATACGAAAAGGTCATCGTTGATGACTTTTCTATACGAAAAGGTCATCGTTGATGACCTTTCTATACGAAAAGGTCATCGTTGATGACTTTTCTATACGAAAAGGTCATCGTTGATGACTGTTCTATACGAAAAGGTCATCGTTGATGACTGTTCTATACCAAAAGGTCATCGTTGGTGACTTTTCTATACGAAAAGGTCATCGTTGATGGCGGTTCTATACGAAAAGGTCATCGTTGATGGCTGTTCTATACGAAAAGGTCATCGTTGATGACTGTTCTATACGAAAAGGTCATCGTTGATGACTTTTCTATTCGAAAAGGTCATCGTTGATGACTTTTCTATTCGAAAAGGTCATCGTTGATGACTTTTCTATTCGAAAAGGTCATCGTTGATGACTTTTCTATTCGAAAAGGTCATCGTTGATGACTTTTCTATACGAAAAGGTCATCGTTGATGACTTTTCTATTCGAAAAGGTCATCGTTGATGACTTTTTTATTCGAAAAGGTCATCGTTGATGACTTTTCTATTGGAAAAGGTCATCGTTGATGAATTTTCTATACGAAAAGATCATCGTTGATGACTTTTCTATAGGAACAGATCACCGCTGATGACTTTTCTATACGAAATGTTCATCGTTGATGACTTTTCTATACGAAAAGATCATCGGTGATGACTTTTCTATACTAAAAGATCACTATCGTTGATGGATTTTCTATACGAAAAAATCATCGTTGATGACGTTTCTGTATGAAAAGATCATCGTTGATGACTTTTCTACACGAAAAGATCATCGTTGATGACTTTTCTATATGAAAAGTCTTTCGTTGATGACTTTTCTAAGGGATAAGGGAGCACAACATAAATTAGTAAAAACAGTGGGTGTCCAAAGAAAAGGCGAACTGTTGAGACAAATTAGGAAAAACGAAAATTCTTATTGAGATGTCAAAAACGGTAATTATTTTCCTGTACAAAAATCATCACAGTTGATCTTTTCCTATAGAAAAGACAACAGCGATGACCGTTGATGGATTTTTCTATGTCATCGTTGATGGCTTTTCTATACGAAAAGGTTATCGCTGATGACTTTGCTACGCGAAAAGGTCATCGTTGATGACTTTTCTATATGCAAATGTCATCGTTGATGGCTTTTCTATACGAAAAGGTCATCGTTGATGACTTTTCTACACGAAAAGGTCATCGTTGATGACTTTTCTATACGTAAAGGTCATCGTTGATGACTTTTCTATACGAAAAGAACATCGTTGATGATGACTTTTCTATACGAAAAGAACATCGTTGATGACTTTTTTATACGAAAAGAACATCGTTGATTACTTTTCTATACGAAAAGAACATCGGTGATTACTTTTCTATACGAAAAGGTCATCGGTGATTACTTTTCTATACGAAAAGGTCATCGGTGATTACTTTTCTATACGAAAAGGTCATCGGTGATGACTTTTCTATACGAAAAGGTCATCGGTGATGACTTTTCTATACGAAAAGGTCATCGGTGATGACTTTTCTATACGAAAAGGTCATCGGTGATGACTTTTCTATACGAAAAAGTCATCGTTGATGACTTTTCTATACGAAAAGGTCATCGTTGATGACTTTTCTATACGAAAAGGTCATCGTTGATGACTTTTCTATACGAAAAGGTCATCGTTGATGACTTTTCTATACGAAAAGGTCATCGTTGATGACTTTTCTATACGAAAAGGTCATCGTTGATGACTTTTCTATACGAAAAGGTCATCGTTGATGACTTTTCTATACGAAAAGGTCATCGTTGATGACTTTTCTATACGAAAAGGTCATCGTTGATGACTTTTCTATACGAAAAGGTCATCGTTGATGACTTTTCTATACGAAAAGGTCATCGTTGATGACTTTTCTATACGAAAAGGTCATCGTTGATGACTTTTCTACACGAAAAGGTCATCGTTGATGACTTTTCTATACGAAAAGGTCATCGTTGATGACTTTTCTATACGAAAAGGTCATCGTTGATGACTTTTCTATACGAAAAGGTCATCGTTGATGACTTTTCTATACGAAAAGGTCATCGTTGATGACTTTTCTATACGAAAAAGTCATCGTTGATGACTTTTCTATACGAAAAGGTCATCGGTGATTACTTTTCTATACGAAAAGTTCATCGTTGATTACTTTTCTATACGAAAAGTTCATCGTTGATGACTTTTCTATACGAAAAGGTCATCGTTGATGACTTTTCTTTACGAAAAGGTCATCGTTGATGATGACTTTTCTATACGAAAAGGTCATCGGTGATTACTTTTCTATACGAAAAGGTCATCGTTGATGACTTTTCTATACGAAAAGGTCATCGTTGATGACTTTTCTATACGAAAAGGTCATCGTTGATGACTTTTCTTTACGAAAAGGTCATCGTTGATGATGACTTTTCTATACGAAAAGGTCATCGTTGATGACTTTTATATACGAAAAGGTCATCGTTGATGACTTTTCTACACGAAAAGGTCATCGTTGATGACTTTTCTATACGTAAAGGTCATCGTTGATGACTTTTCTATACGAAAAGAACATCGTTGATGATGACTTTTCTATACGAAAAGAACATCGTTGATGACTTTTCTATACGAAAAGAACATCGTTGATTACTTTTCTATACGAAAAGAACATCGGTGATTACTTTTCTATACGAAAAGGTCATCGGTGATTACTTTTCTATACGAAAAGGTCATCGGTGATGACTTTTCTATACGAAAAGGTCATCGGTGATGACTTTTCTATACGAAAAGGTCATCGGTGATTACTTTTCTATACGAAAAGGTCATCGTTGATGACTTTTCTATACGAAAAGGTCATCGTTGATGACTTTTCTATACGAAAAGGTCATCGTTGATGACTTTTCTATATGAAGAGGGCATCGTTGATGACTTTTCTATACGAAAAGGGCATCGTTGATGACTTTTCTATACGAAAAGGTCATCGTTGATGACTTTTCTATACGAAAAGGTCATCGTTGATGACTTATCTATACGAAAAGGTCATCGTTGATGACTTTTCTACACGAAAAGGTCATCGTTGATGACTTTTCTATACGTAAAGGTCATCGTTGATGACTTTTCTATACGAAAAGAACATCGTTGATGATGACTTTTCTATACGAAAAGAACATCGTTGATGATTTTTCTATACGAAAAGAACATCGTTGATTACTTTTCTATACGAAAAGAACATCGGTGATTACTTTTCTATACGAAAAGGTCATCGGTGATGACTTTTCTATACGAAAAGGTCATCGTTGATGACTTTTCTATACGAAAAGGTCATCGTTGATGACTTTTCTATACGAAAAGGTCATCGTTGATGACTTTTCTTTACGAAAAGGTCATCGTTGATGACTTTTCTATACGAAAAGGTCATCGTTGATGACTTTTCTTTACGAAAAGGTCATCGTTGATGACTTTTCTATACGAAAAGGTCATCGTTGATGACGTTTCTATACGAAAAGCTGGTGGCGTTGATGACTTTTCTATACGAAAAGGTCATCGTTGATGACTTTTCTATACGAAAAGGTCAACGTTGATGATTTTTCTATACGAAAAGGTCCTCGTTGATGACTTTTCTATACGAAAAGGTCATCGTTGATGACTGTTCTATACGAAAAGGTCATCGTTGATGACTATTCTACACGAAAAGGTCATCGTTGATGACTGTTCTATACGAAAAGGTCATCGTTGATGACTGTTCTATACGAAAAGGTCATCGTTGATGACTTTTCTATACGAAAAGGTCATCGTTGATGACTTTTCTATACGAAAAGGTCATCGTTGATGACTTTTCTATACGAAAAGGTCATCGTTGATGACCTTTCTATACGAAAAGGTCATCGTTGATGACTTTTCTATACGAAAAGGTCATCGTTGATGACTTTTCTATACGAAAAGGTCATCGTTGATGACTGTTCTATACGAAAAGGTCATCGTTGATGACTGTTCTATACCAAAAGGTCATCGTTGGTGACTTTTCTATACGAAAAGGTCATCGTTGGTGACTTTTCTATACGAAAAGGTCATCGTTGATGGCTGTTCTATACGAAAAGGTCATCGTTGATGACTGTTCTATACGAAAAGGTCATCGTTGATGACTTTTCTATTCGAAAAGGTCATCGTAGATGACTTTTCTATTCGAAAAGGTCATCGTTGATGACTTTTCTATACGAAAAGGTCATCGTTGATGACTTTTCTATTCGAAAAGGTCATCGTTGATGACTTTTCTATTCGAAAAGGTCATCGTTGATGACTTTTCTATTGGAAAAGGTCATCGTTGATGAATTTTCTATACGAAAAGATCATCGTTGATGACTTTTCTATAGGAACAGATCACCGCTGATGACTTTTCTATACGAAATGTTCATCGTTGATGACTTTTCTATACGAAAAGATCATCGTTGATGACTTTTCTATACTAAAAGATCACTATCGTTGATGGATTTTCTATACGAAAAAATCATCGTTGATGACGTTTCTGTATGAAAAGATCATCGTTGATGACTTTTCTACACGAAAAGATCATCGTTGATGACTTTTCTACACGAAAAGATCATCGTTGATGACTTTTCTATATGAAAAGTCTTTCGTTGATGACTTTTCTAAGGGATAAGGGAGCACAACATAAATTAGTAAACACAGTGGGTGTCCAAAGAAAAGGCGAACTGTTGAGACAAATTAGGAAAAACGAAAATTCTTATTGATATGTCAAAAACGGTAATTATTTTCCTGTACAAAAATCATCAAAGTTGATCTTTTCCTATAGAAAAGACAACAGCGATGACCGTTGATGGATTTTTCTATGTCATCGTTGATGGCTTTTCTATACGAAAAGGTTATCGCTGATGACTTTGCTACGCGAAAAGGTCATCGTTGATGACTTTTCTATATGCAAATGTCATCGTTGATGGCTTTTCTGTACGAAAACATCATCGTTGATGACTTTTCTATACGAAAAGATCATCGTTGATGACTTTTCTACACGAAAAGATCGTCGTTGATGGATGTTCTATACGAAAAGATCATCGTTGATGACGTTTCTGTATGAAAAGATCATCGTTGATGACTTTTCTACACGAAAAGATCATCGTTGATGACTTTTCTACACGAAAAGATCATCGTTGATGACTTTTCTACACGAAAAGATCATCGTTGATGACTTTTCTATATGAAAAGTCTTTCGTTGAAGATCAACGATGACTTTTCTATACGAAAAGATCATCGTTGATGACTTTTCTATTCGAAAAGGTCATCGTTGATGACTTTTCTATACGAAAAGTTCATCGTTGATGACTTTTCTATACGAAAAGTTCATCGTTGATGACTTTTCTATACGAAAAGCTGGTGGCATTGATGACTTTTCTATATGAAACTATCATCGTTGATGACTTTTCTATATGAAAATATCATCGTTGATGACTTTTCTATATGAGAAGATCATCGTTGATGACTTTTCTATATGAAAAGATCATCGTTGATGACTTTTCTATATGAAAAGATCATCGTTGATGACTTTTCTATTTGAAAATATCATCGTTGATGACTTTTCTATATGAAACTATCATCGTTGATTACTTTTCTATATGAAAAGATCATCTTTGATGACTTTTCTATACAAAAAGATCATCGTTGATGACTTTTCTATACGAAAATATCAATGTTTCTATACGATAAGGTCATCGCTGATGACTTTTCTATACGAAAAGATCATCGCTGATGACTTTTCTATACTAAAAGATTATCGTTGATGATTTTTCAATAGGAAAAGATCATAGGTGATGACTTTTCTATATGAAAAGGTCACCGTTGATGACTTTTTTATAAGAAAAGGTCATCGTTGATGACTTTTCTATACCAAAAGGTCATCGGTGATGACTTTTCTATGCGAAAAGGTCATCGTTGATGACTTTTCTATGCGAAATGGTCATCGTTGATGACTTTTCTATGCGAAAAGGCCATCGTTGATGACTTTTCTATGCGAAAAGGTCATCGTTGATGACTTTTCTATACGAAAAGGTCATCGTTGTTGACTTTTCTATACGAAAAGGTCATCGTTGATCGAAAAGGTCATCGTTGATGACTTTTCTATACGAAAAGGTCACCGTTGATGACTTTTTTATAAGAAAAGGTCATCGTTGATGACTTTTCTATGCGAAAAGATCATCGTTGATGACTTTTCTATACGAAAAGATCATCGTTGATGACTTTTCTATACGAAAAGGTCATCGTTGATGACTTTTCTATACGAAAAGGTCATCGTTGATGACTTTTCTATACGAAAAGGTCATCGTTGATGACTTTTCTACACGAAAAGGCACCGTTGATGACTTTTCTATGTGAAAAGTTCATGGTTGATAAGTTTTCTATACGAAAGGGTCATCGCTAGTGAATTTTCTATACAAACATGTCATCGTTTATGAACTTTCTTATAGATAAGTCATTAACATAAAACTTTTTCTCGTGGAAAGCTAATGCAATTTTTTTCGAAAATAGTTCATTTACAATAGGTTGTGGTGATAACTTTCTCTTTCTACCCACTGTTTCAAATAAAATTTATGGAAATTAATGGCACATATTGTGGACTTCAAATGCACAGCACAGTAAGTCCCTTTGCAATACTGACTGACACTCGCTTTCGCTTCTAATGACTCAGACAGAGATATAATGACTAAAGAAGGAATATTTAAATAGTAACGACAAGTTCAAAGGTTACCGGGTACCGAGGCAACAAATTTATTACACCTACATACACATTCCCCAACCTCAGAATGAAGTAAGTTTCTTCAAAGCTTTTATATAGACAAATTTCAACATACGAGTTACTGAAATGCGCATAAATAAAGATAAGAAAAAGTTTTGCTGTAATTTTTCGCTGAGGTAATTAATGAAACTTTACTACCCCAACGTCTTACTCAAGAGAGCGGTCGGGGGAGTTGGGTTTTGTAATGTTACATATTTTCCTTCAGAAAAAGATTAGATTTATGGCTGAGACAATGCCACTAATAAAATTACCATATTTTTGTTAATAAACCAAATAATGTAAAAAGCCTAACTTTTCTTCACCAAATGTATACCTTTTATTGTAGAAGGTAGGCCAAATGAGGCACCTATGAGCAAAATAAATATAGTTTTAGGAAATATAAAGTCTATTGTATGTTAAACTTCTCGTATTGTTTGCTGTAATGGGACAAAAGATGACTTAAGGGATGAACGAGTATGAATGAATCATCCTCTTCAGTTACTTGACGCCCATATGAATTTTTAAAAAGGTGATAAAATAGATATCCTTCACATATATATTCCGTTGCGTAACTTGTGACGGCAGAGGAGTTTTGGGAATTATGGATTTATTGTTTTGTTGTTATTTGATAAAAGTTTTGCTCATGAGGACAATCATGGGCCTGTAGATTAAATTACAGTTTACAGTGGAGAATATAGAACACATATGTACCAAAGGTGTAAGGACAAAGCCTTTTAGAAAGTGCTTTATATAAAAGTTTATAAAATATTCTGAAAAATGTAAGGCATATTTTGGTCAAAAGAGCTAAAATGAATGATTAGTTTTTCGTATACAAAAGTCATCAAAGATAACATTTTCGTATGTGAAAGTTATCAACGATGAGCTTTTGGTATTGAAAGACGTCAATGCGAGATTTGTATAGAAAAGTTATCAACGATTATCTTTTCGTATAGAAAAGTAATCAACGATGACCTTCTCGTATAGAAAAGTCATCAACGATGACCTCTTCGTATAGAAAAGTCATCAACGATGACCTTTTCGTATAGAAAAGTCATCAACGATGACTATTTTATTATTCTTTAAAGACCATTTTTGGTCTTATATAATATTTATATAATATTTTCCACATAAATTTATGTAAAGCAATTAAGTCACCTTAATTAAATCTCTAATGACCTTTCAGCGCACACATAAATACGTGCATACTTACACATACTAAGTAAGCAAATATGCTTGGGTGTGTACACATACATAGTTGCTCATCCTTTGGGTCGATGTGAGACAACAAACACTTGGGTAAACGCAACGCAACCAAAATTAAGGTGTTAACACAACTTATGGCTTCTTCCTTTACACAAGAATATGTAAATGGCCTTTCGTGTAGGCTTCAGTGTGTGTTTGTATGCGAGTGTGTGACCATGCAAATTTATATACAGTCTTTGTTGTGTGGCACAAAGTTGAGATGACATAAAAGCCGACCACAAACTCAACAATTAAGGCTCAAACGCGAAAAGTTATAACGCATAATACAAACATACATGTCACCACATGGACCAGTAGATATATATGGGTCACTACATGGAAAATTCTAATTTATCTTTCAATAATAAGTGACCTGATTATTAGCATATTGATATTTTGTACGACATTCATCAACGGTGACCTTTGCTATTGAAAAGTCATCAACGATGACCTTTTCGTATAGAAAAGTCATCAACGATGACCTTTTCGTATGGAAAAGTCATCAACGATGACCTTTTCGTATAGAAAAGTCATCAACGATGACATTTTCGTATAGAAAAGTCAACAACGATGACCTTTTCGTATAGAAAATTCATCAACGATGATCTTTTCGTATAGAAAAGCCATCAACGATAATCTTTTCTCAAAGTCATCAACGAGGACCTTATCGTATAGAAAAGTCAACAACGAGGACCTTTTCCTACAGAAAAGTCATCAACGATGACCTTTTCATATAGAAAATTCATCAACGATGACCTTTTCATATAGAAAAGTCACCACCGATGACCTTTTCATATAGAAAAGTCATCAACGATGACCTTTTCATATAGAAAAGTCGTCAACGATGACCTTTTCATATAGAAAAGTCATCAACGATGACCTTTTCATATAGAAAATTCATCAACGATGACCTTTTCATATAGAAAAGTCACCACCGATGACCTTTTCATATAGAAAAGTCATCAACGATGACCTTTTCATATAGAAAAGTCGTCAACGATGACCTTTTCGTATAGAAAAGTCATCAACAATGACCTTTTCGTATAAAAAATGAAAAACGATGACCTTTTCATATAGAAAAGTCATCAACGATGACCTTTTCATATAGAAAAGTCGTCAACGATGACCTTTTCGTATAGAAAAGTCATCAACAATGACCTTTTCGTATAAAAAATGAAAAACGATGAACTTTTGGTATAGAAAAGTCATCAACGATGACCTTTCGTATAGAAAAGTCATCAACGATGACCTTTTCGTATAGAAAAGTCATCAACGATGATATTTTCGTACAGAAAAGTCATCAACGATCATCTTTTCGTATAGAATAGTCATCAACGATGACCTTTTCATATAGAAAAGTCATCAACGATGACCTTTTCGTATAGAAAAGTCATCAACGATGGCCTTTTCGTATAGAAAAGTCATCAACGATGACCTTTTCGTATAGAAAAGTCATCAACGATGACCTTTTCGTATAGAAAAGTCATCAACGATGACCATTTCGGATAGAAAAGTCATCAACGATGACCCTTTCGTAAAGAAAAGTCATCAACGATGACCTTTTCGTAAAGAAAAGTCATCAACGATGACCTTTTCGTAAAGAAAAGTCATCAACGATGACCTTTTCGTAAAGAAAAGTCATCAACGATGACCTTTTCGTAAAGAAAAGTCATCAACGATGACCTTTTCGTATAGAAAAGTCATCAACGATGACCTTTTCGTATAGAAAAGTCATCAACGATGACCTTTTCGTATAGAAAAGTCATCAACGATGACCTTCTCGTATAGAAAAGTCATCAACGATGACCTTTTCGCATAGAAAAGTCATCAACGATGACCTTTTCGTATAGAAAAGTCATCAACGATGACGTTTTCGTATAGAAAAGTCATAAACGATGACCTTTTCGTATAGAAAAGTCATCAACGATGACGTTTTCATATAGAAAAGTCATCAACGATAATCTATTCCTATAGAAAAGTCATCAACGATAATCTATTCCTATAGAAAAGTCATCAACGATTATAATTTTATAAAAAGTCATCAACGATGACCTTTTCGTATAGAAAAGTCATCAACGATGACCTTTTCGTATAGAAAAGTCATCAACGATGACCTTTTCGTATAGAAAAGTCATCAACGATGACCTTTTCGTATAGACCTTTTCATATAGAAAAGTCATCAACGATGACCTTTTCGTACCTACAAGTTTTATATTCTAAATAAATGTTATGTACAAAACGGTAGGCATCCAATGATTTTTGTACAAATTGTAGCTTTGCAAAACAATCTTTGAATGTCTCTCTTCAAAAACTATAATATTGTCTGAAGAATATTTTATAATTGGGGTATCTATGGTGGTTATATCAAAATCAGGGCAGATGTGATCAAAGATGTACCGAAACCCGGTTAAGTAATATGTATTCTGGAATTGGGGTATCAATATATGATGGGTTAGTCCATTTCGCCTCTATGTGTTTCAAGAGGTATCCAAGAAATGTGTCTGGTAGAAAAGACAGCCAGATCAAAGCAGTCGCCTCGAAACTTTACAAGAATCTCTGACACCTGATGCAGAAGAGTCACCCACATCAAAACCAAAGTATGACCCACATATCCTTCTATAGCTATAGTTTATTATCTTTACAAATGTTACGGACTGACTCGTCATGGTTATAGTTGGTCTACACACCCACGCACACCTTGATAGACAAACATACATAATTTACCTAGACACTAATTTACTTACCGCACGTCCATGCAAACACACATTTAATAAAGCTTTTGTGCGTATGTGGGAGTTCTATGTGTAAGCGTGTGCGGTGGTCTCTGCATATTTACTTTGATGGATATATGAGTACTCGTACATATAGTAAATTTAAAATTGAAAACCCACTCCAGCTATACACACGCAAAACGCGTGAACACACATTAAAACAAACACATAGACTCACCCACACTTTGTTACGAGTAGCTATGACGTCTATAAGAGAATGGAAATGTGTGAGTATACCCCTGGGTATGCATGTGTTGGGGAGGACATCGTCGTCATCGTCCTCGGCGTCATCATCATCACATCGCATAGACATTGTGGCGACAAACAATGAATGATGAACGGTCCATTTTAAATTCGAAAGTAAGTGTGAGAATGAGTCTTTGAATGTGTTGGGGTTTTGTGTAAGTGTGTGTGCTTGTGGGTGCGTATATATTTAACATAAATTTTAATTTTTCAATGTGATTTGCTTAGGAAAATGTCGGCAAAGTGATTTTTGGCCTTGTCTTTGGCGAGTGAGGAAGTCGTCTTCGTCTTTGGTGTTAGAAACTAACTTGATATTCACAAACTATGAATGCTGAGAGGGTTTTTCACGTTCATCATTGAAGAAAATGAGTGAAATTTTAAACAATTAACAATTTAATTGCAACTTGAACTATCAAAGATTTTCACGGAATTGATTTAAAGCACATGTTTGTATTCAACCTCAATCTTTAGGAGGGGAAAATTGTCTGCTCTTGGTATAACACCGTGCAAAAAATGCTAAATTTTTCTTCATCCAATGTACGAGACTATATAGAAGAGAAACTATATGCCAACAGTAGATAAACTGCATACTCAGTTATTTATTTCGTGATCATTTTATATTCGAAGGATACAATTTTTGAAATATATTTTATTGCTCTATTACAATGTGAATTGAATTGAAATTTTTATATTAACTAAAAAGGAAGATTTCCTGCTATTCATTAAAATTTTTGGAATAATATGCGAAGCTTACAACAAAATGTCCTTTTAAACTTTTATCCTGGAATATTCTTCAAAGTTGTGAGTCTAAAAGTATACAAAAATACATGTTACAGGACTGTAACGACACAAAACACATTAAAATTGTAGGGCCTCAACAAACACGTTCCAACGTGATTTATCTTGGGCAAGGAATTTTATCTCGCCCCAGCTTCTGTTCATGGTTGCAGCTTCTATATCGATTTGTCGTCTTCATGTATGTGCATGTCTCCCTCGTCTACGGTTGCCTGCGGTTTCCAGTCGATGACATTTCGGGTTATCTCGTTTACTGGCCTTCGTAGAATGTGGCCAATCTAGTTCCACTTACGTTTCTTTATTTTTCTGACTATCGAAAGTTAGCTTGTTTTGGCCCATAAACTGTTGTTTGAGATTATACTTGCCCGGAGGATACGCATTATTCTTCGGAGGCACTGATTAGCAAACACCTGCAATGTCTGGATAGCTCGTGGCGCAGCGTTCCAAGTTTCGCAGCCATATAATAGGACTCATTTTACGTTTGTGTCGAAAATTTTTAGTTTTACTCAGCGGTATAGGCCTGGGGGCTCCAAACGGATTTCAGTCGGCCAAAGATTTGTCTTGCCTTTAAAATACGGCATTCATAAAATTCATTCAATTTCAGACGAAATATTTATTTTAATATAAATGAAAAATCACCCCAAAAAACGTAATTAATTTTTTGGGGCCATTTTTCATTTCTTGTTTTTAGGGTCATTCTTCATTTTTTTAAAAATGAAGAATATCCCCAAAGTAAAAAAGCAATAAAGCCCCAAAAATGTATGGAAAAGGCCCCAAATTTATGTGTTGTTGTAACCAATATAAATTTTTGGGGCCATTTTTCATTTGGGGCAATTTTTCATTGGGGCCACATTTCACGAAGCCGTTGTTGTAACCAATATAAATTTTTGGGGCCATTTTTCATTTGGGGCAATTTTTCATTGGGGCCACATTTCACGAAGCCGTTGACATGGTCAATACAGGACTTATATGGTCTAAAACGTCGGAATGAAATTGGGCCCCATGAAATTACACCTCAATATTTTTATGAATATGAGCCCCAAAAAATAACATATCAAACAACAACAATTTTATTTGGGACTTAATTTCATTTTTTGTCTGCTTTTTGGGGTTTAATTTCATTTCTTGTCCGCTTTTTGGGGCTTATTTTCATCTATAAATTTAAAAACAGGAGATGCTAAGCATAAAAGATTTTTTTCGCGTAGCCAATTTTGAATCCTGTCCATAGGAGAAAGTCTTAAACAGAGGCCGCAGGCCGTAGGCCGACCGCACAGGAAAAGATTTATAATAAGAAAATAGGTTCGCATACGTGTATTACTGCTAACTCCCCAGATTTACGAAGAGGCAATTTCTTAGTTTTTTGGGGTTTATTTTCATTTTATGCTGTTTTCTTGATTGGGGTGTAATTTCCTAAATCAGTTTTTGTAAGGAAAATAGGCCCCACATTTGGGGCGCACTTTCATTTTTAATTTGGGGTGCATTTTCTTGGGGTCCAACTTCCGGCCGCCGTCTAAAACCTGCCTGCCCGTTTCTCAGTGTTGGTGTAACTGCGTCCGAAATACGCTTTGCTATGATGTGAGCGATTATTTTATTAACCATGCTAAGGAGTGTTATTCCTCGCCAGTTGTTTCGATCCGTGAGGTCGCATTTTTTGGGTATTTTAAATATCACAGCTTCTTTAAGCTCTTCGGGTAGTGACTTAGTGGCCCAAAAATTGTTATAAGCGGTAAGATGATCTCTGCACTGACAGATCGGATCATTAACGGTTAAGAAATAACAATTATTTAAATTCCATAGCCTGTATAAAATATCCAAGAAACTGAGCCAAAAATAATTAAAAAAAATATTCCCTTCCACAAAATAGACTGCATACAATTGAAAATAGTGCTAAAAATCCAGCTTGAGCAAAAAAATTGTATGGACATTAAATTATTAATTGAGCCAACTTGACGAAACGAATGATGCAGAAGTTCTTATTTTTGGGGCGTCCAATTCACAGAGTTGAGTCCCAACCAATGAGCTGAAAAATGCTGTACTGTGTTACGAAACAATATTTTTTAGCATTTTCCTTACTTTTATAAAATAGACATGTTTTCTTCGTTAGGATATTAACTTTTAAAAAAATGAAAAAATAACGAATTTTTTGAAAAAACATTTTTTTACAACTGTTAGATACTAAAACCTCTTTCTACGTGAATGGGATATATCCAACATTTGTAGCCCTCATAATTTCCTAAAATTTAACGCGTATCCCAGCTCTATCGGGAATCGAAATACTAAAGGTACTATCCATATACTAAAGGCAGCTTCCATGAAAATTGGAATTTAAAAAATTTACCTTAACATTTTTTTTAGTATTTTTTTCGTGTTTAGGACACTAAATTACACCAGACAATGTTATGCATAGCCCTAAGGCATATTTTTGGTAAACTAGTACTATCAGAGAAAATATTAATACCGACTTTAGTCAGAACATTAATTTTCAGTAATTCTGCTAATAGCTAAGAGTTTTACCTGGTAAATACTAAAGGTAAACCTTTGTACATTGTTATCAACCACAACGTTGTCAGAGCAATAAGTATCGTAACACTCATTTGTATTACACGTGTTCTTCTTTATATTATCCCACTTCTGTGGCCGTTGCTTGCACCTTGACTTATTTTTGGGACAAGTGGCTTGTTTGTGTTGCAGAAACTTGTTCCACAGTTTCTTCTATATCCCATCAAGATCGCACCTTCATTTCAGGTCTTTTTCTTAAAGAAACCTGTTGAATGTGACACTAAATAGGTGACATTTATACTTAAAATATCTATTGGGAGTTGTTTTAAGAGCATTAAAAATGTAACAAAATATCTGTAAATTAGTATTTCCCAGTAATAGGTTAATGATCTGAATGATTGGAAAACACATTTTGTATTAGAGAACTGACTGTAGGATTTGTGCCAAACGCCCATTCAGCAAAACCAAAAAACTTCCTGGATAACAGTCAAACGCGTAAATTGTTTCACAGGCTTTTGAGAAATTTGCAGACTGCTAACTTGCTTCCTCATATATGCCTCTGTAGGTACATACATTTCTTTACTTGATTTGGTCCAATAATTTCCAGCACCGAACAATAATCAAACTTTGTTAATTCCTTTGCACGTACAACAAAATAATACATGTCTACAACAACAACAACAATAAAACCAGCAGCAGTATTTGTAACAACACCGGAAATCATAGTAATGGCAACAACAACAATAACAGAAAGAACAACAACAGCAATAACGTCTAAAATAAAAGAGGGCAACAACTTTTTATTGCGTTGCTGATGCAGAACTGTTGTTCATTTCTGGCACGGAATACCGACTACGAACGCTCTTATTAATTTTCCAATCAATTAAGTTTTGTTGGATTGACTTGACTGAGTGACTGACTGAATGAATGCTCACGCATGTTGTTGATTGGGCAACAAATTCAAATAGAGAAAAACAGGAAAACATCGAACATTGAACATGGATCGTGCAAGAATAGGCAAATTCGAAATTTGCAGAGCCACTATGCGCAAAGAAAAACATTCTTCTATATAAGTCATTCTATATAAGGTAATTATCGAGCCCTTACACAAGAATTTCCTTAATACAAATCATCATGTCAAAAATAATTTTCAGTTGTGATAAAGAAAATTTCGTTTACCAGAAATGTTTAGTGTCACTGCTTCTGCGTTTTGTCACTGCTTCTTTGTGTGAATGGGGATTAGAACAAGTAAGAAAGATCAGTCCGGTAAGACGAGTATCGAATCCCCTCACCTTCAGTATATAATTTAAATTCAGTCAATAGACATTGACTTCAGTCAATAGATAATGACTTTCAGTCAATAGATAATGACTTTCAGTCAGTAGATAATGACTTTCAGTCAATAGACATCGGCTTTCAGTCAATAGACATTGATTTTCAGTAAATAGACCTTGACTTTCAGTCAATAGTAATTGACTTCCAGTCAATAGTCGTTGACTTTCAGTTAATACTCATCGACTTTCAGTAAATAGTCAATGACTTTCAGCCACTAGTCATTGACTATGAGTCAATAGACAATGACTTTCAGTCAATAGCCATTGACATTCAGTCAATAGTCATTGAATTTCAGTCAATAGTCATTGACTTCGCGTCAATAGTCATTGACTTTCTGTCAATAGTCATTGACTTTCTGTCAAAAGTCATTGAATTTCTGTCAAAAGTCATTGACTTTCAGTCAATAGACATTGACTTTCAGTCAAAAGTCATTGATATTCAGTCAGTAGTCATTGACTCTCAGTCAATAGGCATTGACCTCCAGTCAATAGACATTGACCTCCAGTCAATAGACAGTGACCTCCAGTCAATAGACATTGACATCCAGTCAATAGACATTGACTTCCAATTAATAGATATGGACTTTCAGTCAAAAGTTATTGACTTCCGGTCAATAGATGTTGACTTTCAGTCAAAAGACAATGACTTTCAGTCAATAGTCATTGACTTTCAGTCAAAAGTCATTAACTTTCAGTCAATAGTCATCTACTTTCAGTTACTAGTCATTGACTTTCAGTCAATAGACAACTGAGTTGAAATTGAAACTTTTAGTCAATAATAATATTGTCAGTCAATAGACATTGACTTCCAATTAATAGATATGGACTTTCAGTCAATAGGTATTGACTTCCGGTCAATAGCTGTTGACTTTCAGTCAATAGACATTGATTTTCAGTTAATAGACATTGACTTCCAGTCAATAGATATGGAAATTCAGTCAATAGTAATTGACTTCCAGTCAATAGATTGGAATTTCAGTCAAAAGACAATGACTTTCAGTCAATAGTCATTGACTTTCAGTCAATAGTCATTGACTTTTAGTCAAAAGTCATTGGCATTCAGTCAATAGTTATTGACATTCAGTCAATACTCATTGACTCTCATTCAATAGACATTGACCTCCAGTCAATAGACATTGACCTCCAGTCAATAGACATTGACCTCCAGTCAATAGACATTGACCTCCACTCAGTAGACATTGACCTCCAATCAATAGACAATGACCTCCAGTCAATAGTCATTGACTTTCAGTCAATAGAAATTGACTTTCATACAATAGACAATGACTTTCAGTCAATAGATATCGACATTCAGTCAATAGTCGTTGACTTTCAGTTAATAGTCATCGACTTTCATTGATATTGACTTTCAGTCAATTAATATTGACTTTCAGTCAATTAATATTGACTTTTAGTCAATTAATATTGACTTTCAGTCAATTGATATTGACTCTTTCAATAGACATTGACTGAAACTCAACAGGCATTGACTTTCAATAGTGATTGACTTTTTGTCAATAGTAATTAACTTTTTGTCAATAGTAATTGAATTTCAGTCAACAATCATTGACTTTCATCCACCTATAAAATAATCATGTAATTCCAGTTTATCTTCATTGACCAACATTCAATATACAGTGACCATCTGTCAATAGACAATAGTCGTTGATAAGTGATCCGCCGAACATACTTATATTCTTAAGTCACTCCGTTGTGTTACACTTCCCGTTATCCTTAAATTAATGACACATTATTTGTGAGAAATTACCTTCACTTACTTCCTCAAGGATCATGTTTACATAAAACATGTACTAATTTAAAAAATAATTGTCCTTGTTTTGTAAAAGTCAATTAAGTTAAATTTGAATTTTGTTCTTTGCGTTTAATACTCGTAATAAAATCAGATGAATTTAAACACTTTAGATGTGACAAAGCCAACACAACCCATACATCTACTTCATTCTCAGTATATCTGTATATAGTCAGGATTTTAAGCACTTTCTCTATCTCTTTTGTGTCTGAAGCAAAGCTGTAGATATTGAATAGAAGATAAAAATTAACTTTCAGCAACAGATATTCAATTTCTGTCAATAGTCATTGACTTTCAGTCAATAGACATTGACTTTCAGTCAATAGACATTGACTTTCAGTTAATGGACATTGACTTGCAGTCAATAGACATTGACTTGCAGTCAATAGACATTGAAATTTAGTCAATAAAAATTGTCTTTCAGTCAATAGACATTGACATTCAATCAATAGACATTGACTTTCAGTTAATATACACCGACTTTCAGTCAATATACATTGACTTTAAGACAATAGGCATTAACTTTCAGCCAATAAACTTTGACCTTCAGTCAATGGACATTGACCTTTAGTCAATAGTAATTATCTATTAATGAATAGTAATTGACTTTTAGTCAATAATAATATTGTCAATCAATAGACATTGACTTTCAGTGAATATACATTTACTTCCACTCAATAGATATTGACTTTCAGTCAATAGTTATTGACTTTCTGTCAATAGTTATTGACTTTCTGTCAATAGTTATTGACTTTCTGTCAATAGATATTGACTTTCTGTCAATATATATCGAAATTTCAATCAACAGACATTAACTTTCAGTCAATAGACATTGCCATTCAGTCAATAGTAATTGACTTTCAGTCAATAGTCATTGACTTTCAGTCAAAATCATTGACTTTCAGTCACTAGTCATTGACTTTGAGTCAATAGACATTGACTTTGAGTCAATAGATATTGACTTTGAGTCAATAGACTTTGACTTTAAGTCAATATACATTGACTTTGAGTCAATAGACATTGACATTCAGTAAATAGACGCTGATTTCCAGTCAATAGATATGGACTTTCAGTAAATAGACATTGACTTCCAGTCAATAGATATGGACTTTCAGTCAATAGATATGGACTTTCAGTCAATAGATATTGACTTTCAGTCAATATATATTGAAATATAGTCAATAGTCAGTAACTTTTAGTCAATAGAAATTGACTTTCAGTCATTAGACACTGAGTTTCAGTCAATAGACATTGACTTTCCGTCAATAGACATTAACTTTCAGCCAATAGACATTGACTTTCAGTCAGTAGACATTGACATTTAGTCAATAGACATTAATTTTTAGTCAATACACATTGAATTTCAGTCAATAGACATTGACTTTGAGTCAATTAACATTGAATTTTAGTCGGTGGACATTGACTATTAGTCAATATTAATTGACTATCAGTCAATAGTAGTTGACTATTAGTCAATAGTAGTTGACTATTAGTCAATAGTAAATGACTATTAGTTAATAGTAATTGACTATTAGTCAATAGTAATTCACTATAAGTCAATAGTAATTGACTATAAGTCAATAATAATTGACTATAAGTCAATAGTAATTGACTATAAGTCAATAGTAATTGACTATAAGTCAATAGTAATTGACTATAAGTCAATAGTAATTGACTCAATAGTAATTGACTATTAGTCAATAGTAATTGACTTTTAGTCAATAATAATATTGTCAGTCAATAGACATTGACTTCCAGTAATTAGACATTGACTTTCAATTAATAGATATGGACTTTCAGTCAAAAGTTATTGACTTCCGGTCAATAGATGTTGATTTTCAGTCAATAGACATTGATTTTCAGTTAGTAGACATTGACTTCCAGTCAATAGATATATAATTTCAGTCAAAAGACAATGACTTTCAGTCAATAGTCATTGACTTTCAGTCAATAGTCATTGACTTTCAGTCAATAGACAACTGAGTTTAAATTGAAACTTTTAGTCAATAATAATATTGTCAGTCAATAGACATTGACTTCCAATTAATAGATATGGACTTTCAATCAATAGGTATTGACTTCCGGTCAATAGCTGTTGACTTTCAGTCAATAGACATTGATTTTCAGTCAATAGTCATTGAATTCCAGTCAATAGATTGGAATTTAAGTCAAAAACAATTCAGTCAATAGTAATTGACTTTTAGTCAAAAGTTATTGACATTCAGTCAATAGTCATTGACTCTCAGTCAATAGACATTGACCTCCAATCAATAGACATTGACCTCCAATCAATAGACAATGACCTCCAGTCAATAGTCATTGACTTTCAGTCAATAGACATTGACTTTCATACAATAGACAATGACTTTCAGTCAATAGATATCGACATTCAGTCAATAATCATTGACTTTCAATCAATTGATATCGACTTTCAGTCAATTAATATTGACTTTCAGTCAATTTATATTGACTTTTAGTCAATTAATATTGACTTTCAGTCAATTGATATTGACTCTCACTCAATAGACATTGACTGAAGCTCAACAGGCATTGACTTTCAATAGTGATTGACTTTTTGTCAATAGTAATTAACTTTTTGTCAATAGTAATTAACTTTTTGTCAATAGTAATTGAATTTCAGTCAACAATCATTGACTTTCATCCACCTATAAAATAATCATGTAATTCCAGTTTATCTTCATTGACCAACAGTCAATATACAGTGACCATCAGTCAATAGACAATAGTCGTTGATAAGTGATCCGCCGAACATACTTATATTCTTAAGTCACTCCGTTGTGTTACACTTCCCGTTATCCTTAAATGAATGACACATTATTTGTGAGAAATAACCTTCACTTACTTCCTCAAGGATCATGTTTACATAACACATGTACTAATTTTAAAAATAATTGTCCTTGTTTTGTAAAAGTCAATTAAGTTAAATTTGAATTTTGTTCTTTGTGTTTAATACTCGTAATAAAATAAAATGAATTTAAACACTTTAGATGTGACAAAGCCAACCCAACCTATACATCCACTTCATTCTCAGTATATCTGTATATAAAAAAATTTGTTCAGCCTGGCAATTTTTTCTAAGAACGTTTTCTATATTTACCTATGCCAGCAAAAAGATCACACCGCCCTCGTACAAAATTGCTTCTAAAGAATTGCCACATGCAATGTCCGCCAACATATTCGTGGCTGAACAATGGACGTCAAAAGCTACTGACCAAATTGTATTCAACCGTAACCATGTTGATTGTTGGGGTATAAAATGGTGAAAGTTGATTGGAGAAATATGGGCGGTTTGAGGACGCCAATGTTGGAGCTCGCATTGAACGGAGGCTGTATGAAGGTGGGTTTGATGCATAATTGCGAGAAATCACCTATGCCAGTGGTGGAGGGAGTGAGGGGCGAAAGAGCTTTCAGCGCTATTTGATTTCGATGCAATATTTTTTTCATCGCGCTGTGGGTGTTTGCCTGAGCTCATCCAGAGTGTTTACCTGCCTGACGACTATGCGTTCAGGCTAAATGAACCTTTTTTTGTGAGTTACACACTTGTGTGCATTGACTTCATATGGCAGCTTCGTGTTTGTTCGCCTCAGTTTGCCTCTTTTTTGTAGACAGTTACTTTGACTACAAGTCTGTGAGTAGACTAAAGGCTTCTTTTGTTGATATCTCCGCGCTCATTTGACCGTTACAGTCGTTATGAGTGTGTCTATCTATAGTGATTGTCTCAACAGGCCTTTGTCCACAATTAAATAAGTCATAAGTTTTGTGAGTTTATCAATAAAAATAATGTAAAATTTGCTCTCATAATAAGCAATTTGTATTGCCATAAATTGTATTGATATAAAACACTATGCAACGAAAAAAATGATTTTTGGATCTAAGTCCTAAAATCTACTTTTTCGTGTAGAGTGAAGGATACAATTTCAAAATCAAAACCAAAATTTGTTATGGTAAAGTTTCTTTAATTCCAATTTTCATGGAAGACCTTTAGTATTTTGACTATATTTTTTGAAGAATAAACCAGAATAAGCCGGGATATGCGTTTAGTTATGAGGGTTAAACATTTTGGAGATACGTCTTTCACGCAGAAACAGTGGTTTAGTAACAGTAGTTAAAAAATTAGAAAAAAAATTGATTTAAAAAAATCGTATTCATTTGGTACGAACAATAGAGTTGCTTCAAAACTAAGTTGTTGTTGTTGTAGCAGTATATGTGTTTGTTTATCGATTAGTTGTTTTCATTCGCCTTGTATAGTGGGTTCTGCTGTATTGGTTTCCAGGCCGAGGAAGATGGCTGCTTCCTCTGGTTGGGTCCAAAGAGACCTGGGAACAAGTTGAGTAGGTTTGGCAGGGCAGTTAAAGAGGTGTAGTGTGTCGTGTGGTCCCTGGTTACAGGCGGGACATATGTTCGACGTGGTGCCATCAATCCTTGCCCAGTATGACTACACTAGCCAGATCTTAATTGGGCCCAAAGTACCCTTGTCTGTCGTGGTAATTCCTCTTCCTCTGAGGCCACTGATGGAGGGTGGTCTCCTAGTAAGTGACTCTGTAATTGTTCACGGCTTCAGCGACGCTACAAGAGAGAACCTCTAGCTCTTTGATCTAGAGGTTCTCTCTTGTAGCGTTGGACCTCGCGCTCTAGATCATGAAGGTCTTTCCTGATCTGCCTGGGAGGTGGTCGCCTATCCACTAGATGGTGATTGGGATGGCTGGGATGGTAGCAACCAAGCAGATACTGCTTCGACAGCAAAAATATGTGTCGTCGCACGGTTATGATCTTCGTCTCCTCATGTAGGTGGTCCACAGAAGACATGAGGAGGCACCCTGTCGCAGTTCTCAGGGCGGCATTTTGGCAGGTCTGTATATTCTTCCACTGCGTCTCGCTCACATTCGGTGACCACACTGGAACTGTATAGCTCAAAAGAAAGTTCGCGATGTTCGAAGCTTATATGAAAACTTAGCTTATTTTAAGCTTTTCCAAAACATGAAAAGTGACCTTCAAATTGGAAACATTTTAAAAGTTTTATTGAGGTTTAATAGAATTTGTCCCGAGTTTTATTGTCTAATGCTCGATTTCAGAAGAAATTAAGCACTGTTAATTTTGTTAAAGAAAAACCTGATTTTGTAGATTTTTTAAATCGCAAATAGCTCCTAATTTTACAATCACAGAAACGAAATATTTTCTAAATAGGCTTAAAACAAGCTAAATTGTCATATAAGCTTTGAACATAGCGAACTTTAGTTCGCTTCACACAAAAAAGACGCCACTTTAACGAACAAGGCCATAAAAATACAAAAAATCGCAAAAATGAAGAAAACATTGCCACACGTTGACAAAAAACCTGGAATCGACGTTACAGTGTTAACAAAAGGGACAAATTCGCCCATTTTTCTCAAGATGATAGCGACCCTGAAACTAATAAAGGGGTTTCCAACAAGAGGTGTTATTTTGGTATTCAAAGAAAAATGCAATTTTTTGAGATAAATGATTCGATGTTTATTTCATAATTAACAGGAAGGTATGCCGTTAATAATGAAAAACAACATCAGCCAAATGGCCACCATGACCACGCTTACAGGACCATTTGATCCTTTTCATCAAATTTTCCATAACCAAATCGCAAAGTGGCTGCCCTATGTCCTCGATAGCCTCACGAATTCTATATTTGAGGTCTTGAATCGACACTGGGCTGTTGACGTAGACCTTATCTTTCACGTGGCCCCAAAGGAAGAAGCCGCAAGGTGTTACATCACAAGATCTCGGTGGCCAATTGTGATCACCTCTTCCAGGGATAACACGGTCCGGAAACATTACCTGTAACAGAGCAATGGTTTCTTTGCTTGTGTGGCACGTAGCGCCGTCTTGTTGAAAGTAAACGTTTTCCAGATCAATACCATCCAACTCCGACCATAAAAAATCATTAATCATCTCTCGATAGCGCAATCCATTCACCGTAACTGTTGATCCTACCTAATTTTCGAAAAAGTAAGGTCCAATGACCCCGCCGGACCATAAACCGCACCAAACAGTCACACGTTGAGGATGAAGAGGCTTCTCAACAATAACTCTTGGGTTTTCCGAGCCCCAGATGCGACAATTTTTCTTGTTGACCTAGCCAACGAGGGGAAAATGGGCCTCATCAGTAAAGATGATTTTTCGATTTTTCGAATATTAATTATTTCAGTGCGTTGTTGAATCGTGTATCGTTCCATTTTTAGTAATGGCGTAGTTTCTACTTGTCAAATGTCAAAGAATAAAGGCCTCAGAAATGGCAGCTACCGAAATACCGGGTGATACAAAATAACACCTCTTGTTGGAAAACCCGTAGCATCTCCCCCGATTTGACTTCTTAACGTCATGGAGACTACAAATGCCAACTGATCGGGATGAACATTGTTAACTGGTGTTTATTTATACCCGGAATCCTTCACACGAACAATGATAGTCCATGTTTTTATAGCGCCCTTCAACTAAGGTCCCTCTAGATTTGTTTTCGTAACGCCATAAAAACCTCAAATTTCAACGAATTGGTCTGAAATTTCGTGTAATGAGTTTATTTGTACCCGAAACCATTCATATGGGATCTATGGTGGAGGGAATATAATAGTCGGCATTACCGAACTTAATCCGTCTTTACTTGTTTTATTTAAAAATAGTCATGGAAAAAATGTCTCGTTCGACATGTCACGTTCGAACCAACATAAAAGTTAAGTAAAAAACTAGCCAAGATATTTCGATCAAACAAAGTGGATTCAAAAACTTTATTATTTTTTAACATTTTAAAGTTTCCATCTTTAACATTTTCTTTGTGATTTCGTTGAATCTCATGTTTTGAAAGATGTTCACGAAAACTATGTAATTCTATTATCGTCGCGTTCGAACCGCTCCGTTTTTGTCCTTATTTTCTAATCAATACTTCGCCTGAAAAAGACTAAAATAACAGTGATAGCACTATTAACGATCTATAAGAGTATGTAAAAGATGAATCTAAAATATGTTTTATTCTGACCTTTTTATCACTTTGGTACACATTCAAACGGTCACGTTCGACACCATGGAATTGGTCCCATCCCACACAGAAAAAAAAAATGTTGTCTTAAAAATAAAGATTTGCGCCAAGGGCGCCCTTAGTCTTTGAAATAAATACCTTTTCTACTTAAAATAAAGAAAATCTACATAATATTAATTAAATTGACAATATTTTAGGTGCAAAATGTCCTTATTTTAATGATTTAAGGGCGTCTTCGGCGCAAATCTTTAATTTTAAGACAACATTTTTTTTCAGTGTATGGATGAAGGAATATAAGTAAATAAATGTGTCAAAAAATATAATCACAATATTATTAATATTGTGCATCGAATTTCAAAATCAATAATATAAATTTGAAGCGTAAGGAAAAAAATAATAATGAGTAATTACTGACAATTTTAATTAATTCTAAAAATTATTTTTTTTTTAAAGTAATAATTAAAATTTTTGTATTTGTACTTTGAATCCGAGAATTCTGTTCACCGGGCTTGCATCTCTTTTACAGTGACTATAATTCACTCTGCGGTTAGATGCATTTTATCAACTCAAACCCGGGAAGTAATAACGCTAAAATGCATCTACATAAATTTCTGTTTACTGACACTTATATCAGCCGTTACTCTCCCTAATGTGGGCAATTCAAATTTACTGTTAAACTTGAAAGAGGTCTGTTAAAGTAAAATCTAAACAACAACAAAATTGAACACAGATATGCCGCAATGCTATAAATATTTAATGTTTGCAGTAGTCGTGCACCAGATAAATCAGAGATGCTGGGAGAGAGAGAAAAAGCTTTCAATTTACAAATAATACTGTTAGTAACAGTTATCCAAGTGGGATGCTAAATGAATATAAATATAATTTTAAAGATAGTAATACTACTAATAATAATGAAAACGATTGGAATTTAATATAAATAATTTTTAAAGAAATAAAATTATTGGCCAAAAATAGATATGAATTTGCTTAGCATTTCCTTAAGCAATTGGGTAAGACGAAATTAACAGTTACTCTAACTATTCCAGTTTGAATTTGCCAGTCTAGAATTTATCTACTTTATAGGTAAAGGCATTGCCATATAGGATTTTTCTGCTTTTATCTATCGTACTCATATTTAATGCGCATTTTCAGGTAATCTCATTCTATTTCTCTCTCTCTCAATTTTTTATCTTAGAGAGCACTCTCTCCTAAAGCATCCCTCATCTTTACTCTTTCCAAATAGAGCATTTACTCTAGTACCCACATTCCCACATTCCTCTCAATTACATATTTATCTTCGTTCCTTGCCGAGAGTATCTAAAAGTTTGACATTAACTTAGTGCCATTTTTCGGGAGAATGCTGAGAGGCACAAAAGTCGTTACAAAACATAATAACAACAAAGAATTTGTTGACTTATGTATATTTTTCTCCTTTGTTTTCTTTTACTACAAAAGCTGTCCTATAGAGATTGTTTTAAGCAGGAACTCCTTGAGTACCCATCCACTTAAGCTGTCCCAAACAAAAGCATTATAGACTTTGTTTTTATGGACATCCACATGTGTGATGTGTATGTGTGCAAGTGTGTGTCCTTCATCATGATAGTTCCTGTCAATAATTTCAAGCGGGTGTAAAGGTGTGTGTGTTAAAGTGCGTTTGCATTTAACAAACGAGGTAGTCTTTAAAATTTTAATTTTTCAGTTGTGTGACTGCCCTTGTTTCTCATTTCGCAATTTGTGTTTTTTTGTCTTCTTACTTCTACTCAGATTAATAATGTACAGCATTGGGGAGAGGAATTATGATCGAAGCGAGGACGTATGCAGCCGATAATATTAACCCTGCAGCCAAAATGACTAGTTTGTATATAGAAATATACTAGTTGCTTTTTACTTCAAACTAGTAACATATCTGTCCTTTTTTCATGTAACGAACTATCGATTTTAACATTGGCTTGTCATAGGCACCCAACTAGTTCATTTGTTTACAATTCAGCACCAGTTAATATCTAGTTCAGTTATTACTATATTTGAGAATAAGAGAGTACAAGAGAGTGGTGGTGAGAGAGAGGCACACTTACTTTGCCACCACTAAGCGAGTACTTGCTCGTAAAGCAGTTGAGACAATCGTTTTTGCATATTTCTCTGCTGCTGACGCAGAGAGACGAACGTATCGATCTGCAACCACCATGTAGGTGCCATGCAAGAACTGTAAAGCAGCTCAGATAATCGATTTTGCTGGCAGAGATGCGAATGGGGTTGCATATGTCACATTGCAACTAGCTTATGACTGGTTCAATACGCAACTAGAACTGATTTTAGCTGCAGGGAATAGTCTAGCCGTTATTAGAGCACAAGACGCTTAGTAGAGTAGAAAGATTAATAAGGCTTGAAATTTCAACAAATAAATGTGTTCGAACTATTTATACCCTACAGCACACTGTGGTACAGGGTATTATAACTTTGTGCATTTGTTTGTAACACCCAAAAGGAGAAGAAATAGACCCATCGTTTATTATACCGATCGACTTAGAATCACTTTCTGAGTTGATTTAGCTATGTCCGTCTGTCTGTCTGTCCGTCTGTCCGTCTGTCTGTGCATGTATTCTTGTAATCAAAGTACAGGTCGCAATTATGGTCCCATCTCGACGAAACTTTACACATATCTTTTTTTGGCCCAAGGACGATCCCTATTGAATTTGGTTAAAATCGGCAGTAAGGGGTTTCTTATTATATGATTGAACACTGTTAAATTTGGAAGAAATCGGTTCAGATTTAGATATAGCCCCCATATATACGTTACCCCCAATTTGATATGTAAGCGCTGTAAAAATGTTATTTTATATCCGATCAGTGCGAAATTCGGCACAGAGAGGTTTCTTATTACATGAAGGAATGCTGCTAAATTCGGAGAAAATCGGTTCAGATTTAGATATAGCCCTCATATATATGTTACCCCCGATTTGACATGTATGCGCTGTAAAAACTGTATTTCATATCCGATCAGTGCGAAATTCAGCAGAAAGAGGTTTCTTATTACATAAAGTAATACCGCTAAATTCCGTTCGGATCGGTTCGGATTTAGATATATCCCCCATATATATGGTACCCCCGATTACACCTGTAAGCGCTGTAGAAATTGTATTTTATATCCGATCAGTGCAAAATTCGGCAGAAACAGGTTTCTTATTACTCGAAGGAATACTGCCAAATTTGGAGAAAATCGGTTCAGATTTAGATATAACTCCCATATATATGTTACCCCCGATTTGACATCTAAGCGCTGTAGAGACTGTATGTTATATCTGATCAGTACGAAATTCGACAGAAAGAGGTTTCTATTTTACCTGAATGAGTATTCAGGGAAAATCGATTCAGATTTATATATAACCTCCATATATATGTTCCTCTTGATTTGGTTACAAAGCGCTATAGAAGTTGTACTTTACTTCCGATCATTACAAAAGTCTCCAGAAAGATGTTTCTCAATTTAGGAACGAGTATTGATTAATTTAGCGATTATCGGTTCAGAATTAGGTATATCCACACATATATGTTCTTACCCGTTCAAAAATTATTCCAAATTATTATCGCAATCACCCTTATCGCATTGTTAGGGAGGTGTAGGGTATTATATAGTCGGCCCCGCCCGACTTTCTGCCTTTCCTTACTGGTTTTAGACTAGAACAGTGTAATCGTTTCATACACATACGAGTATGATCCCTATAATGTGGTTTATTTGAGCTATTTAGTGTGCCTACACTGAAAAAAATGTCATAAAATTATAGAACGGCTCCGAAGACGCCATAAGATTTTTAAAAAAGTAAATTTTGTACCTAAAATATAGATAATTTCAATAGTATTAAGTAATTTACTTAATTTTAAGTAAATTTTCTTAATTTTAAGTACAAATGTACTTATTTTGAAGACTAAGGACGTCTTTGGAGCAATTCTTTAATTTGATGACAAATTTTTTTCAGTGTACCAACGTTTACATTGTATTGATATGTTTCGCCAAAATTTCGCCAAATATTGTTGGTGAAAAGTTAGGAGTCGCTGTAAGTTGCGCTAAAAAAATTAAAAAAAAAATCTCATTCTCTGGGGAACGCTTTGTATACTTTAGTCAGTTTACTCGACTGACATTTTCTTACTTGCTCCCTTTACCGCACAATATTATCAGTAGTAATACAATGACCTGTGGCTACAGGTGAATGCATATGCAATTTTATGCAAGAAGTTACGCCTTGAAAAAGGGAATTAAAAAAAATATGTCAAGGTATTCTCTTTCTACTTTTTCGCCATTTGTTTGTTGCAATTGTCGTTGTCATACTCGTATTTGCTGTTAGTTTTGTTGTTGTTGTTGTTCATGTCTCTAGTACGTGTGTACAATCATCTCATTTACATAGACATAGAATTTACGAACACACGTCAGTATGTGTCTGCATATCACACAGCACATGTATGAATTATTATGTTGTGCTAGTTTGTATTATACTCGTATGTATGAAAGTATGTGTACGTGCGTAAATTTTCATTTAGGATGGATGTTTGCAAGTGTGTGTACGTGTGTGTTTTTGAAAAAGAGAATAATTAAAATCTTAAGATACTTTGCACCAACACACTCACACACAGTACACAGTACGCAGCAGGAAAAAAAGTGAGCTACACAAAAGCACAGATTGACGGACAAACAGATAGACACATACTCGTACACATTCATAATTCACTCATTCAGGCATGACTCTGCACGGGGCAAAATCGCCTTTTTTGATATGTTTGAATGGAAAGAAAATATATTTGGAACACAAATTTTTAAATATTATATATTTCTGAACAAATATATTTTATTTGGAAATAAATAAAATATATTTGGAACGCATATATTAATATATTACAACAAAATATATTTGCAAACTAAATTTCCCAAATAAAATATGTGTTTAAGTACAAATAAAATTATTGTTTAGGAATTTCTTCAAATATATTTTATTTAAAAAAGATTTTCAAATCTTTTGCTTTCTTTTTCGAATTTCATTTTTAATTTTTTCTTGGTTCCCAATTGTACCTCCCAGTTATGATACCATATGCAGCACTGACTTCTGTTTCAAATCAATTATTTCAATTTCTGAGCATTCCAAGCCATCATTAGTTGTCAATCCACCAAAAAAAATTTTTTGATCCAAGAAAATAGGATTTTAATTATTATTTTTACGAACATTAAACATTTTCTAAAAAAATACTTTCAATTACTGAACAATATAACACAATTTAGGTATTTTCTGAATACTTAAATGTGAATTTTTTATTTGTTTCGGAAATAATAGTCCCAAATAAAGATTTGTTTATAACACCATCTTCCCAAACATATAACCTTTGTGTGTACCAAATATTATATGTTTAGAGTGTGCCCTGAACATATATATGTTTCAAGCCGAATATGTTTGGGACAATATACTACAGAAGCGATTTTTTTCAGCGTGTGTGAATTTGTAAAGAGAACACATCGTTGGCTTGTATGCATACTAAACTAATAGAATGTTTGTGCCGCACTCTGAGAAATCTAAGGACCTTATTAATTTTATTCAAATGATAATTGTGTGTATGTGTCAGGATGTGTTGTTTTTAGCAGCACTCTTAATTTTCATTGTACATGTCCATTAGGATTGCAATAGAAATTTTAGTTTAATTTGTTTACTTATAATTTTTTATGTTTAGCTATATAGCCCCCATATATATATATGGTTTTCTGAAATAACAACCTATGTCAGAAAATTTCAATTTCGCGATTTTAGAAAACAATGTATTCAGGTAATCATTTTCTATCGATCCATATATGAGGGAAAAAGTATTTTGGTTTTTCTGAACCTTTTGATTTTTTGAGATGTACTGTTATTCCAGAAAACCACAGTTATACAAGGTGGCGCAAAAGTAATCCTCCTATCGGAAAATGCTATAAATTTTGCGATTCCCCTAATGTCAGTTCTGTTTTGACATTTGTGTAGTAAACACATGCGAAATACACGTTAATAAACAATGTTACGATACACTGCTCCACAACGCGGAATATTGCTTTTTTCATTTTCTTTCACAAATTACAGCCAAAAAACATCGAAAGGTTACTTTTGCGCCACCTGTTACCTTCATTCCCTTCATCTTAACGCTACAGAAGCTGTATTTTAAATCCAATTACTCTGAAATCTGTATATTTAATAACAGTTCATAAGCCAAGAATAAGCATCATTAAATGTAAGAAAATCGGTTTAGATTAAGATACAGCCATATACAATTCTGACTGAATAATTAATAAAATAGGATTTTTCGCAAGGTTTTGATACCTCGGCCGCAGATGCTCCTTATCAAAACCAACCTGTTTGATAAACAAAGTTTGCTACCGCAAAGATCTGTTAAACTTCCTAGAAAAGCCGACCCCAGTATATCCAGACGTCGTTAACTTAATAAGGAACAGTAGCAACGCAAGTGCTCAATGCTTTCCACATCTTCCTCATCACTACTGCAGAAGTCATGGATCTCAATACCTAACCTACCGGCGTGTTCGCCAATCAGGGAGTGTTCCGTCAGAACTTTACCGTAGACAGCTTTTCATCTCTAGTGCGATAAGACATTTTGACCTTCTCTGTTCGTATCTTAGCCAGCTACAATTTCACTAGTTGCAGTCAAGGGCTGTGAATTGTGAATTTAGGGACGAGGCTTCCAGAGAATTGATGGCATCCTGACTGTCCCAGTATATAACAACGCCAGTGTAGTTCACAGTATTGCGATTCAGCCACTTGGAGACTTTTCATTTTGCCATTTTTTCGGCTTGATAGACTTTACAGATATCTGGTAGACTATGAGGTATCTCAAGTCTGAGTTCCTTACAGTGTACTTCAAAGCCAACATTAACATAATACTTCGAACCATCTATGTGGAAGTGGAGGTAGTTTCTGTTTGCTTGTATTCTGCCAACCCATTCCTCTCTGGCAGGTAACTTAGTGGAGAATAACTTCTCGAAGGTTTACAACGTTGACATATAGTCTATTCGGTCGGTTACCATTGCACTACATTGTGACATCCTCATGTGGCTGTAGTTCTTATACCTCCACATTGATATACAGTTTAATTGTAAGTTCACTCTGGTCACAATATCAATGGGCAGTATGTACATAGATTAGAACTTGTAGGGGCTCAGTCGCTGTAGTTTTAAAGCTCCGCTTATGCATAGGCAGGCAGTTCTCTGAACTTTCGACAATTGGTTGGTAATGGGCGACCCTAGACGCTGAAAAAATGGCTTCAGTAGCATATTGCCACAAACATATTCGACTTGAAACATATATATGTTTAGGGTATACTCTAAATATATAATATTTGGTAAACTTAAATCTATATATATAAAATTGTTGCGTGACTGGCTGACTGACTGACTGATTGACTGACTGATCATCGCCCAGGCCAAACGGCTGAAGCTAGAATCATGAAATTTGGTGGGAGGGTAGTCCTTGGGACGTAGACGAGCAATAAGGCGGGATTTTTCGAAATTCGTACTATTAGCCGCACAATGGGGCAAAAAGGGATAAATATGGTACCACCGCCAAATCTAAACGAAATGAGCTAGAATCTTGAAATTTGGTATGAGGGTAGCCCTTAGGAGGTTGACTCAGAAATTGGCAGGATTTTTCGAAATTCGAACACTGACGCACACAGTGGGGTAAAAAGTGATAAATGATGTACATCAGCCAAATCCAAATGGCAAGAGCTAGAATCGTGAAATATTGTGTGATGGTACCCCTTATGAGGTAGACTCAGAAGTTTACAGGATTTTTCGAAATTCGAACATTTACGTACACAGTGGGGTAAAGAGGGAAAAATGGGATAAATGTAGCACAACAGCCAAATTCGAATGGCAAGAGCTAGAATCGTGAAATTTGGTGTGAGGGTAGCCCTTATGAGGTAGACTCAGAAATTGACAGGATTCGAACATTTACGTAGACAGTGGGGTAAAAAGGGAAAAATGTGGTACAACAGCCAAATCCAAATGGCAAGACCTAGAATCGTGAAATTTGGTGTGAGAGTAGCTCTTGGGACGTAAACAAGAACAAGGAGAGATTTTTTTAAAAATTTAGGGGCACAGTGGGACAGGAAGGAATAAATATGGTACCACCGCCAAATTTAAAGCCTAAAATTAGAATGGTGAAAATTGAAGCGAGGGATGTCTTTATGACAACGGATCGGGGTATTCAGTTTTTTTTTTGGTATTCGTAGTTTTCGGGGCACAGTGGGGCAAAAGTGTAAAATATAGTACAGTGGCTTAAAAATGTCAAACATTGATCAATGGTTCCAGGGTAACTTTTGGAACATGAACTAGAGATTGGAAGTTATTTTTAGTAATTCTAACTTTAAGAGGCACAGTGGGACAAGATGGGTTAATTATGGAGCATGGGGAAAAAGGGAACAATCCGCCAAAATTGGAACTTAAACATGAGATATGAAGAGTTTATATGGTTTTAGGAGCACTGTGGTCAAAAATGGTTAAATAATGGAGTGGAGAAAATATTATTAAATATGTTACAGTCGGGGAAAATGTTTAAGTATGCTATCGTGGAGACACATTTTAAATACGGTACAGTGAGACAAAAATTTGTTAAATATGGTACTGTGGGGTAAAAATTTTTTACAGTGAGATAAAGAGTTGAATGGGGCACAGTTGTGCAAAAAGGGTTAACTGTGGTACAGTGGGGTAAAAATTGTTATATGTATATGGTAAAGTGGGACAAAATGGGTTAAAAATGGTACAGTGGGGCAAAAAGCGTTAACTATGGAATAGTGGGGCAAAAATGAATTTACTATGATACAGTGGGACAAAAAGGGTTAAATATGGTACAGTTTGACAAAAACGGTTAACTATACAGTACAGTACAGTGGGGCATAACTGTGTTAAATATTGTACAGTGGAGCAAAGAGGGTTAAATATGGTATAGTGGGGTGAAAACAGATAAATATGGTACAGTGAGACAAAGGGCTTAATATGCCACAGTGGGGCAAAAAGGCTTAACTATGGTACAGTGGGGCACAATTAGTTGAATATGGTAACGTGGTACAAAATGGGTTAAATATGGTACAGTGGGTCAAAAAATGTTGACTATTGAATAGTGGGAAATGTGTTCGCTATGGTACAGTGGGACACAAATGGTTAAATATGGCACAGCATGACAAAAATGGTTACAGTTGTTACATTTGATTCAGTGGACCCAAAACGGTTAAATATGGTACAGTGGGTCAAAAAGCGTACATTTAGTACAGAGGGTAAAAATATGGATGCAGGGAGGGTAAGTTAAATATGAAATAAGAATGTTTTTTTTTTCAAGATTTATGCGTTTAGTAGCACAGTGGTGCAAAAAGCTTAAAATTATGACGCAGTTTGGGGCAAGCAAAAATTGTTCAATATGTTACAGAGGGAAAAAATGTGTTAAATATGGTTTAGTGGAGCAAAAAGGGTTAAATATGGTACGGTGTGGTCCCTGAGTGCTAAGATAGCTCTTACAGCATAAACCAGAACTAAGAAATTGTTATTTCCAAATAGGTTCTTCTACTTAAACCGTGGGGAAAAACAAGTTAAATAAATGGCACAGATAGGGGAGAAAAATGTTGAATTAAGGGTTAAGCTTGCGAATTTGGATCTTGAAATATCAATTATAATTTTAAAATATTTTACAATCGTGCAAAATTGCTTAATTATGACACACAAAGGGTTAAATGCGGTACAATGGAGTGATTCACTTTAGATTTCTAAATTCATTCCTTTATAGACACAGTGGGACGAACATGGTTTTATATTGTACCAGGGTGTGAATGAAGCTATTGGAACATAAACTAGGGGAAAGTTGCTAACGTATGAACCAAAAAAATCGGTTTTCAACGTTCAGAGGTACAGTGGGAAAAGGGATAAATATTGTACATGATGTCAGGGTAACTCTTGGAACACAAATGAAACGAGGGTTCGTATTTTATATATAAAAGTAATCAAGTCTTCGTCATTTTGCATCATGTGTAATAATCATGTCATTTTGAAAGAACGTAACTGTAACTATTTTACAGTACCCTAAACAGAAAATAAATAAAAGATGGGGGCTGCGAAGCGCACCGGGTTAAAGCTAGTATTATATATTTGGGAAGACGTTAGTCTAAACAAATCTTTTTTGCCATCCTAATATGTTTTTATTTGCGAATATTATTTCCGAAACAATGATTTATTTTCATCTAAGTATTCAGAAAACATACCGATCGAAACCTTAATTGTGTTAAGTTTTTCAGCAATTCAAAGCTATTTTTTTTAGAAATTTGTAATGTTTCTAAAAATATTTTATAATTTATATCGTATAACCTTGGAAAACAATAAATTACTCGAAGGATTTACAACTAATAATGACTTGGAATATATAAAACTTTAAATTGAGTGATTTAAGACAGAAGTTAATGCTGCATATGGCATTTTTAGTTAGGGGGTATAATTCGAAATTAAGTAAAAATTAAAACTGAAGTTCAAAAATTCAGCAATGTTTTGAAAATCTTTTGTTTGGAGAAATCTAAAACCAATCCTAAACCATAATTTTATTTGCCTTTAAACGCATATTTTATTTGAGAAAATTAGTTTACAAATATATTTTGTTGTAATATACATATTAATATAGGCATTCCAAATAAATTTTATTGATTTTCAAATAAAATTTGTTTGCTCAAAAATATATAATATTTAGAAATTTGTGTTCCAAATATATTTTCTTTCTATTCAAACATATCAAAAAAGGCAATTTTTTCCCGTGTACAACTTTCCTGCGGGAATATAATGCGACGTTGGCTTTCTTTACACGTTCCAGTACATATAGTCTGAATAACTTTTTCCTGTCTAAATTTATTCCTGCACTTTCAGAAAAGAAATTCTTCCTGGTAAAAATAACTAATTCTGTCTTTTTTGGGTTAACGCCAACACCGCTGGATAGGATATCACTGAGAAGTTTACCAGTTACTGCGATTGCCACGTCGCCCGCATATGACATGACTTTGCAGCCACACCGCTCTAGAACTAACTAGTGGAGACAGTACTCCTCCTTGTGGGGTCTCTCTATTCACAAACATTGTTAGAGTTATGGACCCAAGACTTGCTGTTATGCGTCTTCTATTGAGCGGGCTTTGAGTTAGTCTAATCAAGCTATAGTTCACTCTTAGATGTGACAAAGCCGCAATTACCGCATGTGACTGAATGTTGTTAAGAGGACCTCTATATCAAGAAAGGTGTTCCGTGAAATGTAGGTACGATTCGTTAGTGCCTACATGATCGTACAGGGCGGATTATGTAGACTTGGTCTTGTAAATATGCTGGATCCCCGACAGGAGTTTTGAATCCAGATTTTCTATATCTAAAAGGCCTGAAGTCCCAGTGTGTTATGTCTTTCTCGCATTGGATGTAAATACCACTTTGGTATCCCTTTCAAGGCTGTGGAGTCGGAGTCTTGGAGTCGGGGCAATTTGCCCGGAGTCGGAGTCCGGAGTCGAAAAATTATGGTCGACTGCGACTCCGAGATAGATTGTGCAAAATGTACCATTTATGCGATAGAATTTTTGCACTCATCACTTTTTTGAAAATCAATTCTGGTACAGAAAAAGGATAAAACATTTGAAGCTTTTAACCAAATATTTTTGTATCTCCAAAATAACTATAAAATCAACCAAATTATCGACTTTTTATGTAAAGACAGTTTTAGGAAAGTTCTGTTTATGTATGGGATCAATTTAGCAAGCTGAATATTTTGCTAACAAAATAAGAATTTTGACTATACGCTATAAGCTCAGATATACATAGTAAATATAAATATGAAATATAAAGAATAATTATAAAACTAAATCTAAACTGAATTTGTTCAAGTTCGACAAAATGCGTTTTGCATAAATAAACTCTTCCCTACTCTACGCTACAAGGTAAAATCTAAAGAAACATCAATATCTGGGGGCAATATCGATCTGAACCGATTTTGACCAATTGCAATAGGTTTCCTCCCTGTTGTGAAATTGCCAAATTTCAGCAGGATCGGAATGAAATTTTGACCTGTACTTAAAGAACAACTTAAAATGGACAGACAGACAGTATATTTTAGGGTGTGTCTATCTGTAATATTTTTTACAAATCTGCCAAAAAAAAACAAAGTTATAACCCCCTTTAACATAGTGTTGTGTAGAGTACAATAACTAACGAACAAACTGGATGCTTGAAACGAACATAATTTCCAAAAAATGCGGTATACGGGTTTTAAAACAGAGGCAGTGATTGTTGAAAATTGTATCATGATTCCATTTTGAAAGAATTGTCATACTAGTTGCAAGTCAAGCGCCGATAAATAAATAATAACATTTTAATTAATTACTGGTATTTAGTACCTACTTTTTTGTGGTTTTTTAACAAAACTATATCTTATTTTCATGAAAATGAATTCACGTCTTAGTAGAAATATAGTATCAGAAATGTTTGTTATTTTACTGTCGGAGTCGGAGTCCAAGTCGAGCCATTTTAAAATGCGACTCCGGGAGTCGGAGTCTGAGTCGAGTAGTTTTGGCTCGACTCGACTTAAAATGACCCAAAACGGATTTCTGCCGAACGTACTTAGGGTCTTAGGTCACTCCTTCGATGTGTTACACTTTTGGCTCGTAGCAAATGATATATACCCTCCTCTCTAAGGTGAGGGGATAAAAAAAAATAAAAAATGTCTTGTCATTGTTATGATTTTGTATACATCATACGCCCCAAGTTCGAAAATTGGAATTGGGTTAGTTTGCTACACTGATAGAAAAACCGATCGTCACCATGACGAAACAGTTTCGTCAATATATCTTCGTACTGGTGACGAAAAGTTTCGTACATGCGATGTTTTTGTACGTCAATAGAACGAACACGATCATCAAGTCATTTTTTTGGTGATTTCGAAATTCGTCGAGAGAACGATAAGGTTTCATTCCCACGACGAAAAGATTTATTTGGTCATTTTGCTGAAAATATGATCAAACGAAGCACTCAAATTATAGTTTCTGCTTAAATGTACGTTCTATATGCGTTCTGATTACCTTAGTTAACTAATTTGTTGTAAAAGATCAATTTAAAAAATCTAATAATTAATGACGAACACCGTTCGTCAATAAGATTATCCATTCATCATGATAACGATCGACTTATTCGCCCGTCAACGTCAACTCCTACAGCAAAACAAAGTAAGACATGCGACGTTGTTATGTTCGTCCACGTGTGTGTTCCACGCAGCACCGATTGGTTCAAACAAACCGAACTGGCACGGCGTAACTGATGTTTGTTTAACAAAACATCAAACACATGCATACTCGTACATGCAGCTCGACAAGCTACATAAGTGTGAAACACTTGTGCTAGTGGTCTGTTGGCAAATACATTACTTGATGTGATTATTTTTGATTTAAAATAGCAGATGTAATGAATACTTCTCGTTTGTTTGATTTCAGCCTTACCTGATAAGAACTGCGTCTCGAAACGAATATTCACAACTGAACCTAGCAATGCAGTCAAATAATTTTATTTTCCATACCATTTTAAATGGTTTAAAACTTGAAGAACATTTATTGGAATTTTTAAAATTTTTAAAAGTCGTGGGCATGAATTCATCTTGGTGATGAATGGGATTCGTCGTGATAATGAATGGGATTCGTCGTGGTGACGAATGGAATTCGTCGTGATGATGAATAGGATTCGTCGTGATGATGAATAGGATTCGTCGTGGTGACGAATGGAATTCGTCGTGGTGATGAATGGAGTTCAGCATGGTGATGAATAGACTTCGTCGTGGTGATGAATGCTATACGTCGTGATGATGAATGGGGTTCGTCATGATGATGAATGGGGTTCGTCGTGGTGATGAATGGATCATCCTGAGGACGAAAGTTTTTGGAAACAGAAATTCGTCATGGTGACGAACTAATTCATCAAGAGGATTATTCCGTGCGTTAGCTGACTTTTGACGAAAAAATAATCGTGATGATGTACAAATTCGTCGTCATGACGATGCTTTTTCTATCAGTGTAAAAGAGATTAAATTTGCTTAATTTTCAATGGATTTCCACAAAAATTATCTTAATTTTTATACTCCATATCATATAAATATACACAACACCACACTGTATTCCTGGGTATTATGAGTTTGTGCATTTGTTTGTAACACACAGAACAATCGATTATTATACCGATCGAGTTGGAATAACTTCCGGAGTCGGTTTAATCATGTCCGTCCGTTCGTCAGTGTATGTACCCTTGTAATCAAAGTGCAGGTCGTATTTATGATCCCATCGTTATCAAAGTACTATTTTTGACGATCTCTATTGTTGGCATAAATCGATTCGGATTTAGATTTAGCTCACATGTACTATTAGGCATAATATGTACTGTAGAATCCTCATTTTACACCAATCTGTATAATATTATATATACTCTTATATTTATACTCTTCTCCCTGTAAGGTGAGGGTATAAGTATTGGCAGTGTCGCTTAACCTAGAACTTCCGAAAATATGCCTAAGAGTTTTCATTCAATATCTATAATATTTTCCCTTACTTTCCCCGTGAGTACGTACTTATGCCGCCGTCATTCATCTTCATGAAAATCTCTGTCGACTTCCACTTAGTGCTGTTAAGCCTCCAACGCTCCATTTCAGAGTGGGAGAGGGAGAAGCGAGGGGACAGTCAACGGCCTTTTGGCCATGTTCACATATGTTTAATAAACCTGTCGGCAGTTTATTGTATTTAAATTACTCAGACATTAAGTTGGCTATTAAGGAAATTTCTGGTTGCCATCATAACGACAACAATGACCACAGTCGACAAAAAATGTACATACATACATACTCGTATATACAGTACTATTAATGGTGACAACATTAACATCAACAGCAACAGCTACGAGTAAAAAAACATGAAATATGAATTATAATGTATTACTGTCCTTTATTAATTTTTTTAAATTTGCACATGGTAAGCTGAGTGATGGAGGGAGAGGAGCAAATTATACATTATGTTGAGATATTAAAAAAAAATGTCATAAAATGATTAAAAACGAATGTGGTCTTTTAAAATGGAAGGGGCAGAGATAAAACATTAAGAGATTTTGATGTACTCGAATATCACAAAAATTTTGGATATTTTTATTAAGCTACTTAGGTTAGGATTAAGAGAAAATTAAGCTACTTAGGTTAGGATTAAGCTACTTAGGTTAGGATTAAGAGAAAATACTAATTAAAGGCTCTGTCAATTACACTACACTCATAATTTTTTGTCCACATGTTCGAATGTATTTTTCTAATAGAATTTAATCCCCAAAAGAAAGAATCTGCAACACAGTTTTCCGTAGGGTGTTGTTAATTTATCTTTTTTTTTGTGAAAAATCTCGATTGCTTAAAGTGTAGAATTTTTCAATGAAGACAACATTGAGAGTGTTGAAAATAATCTTTCTTGAAATCTCGAGAGCAATCAGATATTTTAACGTGTAATTTGAGCAAAGAATTTATTTATTTATATCAATTACAATACAAAGAAAATGTATATTCTAACTGTATGTTTCGGGGGATAACTATAGCCATGAGGTTGGAGTTCTCATTGACAGACCAGATACTCTGGTGGCAATCGACCTCAATACCTCAATGATCATTTACGAATTGCTGATAACATAATCTACCGCTCATCGAGTTGAGACATTATTTTATTACAAAAGCTAAGTCATAATTTTTAATATTAACCTATGAATTGTATTTTTGACTCAAAAGTTTATAAAAATTTGCTAAATAGTAAAATAAGATTTGTTTATCATTTATTTTTTGATAGAAAAAAAAAATTACTGCGGATTTTAAATTTTAAAACATTTAAATAAATCGTTTTTGTGTTTTACGAAATTGGGAATTGCTCTTGAACGGCTGAACCGATTTTTACAAATTTTACGTCATTTGAAAGAGAACATAATTTTTTAAAATCGTTAATTTAAAAATGGTTGTTTCCTTTCATTTTTACAAAGATTATGCACCAGACTCTGACAAATCCAAAACAGTAATTGGATTTTGGAAATTAAATATTTGTAAAAATTAAGGAAAAAATACTAGGGTAGGTCTGGCAATTTTTTAAATTTTTCAACTGTTTTTTCACATATAAATTTGAATATCCCATTGTATGAAATTATACACGCAGTGTTTTGCAGAAACAGAAGAAATACATCAAAAATTTCCAGACTTAACTTTCTATATCGTATATAGCTTTTACAAATATTGAGTCCCCAAAAATCCTATTACTGTTTTGAATTTGTGAGAGTCTGGTGCATATTATGTGCAAACTAGAAAAAAATCTAATGTTGCTACCCTTTTTTGAAAATCAAGTTTTTTAAAAAAAATGACAAAGAAATTTCTATAATTTTTTTTAAAAAAATATCCACATATATATGGCCCGTAAAAATCGGTTCAGCTGTTTTACAGCAATTAGATATTTTGAAAACCCAAAAAAGCATTTTTTTACAATTTAAAATTCTCATAAAATTTTCGAAAAAAAAAAATTTAAAAATAAATAATAGCGAGATCTTATTTTACCATTTTTCAACATTTATAAACTTTTTAGTCAAAAATAAATTTCACCGGTTAATATTAATTAATTATTAATTCTTACACAGCTATGCAACTTTTAATTTTCCCGTAAATCATACGCACCCCTGTCGATATTTGTTATTTTATAGCCGGTTAGAGTACCATATTTAACATTTCCACCAAGTTCAACCAAAATCGGAAACCATCGACAATTTTTATGAACGATTAACGGAACGGATTTTCATGATATTTGGTTGAAGTCATTACCGCCTCATAAGACTGTCAGGTGCTTCTTAAAAATAAGTCGTAGATACCATATCGTAGATAAACATATATGGAAGCTACATATAAATCTGAACAGATTTTTATGAAATTTGGTAATTAGATAATTACTGTCTCATACTTCAAAAGTTCCTGTGCAAATTTTCATAAAGTTTCGCCAAAAAGAAATCTTATATACCGCTTAAATGTCAAAGCGGCATGTACATATATATGGGAGCTATATATAAATCTGAACCGATTTTAACGATTTTCAATAGTCTTCACCTGATGCAAAAAGGTGCTCTGTGCCAAATTGCATCAAGATCAGAGTTAAATTGTGACCAGAATATTACGAACAACTTAAAATGGACAAACTGACGGACGGACAGACATGGTTAAATTGAATGAGCTGGTGATTGTTCGTCGATCGGTATAGTTAATGGTGGGTCTAGATCCAGTATTTTTAGACGTTACAAAAATCTGACCCAAAAGGAATGTATAATACCATGTACCACTGAGTGGTGAAGGGTATAAACAAATAAAAAGACCACCATCTCCGAATTGACCTTTAAAATGGCAAAAAAATATGCCTAGTAGAGCAACCGGGCCTGGGCATCGAGAAAGTCCTTATGGTCCACATATAGGTGATATGGTACTCAAATGAAAGGAAATGTCCACAAGATGAAGTCCGTCTGTCCGTCCGTCTGTCTGTCCGTCCATCTGTCCGTCCGTCTGTCCGTCCGTCTGTCTATGCATGTATTCTTGTAATCAAAGTAGATATAGTCCCCATATATAAGTTACCACCGATTTGTAATTATATCCTATGATCCCAAGTATGTTTGGCGGAAATCCGTTTTGGGTCATTTTAAGTCATTTGAGCAATGTTCGTCCGTCCGTCCGTCTGTCTGCGGGCTGGTGCGCACGATAACTCTCAGAGGAGTAACCGATTGACTTCAAATTTGGTATGCGGTAATATTTTTCTCTATCTCCGGCTAAGTTCGAAGATGGGCCATATTGGTCCACTTCTTTTAGTTCCTCCCCCACAAAGAGTTAACATTTAGTGAAATATCTATCACTTATTTGAATCCTCTGAAATTCTAGTATTAGTTTATTAGTCTCTATTACCTCGAGAAAGATGGGCGAATTTGCCACGCCCCTTTTAGTACCTCCCACACAAATAGAGAATTGTGAACCAAAAGTTAAAAGCTTTTAACTTTATTACCAGTGCATACAAAGACTTGAAATTGTGTACAGTGTAATGCTTTTATAGTACCTAGAGTCCAGAGAATAATGGGCGTTATTGACACGCCCCTTTTGGTACCTCACACACAAATCGACCATTTTACACCAAAAGTTGACAGCTTATAACTTTAAAATTTCAAGTATACCAGAAATACCGTTTTTGGGGATTTTTGAATTTATTCTGGTGATTGTGGGATTTTCCTTTACAAATATAATATTATTCGAATTATTTTTTATTTCTGGTGTCTAGACGTACACATTACAAAACAAAAATAATTTAAATATATTAATTTTTAAATATTTTATATACATATCTCTAAAATTTCCGTTTGCCTTTGAAAACATTTTTTTTATTTTTTTTTTTTTTTTGAGATTATTTACTAAGAATCGCTATAAATATATTAGAGGCGGGTATATTCAGATTATTTCCTCATTATCTTTTTTGAATAGACAACAAAATTTTATATTTGATGAAAAAATACTACATATATGTACATGTTGATATCCCGGCTGAGATAATGTTATGGCCATATAACGGGTTTTTCAATAGGGATGATATGATTTTGAAGTAACATTTCGGCCATTTGTAATATGTCATGATCTGTCATTTGTTTTTCATTGTATTCAGTAGTGTTTACAATATCATCATGAAGAGATATACGCAAGAACAACGTTTACAAATTATTCAGTTTTATTATCAAAATAATCGTTCTCCAATTGCAACTTTTCGTGCGCTAACCCCATTTTTTTAAAATCAAAAAAAAAAAAACTCTTTCCAGTCGACCTACGACCTTGACACCCATGAGCAATATTTTAGCTCTTTCTGCCATTGACCGATTCCCGATCCGACGTAGCGTTAAGGAGCTAGAGCAAAAATAAACATTCCGTTCATAAAAAATATTTGAAAATGATGATTAGTCCATTCTTTTTAAAATAAAAAAAAAACACTTTCCAGTCGACCTGCGACCTTGATACCCATGAGCAATATTTTAGCTCTCGTTAAGAGCTGACTTTTTGCCATTGACTGATTGTGGCTACGTGCCACACAGCAAATTAAACAATTGAATTGTTGCGAACAAAGTTTGGAGATTCAATTATTTCAAGAAATTGTGATATTGAATGGCCTCCAAGAAGTTGTGATTTAACACCATTAGACTATTTATTGTGATGTTATTTGCAGTCATTGGTCTTTCGAAATAAACCAGACTCTCTTCAAGCTTTACAAGTGAATATTGAACGTGCCATTTATGGCATACGACTTGATTTAGTGGAAAAAGTGCTCGAAAATTGGGATCATTGAATTCGTACCTGCTGAAGAATTCGTGGAGGCCATTTGAATGACGTTTTGTTTAGAACTTAATTGTATCGATTGTACTTCACATGAAATAAAAAACTTTTGAATTTCCTTAACAATAAGTGTGTTTTTTCAAAGAAATCATATCACTCTTATTGGAAACCCCTGTATAAGAGTCGGTCTGTCCCAAAATAGCGCCTGTTTTACATCTTTTTATTCCGCCTTCCATACATCCCAGATACATTTGATAATTCCTTTTTCTCATTTTGTTGCATGGTGTAATTAATTATAGTGATTTCTATTATTCGACAAAGGATAAAGAGAGCATTTTAGTTCACGATTGCTTGATTAAGCCTCAAATGAAAGATGTCGCTTTTGTATGAAGGCCATTTGTGGTAAATCGGATCGTATACACTTAACAGGTTTCTCTACTATTATTATCTTGCGTACATCATACGCATCCTTTGTTCTGTATATTTTATGGCAGAGAACCTACAATACATGAAACTTAAGACAATCTACCATTATTTGGTTAGGCAATAGTAAGTACAACTAGGTAAAATTTAATTAGCCTATATCAATTATGCAAAATTCAAGTACGAGGTTGGAAAATAAAGTGTGTAAATGAATTGAAGAAAGGCTCACTGAAACCGAAAGGACTTTAGATGTTGATATAAACAATTTGGTATAATTTATATACTTTATGTTAGTCACAACCGATTTAAGAAAATAATTTGTTTGAACCCTAGTTGAGATTTTTTCAGTATAAATATAAAATTACTAATGCCCTTAGGTTCTAATAAATTTTTGATCTTTAATAAATTATTATCAATTTTATAGAAAATATTTGTATGCCGATAAATAAAAGGTTTTTAATATATCCATAAATTTATTTTCTTTTAAACCCATCCTCGTATTACTCGTATACCATTCTATAGTTTCATCTTTGCAAAGTACTGATAAGGATGTCTTATAAATCAAACCTCAATTTGACTTTACGAGATGTTCAAGATATACCTATGAGTGTGCGTGTGTGTGTGTTGGTGTGTGTGGTTGCGTGTTTGTTAAAAGGTCAATTGTATGGGTTTTGAATACAATTAGCTGAGTTTTCTATAGATCAAACATACACCGTAAGTTAATATTAATTAGACGGCACGGTGTGCAAGATGATTTTCCTTTTAATTGTTTATTAGATCTTTGTGAGGGAGCTAACCACTTGCAATAATAGAGAAACAAAGGATATCGTATAATAGGCCCACTATTGCTTAATGCTTTCAAACAATTGTCATTGGCATGATGATGATTAAGAATACCTACAAGGATAATTGGTTAAAGCTCAAAGAACATTTCTGTTGTTTAATTGAAGTTACCGAAAGTTTTAATTTTTTATCAATCTTCTCGTATATCTGATAAGTTTGGAGGGTATTTCTATTGTTTGGGAGTTGATGAAAGGAATTTGTAGGCAAATTTTTATTAACTAATAATTCTGATTTCTTTAGAAGACAAAGATACTATTTTTGTCTTTTATGGATTGTCCTAAGCCCTGAGCTCCTTTAGGGAACATATACGAGTATATATACATTGGTTTATAAAAGATAACATTTTCTATTCTTAGTATTTATATAGGCATTCTCTACAAAATACCATCATTTCAATGTCTCAGAAATTTTAGCAAACTAAACTCCTTGTCATGCAAATGACTGTTGTGTGGTTTCTGACAATCTGTGAGTTCGATTTGATGCTTATTACACGTTTGAAGTTTAAAGGCAAAGTTAAAGTGCTAATTAAATATTTCGCTACAAATAGAAAAGATTTGAATCCCAAAGTCCAAAATAGGTAATTTAAGGATGACCAATTTAAATTAAAAATAATATTTATTTTTGGTTCAAATAGTGCTACATAACACTGAGCGACTAGATTTTCTTCTTATGTACAAAACTATAGAACATTTTATGTCATAAATGTAAATAACAAAATATCCATTAATGTATAATTAAAAAAATATAAAAAACAAACAACTCAATGTAGAATGGTAAAATTTGTATATGAGTAGCAGAACTGTAAGATCTAAAATCTAAATTTCCATTTGATGGATAAGATTAAAAAGTGAAAAGTCCTTTTTTAAAATGTGTTGTTCCACTTTCTAAAAACAAAAAAAAAAAATATTTAGATAGCCCGAAAATTCGCATTTCATTTGGTACCCACATCGCCTTACCAGGAGTGACTGAAACAATACAAACCAGTAAGGAAAGGCAGAAAGTCGGGCGGGGCCGACTATATAATACCCTACACCTCCATAACAATGCGATAAGGGTCATTGCGATAATAATTTGGAATAATTGGTAAATAGGTAGGAACATATTATCTAATTCTAAACCGATAATCGCGAAATTTAGCAATATTCATGCCTAAATTGGGAAACATCTTTCTTGAAAATTTAAATGATCGGAAGTAAAGTACAACTTATATAGCGCTTGGACACCAAATCAGGAGGAACATATATATGGAGGTTATATTTAAATCTGAACCGATTTCCCTGAATACTCATTCATGTAAACCGACCTCTTTCTGTCGAATTTCGTTCTGATCAGATATAAAATACAGACACTGATCGGATATAAAATAACATTTTTACAGGGCTTACATGTCAAATCGGGGTAACATATATATGGGGGCTATATCTAAATCTGAACCGATTTCTTCCAAATTTAAAAGTGTTCATTCATGTAATATGAAACCTTTTTCTGCCGAATTTCATACAGATCGGATATAAAATTCAGTTTTTACAGCGCTAACATATCAAATCGTGGGTAACATATATATGGGGGCTATATCTAAATCCGAACTGATTTTCTCCAAATTAGGCAGTATTCCTTCACGTAATAAGAGACCTCTTTCTGCCGAATTTCGCACTGATCGGATATAAAATACAGTTTCTACAGCGCTTACATGTCAAATCGGGGGTTACATATATATGGGGGCTATATCTAAATCTGAACCGATTTGCTCCGAATTTAGCAGTATTCCTTCATGTAATAAGAAACCTCTTTCTGCCGAATTTCATACTAATCGCATATAAAATAAAGTTTTTACAGCGCTTACATGTCAAATCGGGGCTAACATATATATGGGGGCTATATCTAAATCTGAACCGATTTTAACCAAATTCAATAGGGATCGTCCTTGGGCCAAACAAATGATATGTGTAAAGTTTCGTCGCGATCGGACCATAATTGCGACCTGTACTTTGATTACAAGAATACATGCACAGACGGACAGACGGACAGACAGACGGACAGACAGACAGACGGACAGACGGACATAGCTAAATCAACTCAGAAAGTGATTCTACGTCGATCGGTATAATAAACGATGGGTCTATTTCTTCTCCTTTTGGGTGTTACAAACAAATGCACAAAGTTATAATACCCTGTACCACAGTGTGGTGTAGGGTATAAAAATGTTTGAATAATTATATCCTTAAAAAATGTTATGTCCTTTTAAATGCGAACTCGACCAGGAAATGAAAGACTAGGTACGCAGTTTTGTTTTGTTGCTTGTCATCGTTCAGAATTATATGGACAATTTCATGACCCAAAATTAGTGACGCACGGTGCTATATTCGAACGTTTCATTCATTCCCTCAGCGTTAGTTTCATACACCCAGGATAATAATTGGTTGGAATTCGATTGTAACAATAAAAAATAGTACTAGCAACAAAAAGTATATTGCCTACACCTTCTGTCGGTTGTATTTATAAATAATTAGTTGAAACAACAATAATAACATGGATATGATCAAATGAAAATGATTGTAACTAAATCGATGGTTATATCAATGGAATTAAGATTGTTTTTTTTCATTGACACTCGGTTAGTTGTGGTAACCGATTTTAAATTTTCATTATAGTACCATATGATCGATTTTTGGTTGTGACAACCAATGTTTTATTCTTGACAACAGAAATTGTATCAATAGACCAAAGATTATTATTGCAACGAATAATTGGTTACTACAACAGAAAAAATATTAATAAATAATCGTTTATTGGCTATCCCAATCATTTTCCAAATGTATTTTGGGAAATACAACCGAAAGATTGGTTGCTGTTCTTTTGCTGATACATGATAAAAAAAAATACAATTACTCGACATAAAAAAATCTTCAACATTTTGTTCAAGAACGGTATAGGTAATCAAAAATAATCTCGTGTGGATAATAATGTGTGGAATGCAGAATGTGTTGTGCAAAATGTTTTACATAAATAAAAAATAAAAGCAACAATCGTGAAATTGAAAGCACAGGTTTAAGCGAAATTTGCATACAAGTTTTGTGTTTTTTTTCGTGTACTAAAATGTTTGTCAAATATTTCCACATCTCATATAGTGATGAATAGTGATGAATTTGTAATATGGGATTTTTAATTTTGTTATGAATTGTTTTGTTTTTGGTTCAATAAATAAAAATTAATGAAAACTGTTTTTAATTAATTGTCGGTGGCGCAAAAGTAATCCGCCTATCAGAAAATGCTATAAATTTTGCGATTGGCCCCTAATGTCAGTTCTGTTTTGACATTTGTGTAGTAAACACATGCGAAATACACGTTAATAAACAATGTTACGCTACACTGCTCCAGAACGCGGAATATTGCTGACTATTTATTTGACCAATAATCGGTCGGTGACTTTGGCACAACGTGAATTTCGTCGCAGATTTCCTGGCCGTCCAACGCCTACTGGTGAAACACTGCGACGTTTTGCCGCTCGCCTCGAAGAGACTGGCACAACACGAGATGCTGCCAGGCGTGGCAGACCCCGGAGTAGCCGTTCTGCAGAGAATATTGCTGCTGTAGCCGAGGATGTCATGGAAGCGCCGTCGACATCGACCAGACGACGTGCCACGCAAATGGGTATCAGTCGACGGTCTCTACAGCGAATTTTGGTACAAGATTTGAAGAAGGTGAAGGTGCATCAGCTGTTAGCTGCTGACCGCCAATTGCGTCTAACATACGCTCAAGCCATCCTTAATCACCACCAAGAGGAAGATGATTTTTCATCAAAAATAATCATGAGTGATGAGGCCCATTTCCATCTCAGACTCTTGCAGCTCTTAACGACAATATCCGTCAAGAATGTGAGGACCTATCGCCGGAAGTTTTGGCCAAAGTGATGGAAAATGCCATAAAAAGGGCTCAAATGACAATCAACTGTGGCGGCGGCCATTTACATCATATTCTAGACTTGATGTAAAAAAAATTAAATGACCAAATAAAAATAATCCACAAGAAGAATCAAAGTTTTTCATTTTTTTTAAATTACAGCCAAAAAAACATCGAAAGGTTACTTTTGCGCCACCTTGTATATGTGACAAATTGTCAGAACAACCAATTTTTTAAAACAGTTGGTTGTGGCAACTACAACAGATAATTTAAGCCACCATTTTCGTTGGCGCAACCAAATATGATTGTTGTCAACATGGAAACAGAAGTATACCACAACCAAAATATCGGTTGTCCTGATGGAATCGCATGATAGTAGACAGAACTACAAAATTCGGTTGGCAAATAATTCGATTGATGCAACCAAACTGTATTGAATTTATAGGAAGAAATGTTTAATGATTTTAATACTATTTTTATCACATAAAATGGTCCAATTAATCAGGTTAATGTTTATGTATTGATAACACTAGTTTACAACATGTTTTTCGAGTTATATGGTGTTATATGGTGCTATAAATACGAAAAGGATATTATACATTTTTTTTGAAATTTTTATTCGCATGATTACTTTCGATTGGAGTAACCGAATTACTTAAAATTTAGTATGCCTTCATATTTGTATCCCCTCACCTTAGAGAGGAGGGTAATATCATTTGCTACGGCCTAAATTTTTTTCAGTCAGAATTGCTTCTAGTTTGAGACCATACGTTTCAGTTACTTCTGTATATTGCAAAAAGGTTATATATATAAAGGTTAGAAACAATACAAAAAATTGGGACGACATCCACTTACAAAACCAAACTTTCAAAGCTAAGATTGGAGATTTTGACGTCTACAATAAGGCTTACGAAGTAATATCACATTTAAATAATAGATTTTCCGAACATGAATCTACAATTACAAGTCTGTTTAATGTCGTTCCGATACGAGTTGTAAATCGAATAAAGGAAGATTTCGAAGAAGTCACACTTTTTTACAAAAACGATTTAAAAAATTCAGCAAAATCTGTTTTATCTGAAATAAGTATATGGATTGATTATTGGAAGCAGAAGAATGATAAGCCATCAAATGCAGTAGATGATATTTCAGTTAGTGATGAGGACATGTTCCCAAGCGTTTTTACCCTTTTGCAGTTACTGGCCACAATACCTGTGACAACGGCATTTTCTGAGCGAAGTTTCTCGACGTTAAGAAGAATAAAAACTTATCTCCGGAACCGAATGGAAGGAGAAAGGCTATCTTATCTGGCTTTGATGTCTATATACAAAGATGAAGTCAAAATCGATGAAATAATTGATATATTTCTTTCCAAAAATCGAAGATTACATTTTTAACTCTTACGTATTTTATTATAAAAAGTTTTACTGATCTCGTACTAAAGTACACATTTATATAGGAATAATAGGAATAAAAAACTAAGGAACTTAACTTCCATTACCTACACAACAAACGCAATTTTTAAATTGTTTATCTTTGTTATGGAAAAAAAGGTTGGAACACCATAACAAAGCCTACTTGGGAGCAACATCTATAGGTGGACCATAACAAAATATGAACTGATTTAATTTTTTTTACTGCGATGAATGCTTGCCTTAATTAAATACAAACTGCAAGGATTCAGGTAAAATGCTTAAAAAATATGGTATTTATGGCTTAAATACGTATATATTGGAGCGACCTCTATAGGGTGACTATAACAAAATATGAACTAGCTTTAACCCGGTGCGCTTCGCAGCTCGCATCTTTTATTTTTTTCTGTTTGGTGTACTGTAAAATAGTTATATTCTTTGAAAATGACATGAATATTATATGTGGTGCAAAATGGAGAAGATTTGATTACCTTTATACTATAAAATACGAACCTTCGTTACATAGCCAGATTGTGTTCCAGGAGTTACCCCGACATCATGGTACAATATTTATTCCTTTCCAGACTGTACCTCTGAACGTTAAAAAAATATTTTTTTTGGATCATACGTTAGCAACTTTCCCCTGGTTTATGTAGCTATTTCAAACCCTGGTACAATATAAAACCATGTTTGTCCCACTGTGTCTATAAAGGTACGAATTTAAAAAGCTAAAGTGAATCGCTCTATTGTGCCACATTTAACCATTTGTATGTCATAATTAACAAATTTTTCACGGTTGTACAATATTTAAAAATCATAATTGATATTTCAAGATCCAAATTCGCAACCTTGGGCCGTATTCCAACATTTTTGTTCCCTATATGTGCCCTTTATTGAACTTGTTTTTCCCCACGGTTTAAGTAGAAGAACCTATTTGGTAAAAAAACATCATAATTCCAACCTTTTGTATCCCACTGTACAATAGTTAACACATTTTTGTCCCACTGTTCCATAGTTAAAGCTTTTTGTACCACTGTACCATATTTAACCCATTTTGTCCCACGTTACCATATTCAACTAATTATGCCCCACTGTACCATAGTTAACCCTTTTTGCCCCACTGTGTCATACTAAAAACTCTTTGTCTCACTGTACCATATTTAATACCTTTTGCCCCACTGTTCCATAGTTAACGCTTTTTGCGCCACTGTGCCATTTTTAACACATTTTGTCCCACTTTACCATATATAACTATTTTTGCCCCACTGTACCATAGTTAACTCTTTTTGCACAACTGTGCCCAATTCAACACTATATCTCACTGTACAAAATTTTTGCCCCACTGTACCATATTTAACAAATTTTTGTCTCGCTGTACCGTATTTAAAATGTGTATCTCGCTGTACCGTATTTAAAATGTGTATCCACGCTAGCATACTTAACTCTTTTTCCCCGACTGTACCATATTTAATCATATTTTCTCCACTGTGCATTATTTAACCGTTTTTGACCACTGTGCTCCTAAAAGCAAAAAACTATTCATATCTCATGTTTAAGTTCCTATTTAGGCAGATTGTTCCATTTTTTTCCATGCTCTATAATTATCCCCGTCTTGTCCCAATGTGCCTCTTAAAGTTAGAATTACTAAAAATCACTTCCGACCTCTAGTTTATGTTCCAAAAGTTACCATGGAACCATTGATCCATGTTTGAAATTTTTAAGCCACTGTACCATATTTTACACTTTTTGCCCCACTGTGCCCCGAAAACTACGAATAGTTCTAGTTTACGTCCCAAGAGCTACTCTCACACCAAGTTTCGCCATTTGGATTTGGCTATTGTACCATATTGTCCCCTTTCTACCCCACTGTGTACGTAAATGTTCGAATTTCGACACCTTGCGACTTCTTCCTTTGAGGCCACGTGAAAGATAAGGTCTACGCCAACAGCCCAGCGTCGATTCAAGACCTCAAAGATAGAATTCGTGAGGCTATCGAGGAAATAGGGCAGCCACTTTGAGATTTGGTTATGGAAAATTTCATGAAAAGGATATAGTCCTGTAAGCATGGTCGTGGTGGCCATTTGGCTGATGTTGTTTTTCATTATTAACGGCATATTTCCTCTTTATTATGAAATAAACATCCGATCCATTATCTCAATTCTGTATTTTTCTTTGAATACCAAAATAACACCTCTGGTGGGAGAACCCTTTGCAATTTAAAAAAAATTAAAAAAACATTTTTTAATTTTTTTTTGTTAAGAACAACATATTATTCTAGAAAATGTTACGCACAGTCCTTCGACAATATTTTTGTTATCTAGTGTAACCTACTGTTATTGAAGGCACAATTTTTAATCAAGCCCTATCAAATTGGACACAATCAGATTTACATCTAATCAGGTTGGCTGCTGAATCAGGGGTAATGTCCTTGAGCAACGTTGAGGCTGAATTCTATCCACCCCTTTCATTGATCTATTTGGGCATACAATAGAGATACCAAAACCTTTGGCATAGGATGTGAACAGACAAAAGCTGTTTGGGAAGAATTGTCTTCACGGAAAGCGAAAAAACTACGACAGATTGTGGGCCCTATAACTGGACATAACGGTGTTGTTAAGCATATGTATAGAATGGCAGATAAAATGACGACATGTGTGGCTGGTGTCAAGACGCTGACGAAGTGGAATATACTTTTCATATGCTTTGTCAATGTTATAGTATAGAAGTTCCTATTTCTTCATGGGTTCATATTTATTTCAGGCTCTAGACTAACTCAAAAAGTTGGATCCACTTAGGCTCAACTGACACATTGGAGAAGAATAAAAAGTAGGCTAAATAGCCGGCTGTCTTCCTCGGTCAACCTAAGCCAGAGTTTTCCTTACTGGTTCAAATTTATTTAAGATGGATTCAAAAATATTTTGGGATGTAGTTTCCAGGTTCCCACTCGCCTGAAATTGAAATTAGCTCCAAATAAGGATAGAAATCCTGCCAAAAAATATTTGTTTGAATAGATCTTCGTTGTTTCATTAATATATTGGGATGAAATTAGATCTAAAGATTTTTAGATATCCTGCTAAAAAATATTTGTTTGAATAGAACTTCGTTGTTTCATCAATATACTCGTATTGGGTTGTATTTCCCGGTTCTCTTTATTATTCTATATACAACTACTTTAAAATCTTTTTTTGCTCAATAAGAAAAAGAGGGATTTTAGACAAATATTTGAATACTCATACTACATATATTCACTAAGACTATCATAGCAATAGGAAAAACAATTCAAACGTCTTAAGTTGACAGTCAATTCTTGTAGGAAATAAATAGGTTTTTTACTAAAAAGCTAAAAAAAATGCATTCAACAAAGTGAATTGTATGGAAGGAAAAAAATGATGATACTCGTATACTCACCAATAAACTCCAATAAATTAAGCCCCCTTGTCCCATCCTCCGAACACATCTTTGCATCACCCCAATGTTAGCCTGTAAATATATATAAGAATGTTAAGCTGTTTAAATTTGTGTCTCTATATTTAAAGACTTCTAAATATTTAATTATATAACACGCCTAAAGCTATTATGACAATAGCTGTCACATCCGTTTCCTATTAATTAAACATATCATAAACATAACCAAAAGCAAACGCATACTCATGTTCCCATGCAGACACACATACTATAATAAGTATGTATGTATATATCATCCATCTAAATTAGCATGTTTTAAAATATATATGTGTGACACGACATGAGATCTAAAGAGTAAAACTCCCACGTTAAGGCCGGAGGAAAAATTTAATTTTCCAACAAAAAATTTTAAGACATTTTTTAATGTAGAGTAAATTAAAGTTCTCATTTTTATTTGTGCTCCTTCTGCATCTTCTCTATGTGATACGAGTACTATACTCATATTGAAATTTCAATAAAATATTTCCTTTTGTTTGCTTGGATTTGACCTTTCATCTAATCCACATTTCAATTTCGATTTACAAATCTTGTGCTCTGGAAAAATCTATTTTCTTTGTATTCCATACAATTCCATTTTACAGGAAATTCTATTATTGTTTTCAATGGCTGGAAATCGTCGTGATGATGACGATCAGCATCATCATCATTATCACAGCACAATAGATTTTTGCCATTCTTAAACGTATATTGTATTTATCCCATTTTATCTATTATTTGAATACGTATTTATTTTCAAATCTTGTGGACATATGTGAGTGGTTGGTATTTATTTTTATTACAAAATCGAATCGTAGAGGTTTTCGGCTTGACTGCACACATTCAATGGGAGGAAGTACGTACAATAAAGGACTTTTACAGGACTTGAACAAAAGCATGAAGGGATAGTCTTTATTTATGCAGCACCGGGTCATTCGGTCATGGGGAAATGTAACGGTCACAACTTGTTACTTAGCAACGAAAATTGTTATTTTTACTGTAGAATTTTTGTTATACAAATTTCGGCAGTATCATTATTGTTATTTGAATAAAAGATATTGATTGGGCGGTCGGTCAGGATAAAGGCCTAAATACAGTATTTGGATAAGGGTAAGAATTTATATGCAAAATAATTGAATTCAATGGATTATAAAAAAATAGTTAATCTAGGTCGACTCAAGACGAGAGAGAAGTCCTCAACTAAAGAACATATGAGTAGAATGAACTCAGAGCATAAAATTAAATAATAGAGGAAGACCGCAGAGGTCGAATTCAGTATAGAGGAAGACCTCAGAGAATGATTCTATTATAGAGGCAGATCTCAGAGTTTGACTCTAGTAAAGAGGAAGACCTCACATGTCGATTTTAGTATAGAGGAAGACCTCAGTGGTCGACTCTAGTATAAACGAAGACCTCAGAGGACGACTCTAGTGTATAGGAAGACCTCAGAGGTCGACCCTAGTATAGAGGAAGACCTCACAGGCCGACTTAGTACAGAGAAAGGCTTCAGAGGTCGACTCTAGTATAGAGGAAGACCTCAGAGGTCGATTCTAGTATAGAGGAAGACCTCAGAGGTCGCCTCTAGTATAGAGGAAGACCTCAGAGGTCGACTCTAGTTTAGAGCAAGACCTCAATGTTTGAGTCTAGTAAAGAGGAATACCTCAGAGTTTAACTCTAGTATATAGGAAGACTTCGGTAGTCGACTCTAGTATAGAGGAAGACCTCAGAGGTCGACTCTAGTATAGAGGAAGACCTCAGAGGTCGACTCTAATATAGAGGAAGACATCAGAGGTCGACACTAGTATAGAGGAAGACCTCGGAGGTCGACACTAGTATAGAGGAAGACCTCGGAGGTCGACTCTAGTATAGAGGAAAACCTCAGAGGTCGACTCTTGTATAGAGGAAGACCTCAGAGGTCGACTCTAGTATAGAGAAAGGCCTCAGAGGTCGACTATAGTATAGAGAAAACCTCAGAGGTTGACTCTTGTATAGAGGAAGACCTCAGAGGTCGACTCTAGTATTGAGGAATACCTCAGAGGTCGACTCTAGTATAGAGGTCGACTCTAGTATAGTGGAAAGACCTCTGAGGTCGACTCTAGTATAGAGGAAGACTTCTAGGTCGACTCTAGTATAGAGTAAGACCTCAGAGGTCGACTCTGGTATAGAGCAAGACCTCAGAGGTCGACTCGAGAATAAAGGAAGACCTAAGAGGTCGACTCGAGTATAAAGGAAGACCTAAGAGGTCGACTCGAGTATAAAACAAGACCTCAGAGGTCGACCCTAGTATAGAGGCAGACCTCAGAGGTCGACGCTAGTATATGGAAGACCTCAGAGGTCGACTCTAGTATAGAGGAAGACCTCATATGTCGATTTTAGTATAAAAAAACATCAGAGGTTGACCCTAGTATAGAGGAAGACCTCAGAGGTCGACTCTAGTATATAGGAAGACCTCAGAGGTCGACTCTAGTATAGAGGAAGACCTCATAGGCCGACTTAGTACAGAGAAAGACTTCAGAGGTCGACTCTAGTATAGAGGAAGACCTCAGAGGTCGATTCTAGTATAGAGGAAGACCTCAGAGGTCGACTTTAGTATAGCGGAAGACCCCAGAGGTCGACTCTAGTATAGAGGAATACCCCAGAGGTCGACATAGTATAGAGGAAGACCACAGAGGTCGACTCTAGTATAGAGAAAGGCCTCAGAGGTCGACTCTAGTGTAGAAGAAATCGACTCTAGTCTAGAGGATGGCCTCAGAGGTCAACTCTAGTATAGAGGAAGACTTCTGAGGTCGACCCTAATATAGAGAAAGACCTCAGAGGTCGACTCTAGTGTAGAGGAAGACCTCAGAGGTCGACTCTAGTGTAGAGGAAGACCTCAGAGGTCGACTCTAGTGTAGAGGAAGACCTCAGAGGCCGTCGCTAGTAGAGAAGGATACATCAGAGGTCGAGTATAGTTTAGAGGAAGACCTCAGAGGTCGACAATAGTATAAAAGAAGACCTCAGAGGTCGACTCTAGTATAGAGGAAAACTTCAGAGGTCGACTATAGTATAGAGTAAGACCACAGAAATTGACTCTAGTATAGAGGAGGACCTCAGGGGTCGACTCCTGTATAGAGAAAGACCTCAGAGGTCGACTCCAGTTTAGAGGAAGACCCCATAGGTCCTCGAGTATAGAGGAAGAACTCAAAGGTCGACTCAAGTATAGAGGAAGTCCTCAGATGTCGACTGCGATATCGAGGAAGACCTCAGAGGTCGACTCTAGTATAAAGGAAGACCTCAGAGGTCGACTCTAGTGTATAGGAAGACCTCAGAGGTCGACCCTAGTATAGAGGAAGACCTCATAGGCCGACTTAGTACAGAGAAAGACTTCAGAGGTCGACTCTAGTATAGAGGAAGACCTCAGAGGACGATTCTAGTATAGAGGAAGACCTCAGAGGTCGACTTTAGTATAGAGGAAGACCACAGAGGTCGACTCTAGTATAGAGAAAGGCCTCAGAGGTCGACTCTAGTATAGATGAAGACCTCACAGGTCGACTCTAGTATAGATGAAGACCTCACAGGTCGACTGTAGCTTAGAAGAAGACATCAGAGGTCGACTCTAGTATAGAGGAAAACCTCGGAGATTGACCCTAGTATAGAGGAAGACCTCGGAGATTGACCCTAGTATAGAGGAAGACCTCAGAGGTCGACTCTAGTATAGAGGAAGACCTCAGAGGTCGACTCTGGTATAGATAAGGACCTCAGAGGCAAACTCTAGTATAAAGGGAAGCCTCAGTGGTCGACTCTAGTATAGAAGAAGACCCCAGAGGTCGACTCTAGTATAGAGGAAGACCTCCGAGATTGACTCTAGTATAAAAGAAGACCTCAGAGCTCGACTCTGGTATAGAGTAGGACCTCAAAGGTCGACTCAAGTATAGAGAAACACCTCTAAGGTCATCTCTAGTATAGAGGAAGACCTCAGAGATAGACTCTCCTATACAGGAAGACCTCAGAAGTCCACTCTATTCTAGAGAAAGGCCTCAGAGGTCGACTCAAGTATAGAGGAAGACCTCAGAGGTCGACTCTAGTATAGAGGAAGACCTCAGAGGTCGACTCTAGTATAGAGGAAGACATCTGGTATAGGCTCTAGTATAGAGGAATGCTTCAAAGGTCGACTCTAGTATAGAGGAAGGCCTCAGAGATCGACACTAGTATGGAGCAAGACCTTAGAGGTATAGAGCAAGACTTCAGAGGTCGACTCTAGTCTAGAGGATGGCCTCAGAGGTCAACTCTAGTATAGAGGAAGACTTCTGAGGTCGACCCTAATATAGAGAAAGACCTCAGAGGTCGACTCTAGTGTAGAGGAAGACCTCAGAGGTCGACTCTAGTGTAGAGGAAGACCTCAGAGGCCGTCGCTAGTAGAGAAGGATACATCAGAGGTCGAGTATAGTTTAGAGGAAGACCTCAGAGGTCGACTATAGTATAGAAGAAGACCTCAGAGGTCGACTCTAGTATAGAGGAAAACTTCAGAGGTCGACTATAGTATAGAGTAAGACCACAGAAATTGACTCTAGTATAGAGGAGGACCTCAGGGGTCGACTCCTGTATAGAGAAAGACCTCAGAGGTCGACTCCAGTTTAGAGGAAGACCCCATAGGTCCTCGAGTATAGAGGAAGAACTCAAAGGTCGACTCAAGTATAGAGGAAGTCCTCAGATGTCGACTGCGATATCGAGGAAGACTTCAGAGGTCGACTCTAGTATAAAGGAAGACCTCAGAGGTCGACTCTAGTGTATAGGAAGACCTCAGATGTCGACCCTAGTATAGAGGAAGACCTCACAGGCCGACTTAGTACAGAGAAAGACTTCAGAGGTCGACTCTAGTATAGAGGAAGACCTCAGAGGATGATTCTAGTATAGAGGAAGACCTCAGAGGTCGACTTTAGTATAGCGGAAGACCCCAGAGGTCGACTCTAGTATAGAGGAATACCCCAGAGGTCGACATAGTATAGAGGAAGACCACAGAGGTCGACTCTAGTTAGAGAAAGGCCTCAGAGGTCGACTCTAGTATAGAAGAAGACCTCAGAGTTCGACTCTAGTATAGATGAAGACCTCACAGGTCGACTCTAGTATAGATGAAGACCTCACAGGACGACTGTAGCTTAGAAGAAGACATCAGAGGTCGACTCTAGTATAGAGGAAAACCTCGGAGATTGACCCTAGTATAGAGGAAGACCTAGGAGATTGAGCCTAGTATAGAAGAAGACCTCTGAGGTAGACTCTAGTATAGAAAAAAATTCAGAGGTCGACTCTCGTATTAAGGAAGACCTCTGAGTTCACTCTAGCATAAAGGAACACCTCAGAGGTCGACTCCAGTATAGAGGAAGTCCTCAGAGTTTGACTCTGGTATAGAGGAAGACCCTAGAGATTGAGTCTAGTATGTAGGAAGTCCTCAGAGGTCGACTCTAGTATAGACGAAGACCTCAGAGGTCAACTCTAGAGCAAGACCTCAGAGGTCGACTCTATTATAGAGAAAGTCCTCAGAGGTCGACTCTATTATTGAGGAAGACCTCAGAGGACAACTCTAGAATAGAGGAAGACCTCAGAGGTCGACTCTAGTATAGAGGAAGTGTTTGAGGTCGACTCCAGCCATTAGTCAAATCTTTTCGATCTGCCCTTATAAAGTTTTTTCTATTTTCCATTTTTTATGTATTTTAGCTTAAAACTCTTAAATCTCCTGTAAACTCAACATCCTCATCCCCATCTTCATTCATACGTTCAAGCGCAGTTGAAATAAAATATTAAAATATCCGATAAATGGTGAGACATCAAAATTTAACATCCAATCCATGATCAAGTTTCTAGGGAAAACACATTAAGCACGAAAATAACAAGTAGGCAAAATATTGCTGGAAAAAAGCATATATTTACATATATTCAATGGTCAATGCTGTATTAAAAAAAGTACGGTTTTATATTTTATTGTAAGCGAATACACAAAAATATATCACATTCAAGGACTAGCTTGAAATGCAAGATGAGCAGCAGAAAATAAATTGCCGGTGTAATGGGCAAATTGATTAAGTTCTCGATGAAGTTAGTAGTACCAAAAAATAAAAAAAAATGGTTTTCTGCTTGAGGGGAAGATTTGTTAAAGGAATCTACATAAAATTAAAGCTTTTCTTATTAATTATTTAATTTGTTTGTTTCCATATGAAAAATATGAGTAGACTTAGTCTTTTTGGTACCATATTTTTCAAATATTCTCAAAAAATCCAAAGCACAGCACTGTTTGCTTGTTACTGCACTGAATTCTGTGCAAGGATAACGTTTTTGTTTTGTAAAGTGTATGCAGAAAGGAATCGATGTATCAATATCTGTACATAAAAAAATCTATATCTCCATTTCAGAGATTTTTTGTTTATTTGTGGTATCAGGACACAGGAATAAACATGGTCGCTTACAGCATAAGGTCCATGAATTATGGCACAAAAAGGAAAAAATATATGAAATGAAAAAATTATAAAATAGAAAAATAAAAATTTGAATTATTTAAAAAAAAATCAACGTTCTATTGAATTTGAGCAAAAGACTGTATTTTCGAGATTTGTCATACTACGTTTTTTACTTTATTATTTTCATTGAAGAAAATAGAAAATACAAATTTGAAATATTTTAGGTAACAGTCGACATAAGAAAATGCTTAAATATATTCGTGAGTTATGGCAAAAAACGAAAATATATGCAAAATTAATAGAATAGAAATAAAAAATGTAAAATATTTTAAAACTTAAAAACTTCAATATTTTTTATTTATGTTTTTAAATTTATAAAAATTGTCACAATATCTAAACCTTCTGCTGTTATTTCGTTATTATTTTCCCTAGTGACTTTTACGAAACTCCTCGATTGTTGGTTCTTCAAAAACGAAACAAAAAAACTGTCCACCATTCCTTGTTTTTATTGACCCAGGCTTTGGTAAATATGGCAACTGATATTAACTTTTGTTCACATTGAAGTTCAATTGTATGTTGGCTCTACCACTTAACCATTCAGCTTTTATAGTAAGCCGCATTGAAACAGGCAAATCGTTAATGATAAAAAAATTCCTCACAAATTTAATTCTTTATTCGCTGCAAACGAAAAACCATATTCAAATCACTTTAAATATAGTTTATTTCCTTCTTGTCGCTCTATCATAACCCAAAGTTCATTTTGTGTCCTTAAGTACCTTCTTCTGACTGCACTTGACTTCTAGACGACTGCCAAGAAACGATATTGCCAAAGAAAGTTGAGAGAAAAAAAGAACGGATAAGACATGAAAAGCATAGGGACCTCATGTTGATAAAGTCTCAACAATTATAATGTTGCTTTAGCACAGCGGTGGGATTTCCTGTTCTAAATATAAGATCTATAATTTAATGTCGTCTTAAACTTAGTAGTCACTCACTATGTAGAATTCATTATTGTTCTATTATATAAATAATGTAAAAATGTATAAATACAGTTAGGAGTATACGATTGTGACAAAAGTAGAGCATGCAAGATTGGTATTTTTTTCCAAAACTCAAATTACAGCAATTTTTTTGGCGCCTGAAAAACTCTACTTAAATTGCTGTTCTTGGTGTCGTATGAGTACTTAAAATAAAATGAATGGTAAACATACGTCACATATGACTTCGAATCACTATGCTGTAAAGCTGATGTTAAACTGTTGTTCATGAATTGCAAGATCATAAATATAAAACTCTACCCGTTTTTGATGACGTATGATTATTTAAAATGACATAAATGGTAAACATACGCTCCATAGAACTTCAAATAGATTTGCTAATAAGCTCTTGTTGAACAGTTGTACTTGGTAGCGTATGAGTTGTTCAATAAAATAAATCGCTAACATACGCCCCGTAGAACTTCAAATCTATTTAAAAGAAGATCAATATACATAAATTCATGTATTTCAAAAAATAACAGGAAATATTCTTTTGAAAAAATGCTCACATATGGGGCACATATTTTCGTTTGCGGACAACCATTATGTATGACTCGGACCAGGTGATTTCAGGATAAGAGTGATTACACTATACAATTAGATATGTTTCCAAATTGAGGCATTTTAGGGGGTCAAGGAATCGATTCGAAATACCATTGAAGACTGTCACCGATTGCTCATAGTAATCTACATCGTCATAAATGTAAAGTAGTTTAAGTCTCATCATGAAGAGTTTGAAAATATATGCGGATCTGAGGATATCATAAATTGTTAAAAATAATGTAGCTCCACATTCTACCAAGCTGTTCTTTCTCAAAAATAACTTTCAGAAATTTTAGGAACAGGAAAAAAACTAAACATTTCTGGTAAAAATCATTAAATTTATCAAAATTTCTTTCAAAAACAATTGCTTACTTTTAGGCCAGATATTATTGAATATTGAAAAAACTAATCTATATTTTGTATGGGTTTTATGGGCGGTGCGAGAGGACGATTTTGATGGAACTTATCACGCATCTTCTGTTTGTTCTCGAAAGTATATGTACCAAATTTAAAGACTTTTGCTTGGGTAGAAAACATTTTATGCGTAAATGTCTATTTAGAATGTATGGGCGGTTGGTGATGGGCGCGGTCGAGTTTGATGCAAGTCAATTTTTCTCAATATAATGCCAACATTCAATGATCTAGGACCACTTCTTATAGATGATGTTGCAATAGAGTATTTGGCGTTGTTTTGTCCCAATAAATCCTAGATTGCGTCGAATCGTACCCATGGATGGAACATGGTTCAACCATGTTCCATCCAGGTGTGAGACAAAGCAAAATGGTGGAGGACTGAAATGGGATAGTCGTGTCCAAAGATGGCGAAGACAGTTCCACACGAAGACAAGCTGACGGCTTTTTGGTATGAGCGGGGGATAATTTTAACATCATTTTGGTAGAGGAGAGTATTTATATGTATATATAATTTGCTACGGACCAAAAATGTATCACAAATGAAGGAGTGACATAAGAGCCTAAAGTAAGTGGCTGATACGAACGATAACTTTCGCAACGAGTAACGGACTTCAAATTTAGTATACGATAATATTTTTTCCATCTCGGGCTAAGTTCGAAGGCGGGCCATATTAGTCCCTCCCTTCAAGTTCCTCCCTCAAAGGGTTACAATTTCATTTTTCATTTTATTCATATGTGGCAATGCACAAGCCAACAAGGCCAATTTTACATTATAAAAATACAACTTAGACATTAAAAAAATACATATTAAGATTTTCCTTAAAACTATTTATACCCTACACCACACTGTGGTACAGGGTATTATAAGTTTGTTTCACGGCAGATGTTTGTAACACCTGAAAATAACACAGCTAGACCCACCTTAAAGTATACCGATCGACTCAGAATCACTAGCTGAGTCGATTTAACGATGTCTGTCCGTCCGTCCGTCTGTCCATGTAAAGTTGTTCGTCGACTACAGGTCGCAATTTCACTCCGATCGTTCTGAGTATTTCGCGGCTGTTAAGATCGCTATTGAATTTGGTTGAAATCGGTTCAGATTTAGATATAGCTCCCATATATATCTTTCGTCCGATTTGGCCCTTTAGTCCTATAGAAGCTGTATTTTACATCCAATCGTTTTGAAATATAGAATGGTAGAGTTTCTTGATCCGTGAACCAACATTGCCGAATTTGAAGAATATCGGTTAAGATTTAGCTATAGCTCCCATATATATGTTTCGTCCGATTTGGCCCTTTAGTCCTATAAAAGCTGTATTTTACATCCAATCGTTTTGAAATTTAGAATGGTAGATCCATGATCCATGTACCAACACTACCGAATTTGAAGAAAATCGGTTAAGATTTAGCTATAGCTCCCATATATATGTTTCGTCCGATTTTGCTCTTTAGTCCTGTAGAAGCTGTATTTTACATCCAATCATTTTGAAATTTAGAATGGTAGAGTTTCTTGATCCATGAACCAACGCTGCCGAATTTGAAGAAAATCGGTTAAGATTTAGCTATAGCTCCCATATATATGTTTCGTCCGATTTTGCTCTTTAGTCCTGTAGAAGCTGTTTTTTACATCCAATCATTTTGAAATTTAGAATGGTAGAGTTTCTTGATCCATGAACTAACACTGCCGAGTTTGAAGAAAATCGGTTAAGATTTAGCTATAGCTCCCATATATATGTTTCGTCCGATTTGGCCCTTTAGCCCTATAAAAGCTGTATTTTACATCCAATCGTTTTGAAATTTAGAATGGTAGTGTTTCTTGATCCATGTGCCAATACTACCGAATTTGAAGAAAATCGGTTAAGATTTAGCTATAGCTCCCATATATATGTTTCGTCCGATTTTGCTCTTTAGTCCTGTAGAGGCTGTATTTTACATCCAATCGTTTTGAAATTTAGAATGGTAGAGTTTCTTGATCCATGAACCAACACTACCGAATTTGAAGAAAATCGGTTAAGATTTAGCTATAGCTCCCATATATATGTTTCGTCCGATTTTGCTCTCTAGTCCTGTAGAAGCTGTATTTTACATCCAATCCTTTTGAAATTTAGAATGGTAGAGTTTTTTGATCCATGAACCAACACTGCCGAATTTGAAGAAAATCGGTTAAGATTTAGCTATAGCTCCCATATATATGTTTCGTCCGATTTGGCCCTTTAGTTCTATAGAAGCTATATTTTACATCCAATCGTTTTGAAATTTAGAATGGTAGAGTTTCTTGATCCATGAACCAACATTGCCGAATTTGAAGAAAATCGGTTAAGATTTAGCAATAGCTCCCATATATATGTTTCCTCCGATTTGGCTCTTTAGATCCAATCGTTTTTATACCCTACACCACACTGTGGTACAGGGTATTATTTAAGTATAAAATGTCCCAAAAGTAAATTTATGTAAACAATTCATACATGAATTACAAAATTTATATATCAGAGTTATTCAATATTACGAGAGTGGTGTAGGGTATTATATAGTCGGCACCGCCCGAGTTTAGCCTATCCTTACTGGTTTTAATATTAAATTAAATAACATTTATATAAAAAATCCTATAAAAACAGTAATGCAATGGAAGGCCCGCAGTAGAAAGTGATTTAACTAAAAATTCACATTAAAACAATTGACACGCCCAAAGACAAAGCAAAGAATAGACTTAGATATAGAAACACTACTCCTGAAATTTAGTGAAATAATGATTACACTGTGTGTGCACAAAAATGTATCCTCGATGAAAACAACGTACTCCGTATAATTTTGACCTGCTAATTCTAATGGCATTAGCCGTTTTTTCTGTGACATCGTGTTTTCGAGATATTTAGCCATAAATATTGCTGGGTAAACAAAGATGTTACTAAATTCAAACACAATTTTTGTATAGAAAACTTCGGAATAGATGTTCCATGTCAAAGAATGAAAGAAAGGAGACACTTCAAGATGTAAATCTCCCGCAAATATCCCACCAAAAATAATATTGTAAAAATTCCTTGCAAAAATCACTATGGGTCAATACACTTTTATGGTTATCGAACGGTTTTTTAATATATCGTAATTATTGGTCATGCAATGAGTTTTGTGTGGTCTTCAAATGTACCATTGTTCTCAATTGTTTAAAGATAACCTTTTTAAACAGATCGGTTAAAAAATTCTGCATATATAGTGCATATATGGGTAGTTCTTTCTCAAGTGTCACAGGTCAAAAATTAGATCTTTCTGAAATTCTCTGAAAACGTTATCCTAGTATGTGGGAGTAATTACCCACAATATTAAAAAAATTAAATGAAAACGCGAGGCAGGAGGCGAGGTCAAGTTCAGAAAAATAGATTTTTTCCTCTGTAATGGTTTTTTGAAGGTATTTTTAATGCTACTGTTAAGGTGGGGGTTTGCCAGCAAGGGAGGTGAGGGTAGGCGAGGCGACGAAATCCCTTATATGACAAACTCCAATAGCAACGATAGCTCAGTAGTGGGGGAACGATGTGTGTGTGTGTTTACGTATGCATTTATTCATGCGTGTGTAGTGAGCGACGTTGGCGATGCGGTAATGCAAAGGGCGAAATAGAAAAGGAAAATAAATAAAACACAAGAGTTTAGTATTTTCGTTAGTGATAAAAGCAGAGCGTATATTACCATGTAGCGATGCGTAGGATCCGTAGAGATCCAAACGGCACGATAGCAAAACGACAAGATATATGTATGCGCGAGTGCAAAACAACGACGATTAGTGATGTGCGCGATTGTATCGCCAAACAAAGACTAGTTTCAATACGAGAGCCAGATGAAGCAAGCAGTCGAAAAACCGCAACAGCCTCTGGTTGCGGGAAGTCCCTCTCTACGTCCGAACTATGCGAATAACGTCCCGTGAGAGTCAGAGAGAGACACAACGGTGGAAGTCTCTCCTTACAATCCGTGCCATGCGAATATCGTCTTGGGAGAGTTTGTAGAGAGATTCTTTTAATCCCTCTACGATCCGTGCTGAGCGAATTCGTCCCAAGAGAGTCGAATCCGTACAAGCGAATATCGTCCTGGGAGTGTCGTAGCAGAGGCTTCTTCTATCTTAACCCGCCAGGATCGCCAATCAACGAAGGAGATGCACAAGCTGGGGAAGTTGCGCGACAATGTTACGAACTTAAACAGCTACAAATCATAAGAAATTGAAAAATAGAAAATATTGAAAAATATCTAAAAGAAGTTTCCGTGCACTTTTCATAAAAAATTTTAATTTTATCTTAAACAATTTATTTCGGTCACTTATCGCGGAAATAGAAATATAAATTGCGATATCTCAGAATCGATCTAATTTTTTCCTTAATTTTCTTTTAAAAAATGGTCCATATGTACTCTACCGATGCTGTACATTTTGGAGTGGGACCGACTTTGGTTCAGAAGTTACATTATAATAACTGAAAATCTTCACCAAATTACAAAGAAAAAATATTTGAAAACAAAAAAATCAACAAACTAAATATAATTTAAAACACATACAAATATATTTAAAATCGGAGATACATATATATGGGAGCTATATGTAAATCTGAACCGATTTTAACCAAATTCAATATGGATCGGACGGTAAGAGGTTATTGCCAAATTTCGTTGATGTCGGAGCATAATTGCGACCTGTACTTTGATTAAACGAATACATCTACAGACAGATAGACGGACGGACAGACGGACACAGCTAAATCGATTAAGAAAGTGAAAGTTGATCGTAATAATAAACAATGGATAAATCTCTTCTCCTTTTTGGTGTTACAAACGAATGCACAAAGTCATAATATCCTGTAGCACAGTATGGTGTAGGGTATACAAACTGTGTCCATGGCACTTGAAATGCCATGGACATTTTGATGATTTGACATATTCTAAGTTATAATAATAATTGTTAAGTAGCAAGGTACCGTGAATGGAGATTGATTGTTTTTTTTTTAAATAATTATCGAAGCGTCCTTTGTGGCTCCGTCTTTGATTTAAAACTCGCCCCTGATTTGCCAATATATTTAATGTTCGAATATCTTGAAAACAAGTGCTAATCCATGAAAGCGGTTACCGGGATTTTTTTGTAGTCAAAATAAGTTTACCAAGCAAGTTTTAGTATGATTTTTGGACTAATAATGTATTTTTGATTATATTTGAGAGGAAGAGTAAGACAACTGAAATTTTCCTCTTTTGACATATTACATTTTTTTTTTGTTTATTTAGAGTAACATAGAATTTTTTCTTCTAAAAATGCTACAATTTTAAATATTTTTTTTAAATTTCTATAAATTTAGTATATTTGCCATTATTACAAATTCCAAAGAAATTTCGACATCAATTCACAATATACAATGCACTTTCCCTTAAGTGATTAAAGAGGACAGACACTCATTCAATCTTCCAGAGAGAAGTAATCAATGAAGCACACAATGTGGTCCTTGACATCAAAAAGATCTTTCCAAAGTAATTTGTCTGCAGTAAAGTGTGCTTATCAGAAAGAAAATCTTTTGAAATGAAACGATATCTTTGAAAGCAAAATTAATTTATTGATTCATTTACATGGAAATTTTCGGTATTTTCTTTGCATAAATTTGTAATTTAAAATGCAACATTTATTTTCTTCTTATCTCGTGCAGCTACTTCTCAGTCACCTTCAATGATATGAATCAGTTTTAAAATATTCTTAATATTCTCCATCGATTCGCAGCACCAGTCGAAGGAGGACACTCGTAATGCCAATAATCGGCTTTATCATAAGCCATAAAATAAATGGCCATAAAGAAAAGGCTATAAGTAATAACACTTACACTTAAGTATTTACTCGAAACCTGTAAAGACTTTAAATGTAATCGCTTCAACGAACAGAACAGCAGAATAAAAAACCGAAATTTATAATTGTTAAAATAGTTTGTAGCCAATGGCCATAAAGGGATAAGGTCAGTGAAAGTAATTAAATGTACTTATATACAAACAGGTAATGCTGTCAGATATAAATGGATAAATTTTCGAAATGGAGTTGTGTCCTTTGCTTCTTAATTCTCACATTTTTTAAATTATTACAGACTTTTTTTAAATTAATATATAAGAGGTCTTTCATTTCTTTGCTCAACATTATGCAAATGTATTCTTTAATTTCGTAAATTTCCGCCTTCATTCGTGGTACACTTCTCACGATAAGATAATAATAATTGTTTGCATAATTTAATAATTTGATGTTCTATAATTGTTTTAAAATACAGATAAAATGAGATTTACACTTGACAATGTTCAGCTAAAAGGCATGTCGTGAGAGGCAATTATCCTTGAGGCAAAATCGTAAAGAGGAAAATCATATTTCCATTTTTAAGCAAAAGCAAATGCCTTGACATGAAAATAATATGGTTTTAAGGAAATTGTTTTTGGTATACGTGATACATGGAAGACATAACAACTTAGAAAAAATGTGAGTTCCTAGTAGGAAGGTTCCTAGTCAAGGTTGCTCAAAAAATAAGGTGAGCTTTAGTTTTTTTTCAAATTAGATTACAACCACCGGATTCAAAAGAAGTTTAAATGATATTTTTTCAGCTACAGTTTAGGTCTAGCAATTGAAGTACCTTTAAGCTCACAAAGATCAAATCAAAACCGAAATTTTTCTTTGTTCTAATTTGTTTTAACAAAAGTTTTCTCATGACCCCCTCTAATATACATTCATATTGTTAGAGCCGCCTTCCATTGTATACATGAGCATATTTTACATTAATGTACACTTTGTTTTATTACATACGTTGATGTATTAAAATTAAGCAAATATTTGCTTATGTTTTGCCTATGTTTGGCTATGTTATTATTGTTATTATTTTTACTATTATTGCCATTATTATTGCCATTATTGTTCATTAAGTTTATAGTAAGAGTACAATGTAACATGTACCAGGATAACTCCCAGAAAATGTCACATATACAAACACAAGCCAAACAACGACAAGTACTCCGCAAACACACAGCCATACACACACACACACACAAAGCCACTCACACAGAGACACTCCCAATAACTATACCCTTTGAATTTACTCGCATTGTAGTTAGTCGTTGTAATCAAAGAGACTGTAAGTATAATATGTAAAAGCAGTGGTGGTGGTGGCGGTGGTTGTACTGCTGCTGGTATAGTCCTTGTGGTAAGGATTTGGCTGTCTGTGGGGCTATGCGAAAGTAGGAGTACTCGTATATGTAGTGATGGTGGTACTCACAGCAAAAGCCATGTTTATAATTATTGTTAAACGTTAATAGCGGAAGCGTACAAGCAATTAGTGTTTTAGCCAGTTTAACAACATTCTCTCTGTAAAAGGACAATGACAACGAAGACTACAACTACAACTACAGCAATGCTCGCTCGCTCGCTGGCTCACACAAACGACAACGACTGTTTAAGCAGTACTCGCCGAGTAGGTACGTCAGCATTGTATGACTACTGTTGGCATGGACAGCAAACATACATGTTTTACTTAATGTCCATTGATAAGTAGTCTTTTGATATATGGGACAAAAAGCAATATTTTGTCCAAAAGTGCGAAAAATTATAGGTAGTGAAGCAAGCGTCATTAATAGTAACCTATAATAAAGTATGGATAATAATTTTGAAGGAATAATAAAGCATTCTAAATATAACCAATACAGATAATTATCTAGAGTAAAGATGAAAACATATATATTACTTTTCAGTAAATTAAAAAGCGCGGATAATTGTATAGAGTGAGAATGAAGCGCGGATACTCATTTCCCGAAAAGAAGGGAGCGTAGATAAACATTTATAGTAGACAAAAAGGTTCGGATAACCATTTAGCGTAAATAAGCAAATGTGGATAATCATTTGCAGTGAAAACGAAACATGGACAACTATTTAGAGTAAAAAATAAATCGTGGATAATCAATACGAGTGAATACAAGCATCGACAATCATTTAGATTTAGAGTAAATATGGAAGTGTGGATAAACTTTGCAGTGAAAAAGGAAACGTGGATAACTATTTAGAGTGAATACGTAAAAGTGGATAATCATTTAGAGTGAGTAAGGAAGCGTGGATAATAATTTAGAGTGAACAAGGTAGCGTGGATAATCATTTAGAATGAATTGGAACGCGTGGACATTCATTTATAGTGAATAAGAAAGCGAGGATAATCATTTCGAGTGAATAAGAAAGCGTGGACAACCATTTAGAGTGACGAAGGAAGCGTTGATAATCAAAACATTATTATTCAGAGGGAATAAGGAAGTGTGGGTAATAATTTAGAGTAGAATAGGGAACCGCGGATTATCATTTCGTAAAAAACGGAAATGATTATCCGCGTGAAAAACAAAACATGGACAACTATTTACAGTAAAAAATAAATTGTGGATAATCAAATCAATACGAGTGAATACAAGGATCGACAATCATTTAGAGTGAATAAGGAAGCGCGGATAATCATTTAGAGTGAATATGGAAGTGTGGAGAAGCCTTTGCAGTGAAAAAGGAAACGTGGATAACTATTTAGAGTGAATAAGTAAGCGTGGATAATCATTTAGAGTGATTAAGGAAGCGTCGATAATAATTTAGAGTGAACAAGGTAGCGTGGATAATCATTTAGAGTGAATAGGAATGCGTGGATATTCATTTAGAGTGAAAAAGAAAGCGCGGATAATAATTTACAGTGAAAAAGAAAGCGTGGATATTCATTTAGAGTGAACAAGAATCACGGATAATCATTGCGAGTGAATAAGAAAGAGTGGAAAATCATTTAGAGCGACGAAGGAAGCGTAGACAATAAAAAAAAATTATTCAGAGCGAATAAGGAAGTGTGGGTAATAATTTAGAGAGAATAGGGAACCGCGGATAATCATTTCGAGTTAATAAGAAAGCGTGGATAATAATCTGGACTGAGTAGGGAAAAGTGGATAAATATTTAGAGTACATAAGAAAGGGTGGATAATCATTTTGAATGAATAAGGAAGCGTGGGTAATTATTTAGAATGAATAAGGAATAGTGGATAATTATTTATAGTATATGAGAAAGCGTGGATAATTATTTAGAATTTATAAGGAGGGATGGATACTCATTTAAAGTTAATTAAGCATTGTGGTTAATCATTTAGAATGAATAAGGAAGTGTGTTTAATCATCTAAAGAAGTGTGGATAATTATTTAGAGAGAATAAAGTAGAGTGAATAGATCGAGTACGAAAACGTGTGTAATAAAATATTGGGAATAGGGAAGCGTGGATAATCATTTGGAGTGAATAAGGAAGTGTGGATAATAATTTTAAGTGAATAATATAGCGTGGATAATCAGTTGAAGTGAATACGAAAGCGTGCATAATCATTTAGAGCGAATAAGAACGCGTGGATAATCATGTAAGCAACGGTGGATATTAATTTAGGGCCAATAGAGAAGCGTGGATAATTATTTAGAGTGCATAAGTAACTTCGGATAATATTTTATAGTGAATAAGAAAGCATATATAATATTTTAGAATGAATAGGTTAGCAAGTACAATCATTAAGAGTGAATAAGGAGGCGAGGATAATAATTAAGAGTGAATAGAGAAGCGTGGATAATTATTCAGAGCGACTGACGAAGAGTGGGCAATAATTTAGAGTGAGTATGGAACCGCGGATAATCATTTCGAGTTAATAAGGAAGCATGGATAATAATCTAGAGTGAATAGTTAAACATGGATAATTATTTAAAGCATATATAATATTTTAGAATGAATAGGTTAGCAAGTACAATCATTAAGAGTGAATAAGGAGGCGAGGATAATAATTAAGAGTGAATAGAGAAGCGTGGATAATTATTCAGAGCGACTGACGAAGAGTGGGCAATAATTTAGAGTGAGTATGGAACCGCGGATAATCATTTAGAATGAATAAGGAAGCTTGGATAAATATTTAGTATGAATAAGGAATCGTAAATAATTATTTAGATTGCATAAGAAAGCGTGGATAATTATTTAGGCTACATAAGGTAGAGTGGATCCAAATATAGAGTGAATAATCATTTGCGTTGACAAAAATAGAGGTAATAAGCTACCGTGGATATTAATACGGAATGAATAGAGAAGCATGGATAATTATTCAGAGTAAATAAGGAAGCGTGGATAATAATTTAGAGTGAATAGAAAGTGAAAAGAAATTCACTAAAAGTGAATAAGGCAGCGTTAATAATCACTAAGAGTGAGTAAGTAACCGACGATAATTAGTTAGAGTGATAGAGAAACGTGGATATTTATTCAGAGTTAAAAAGGAAGCGCGGATAATAATGTAGAGTGAATAGAGATACATTGATAATAATTTAGATTGAATAGAGATGCGTGGATAATTATTCAGATCGAATAAATGGAGCGTTAATAATCACTAAGAGTGAATAAGTAATCGTGGATAATTAGTTAGAGTGAATTGAGAAGCGTCGATATTTATTCAGAGTGAAGGAGGAAGCGTGGATAATAATTTAGAGTGAATAGAGATGCGTGAATAATAATTTAGAGTGATTAGAGATTCGTTGATAATTATTCAGAGCGAATAAAGAAGTGTGTATAATAATTTAGAGTGAATAAGGTAGCGTTGATATTAATATTGATTGAATAAAGAAGCATGAATAAGTATTCAGAGTGAAAAAGAAGACGTGGATAATAATGTATCATGAATAATCATTAAGAGTGAATATGCAGCAGTCGATTTAATTTTAGAGTGAATAAAGAAGCGTGGATAATTATTCAGAGTGAATAAGTAACCGTGGATAATTATTTAGAGTCAATAGAGAACGATGAATAATTATTCAGAGCGAATAAAAAAGCATGGGAAATAATTTAGAGTGAATAGGGAACCGTGGATAATCATTGGAATGTATGCGGAAGCGTGGATAATAATCTAGAGTGAATATGCAACCGTAGATATTAATTTAGAGTGAATAGAGAAGCGTGCATAATTATTCAGAGTGACTAAGGAAGTGTGGGTAATAATTTAGAGTAAAGAGGGAACCGCGGGTAATCATTTCGAGTTAATAAGAATGTTAGAGAGATTAGGTAAACATAGATAATTATTTAGAGCACATAAGAAAGCGTGGATAATGATTTAGAATAAATAAGGAAGCGTGGGTAAATATTTAGAATGAATAAGGAAGAGTGGATAATTATTTATAGTGTATAAGAAAGCGTGGATAATTATTTAGAATACATAAGGAAGTGTGGATGATTATTTAATATGAATAAGGAAGCGTGGATAATTATTTAGAGTGCATAAGAAAGCGTGGATAATTATTAAGGGTACATAAGGTAGAGTGGATAAAAATCTATGGTGAATAGGAAAACGTGGATAATCATTTACGGTGACTAAAATAGAGGCAATAACCTACCGTGGATAATAATTTAGAGTGAATAGAGAGCATGGATAATTATTCAGAGTGAATAAGAAAGCGTGGATAATAATTTAGAGTGAATAAGGCAGCGTTAATAATCACTAAGAGTGAATAAGTAACAGTGGATAATTAGTTAGAGTGAATAGAGAAGCGTGGATATTTATTCAGAGTGAATAAGGAAGCGTGGATAATAATTTAGAGTGAATATAGATGCGTGGATAATAATTTAGAGTGAATAAGGTAGCGTGGATATTAATATTGAATGAATAAATAAGCATGAAGAATTATTCAGAGTGAAAAAAATGGCGTGGATAATAAAGTAGAGTGAATAAGCAACAGTAGATATTATTTTAGAGTGAATAGAGAAGCGTGGATAATAATTCAGAGTGAATAAGTAACCGTGGATAATTATTTAAAGTCAATAGAGAACGGTGAATAATTATTCAGAGCGAATAAAGAAGCGTGGATAATAAATTAAGGGTGAATAAGGAGCGTGGATATTAATATTGATTGAATAATGAAGCATGAATAAGTATTCAGAGTGAAAAAGAAGGCGTGGATAATAATTAAGAGTGAATAATCAATAAGAGTGAATAAGCAACAGTCGATGTTATTTTAGAGTGAATAGAGAAGCGTGGATAATTATTCAGAGTCAATAAGTAACCGTGGATAATTATTTAGAGTCAATAGAGAACAGTGAATAATTATTCAGAGCCAATAAGGAAGCATGGGCAATAATTTAGAGTGAATAGGGAACCGTGGATAATCATTGGAATGTATGCGGAAGCGTGGATAATAATCTACAGTGAATAATCAGTCGTAGATATTAATTTAGAGTGAATAGATAAGCGTGGATAATTATTCAGAGCAAATATGGAAGCGTGGGTAATAGGGAACCGCGGATAATCATTTCGAGTTCATAAGGAAACGTGGACAATAATCTAGAGTGAATAAGGAAACGTGAATAATTATTTATAGTACATAAGAAAGCGCGGATAATCATTTAGAATGAATAAGGAAGCGTGGGTAATTATTTAGAATGTATAAAGAAGAGTAGATACTTATTTATAGCGTATAAGAAAGCGTGGATATTTTTTTAGTGTACATAAGGAAAGCGTGGAATATTATTTAGAGTGAATAAGGAAGCGTGGATAATTATTTAAGTGAAAAGAGAAGCATGGATATTGATTCAGAGTGAATAATGAAGCGTGGATAATAATTTAGAGTGAATAGGGAATCGTGGATAATAATTAAGAGTGAAAAAGAAAGCGTGGACAATAATCTAGAGTGAATAGGGAAACGTGGGTAATAATCTAGAGTTAATAGGGAAACGTGGATAACCTTTTACGGTGAATAAGGTAGCTTGAATAATCGTTAAGAGTGAATATGCAACGGTGGATAATAATATAGAGTGAATAGAGAAGCATCGGTGGTTATTCAGAGTGATTAAGGTAGCGTGAATAATCCTTCAGAGTGAATAAGCAACGCTGGATATTATTTTAGAGTGAATAGAGAAGCGTGAATAATTATTTAGCGTGATTAAGGAGAATAATCTGAATAAGGAAGCGTTGATATACATTTACTGTGAATAATGAAGCGTTGATACACATTTACTGTGAATAAGGAAGGTGGATAATTATTCAGATTGTACAAAGAAGAGTGGACAATTATTTAGAGTGACTAAGAGAGGGTACATTGATTCTCATAAATGGTTTATGCCTATCAAAATCATATTATTTACACATTTCTCTAAATTTGTTAAAAAACATATAAATTCCTAATACCGAAAATTCAAATTTGTTCAAAAAATGAAAACTACATCTTTCGCGATCTATTATATCCATCGTGAAATGTCTCATATACATATGGACTTCATTGTAAGACTATGCGTACATATCTATGCCGCCTGTATGTGTATTTATTTTATAGGCATTTTGGCCGCACCATGTCAACCCTGTCGGAATACATTCACCAACTCACCAAAATCTACAAATGATGGTGGCACTTGTGTCTATGTACTTGTATTTACGAGTATGTATGTACCGACTAGTACATTATTTAAGTTTGGGCTAATGCCATATACTTATGTCCTAACATGTATAGGAAGGAACACACAGGCATACAAAGACACACACACACACACGTAGAAGTACCCTCATCCTCATGGCATACGAGTAAATTAGTTAAAACCAATCATTTGCCTACTTACTATTTAATGCTGTAATCTTTTAATTATGCATTATTATCGATTACATTTGGGAGGCGGGGAACTTGAGTTGGTACATTAATTTATGTACTTCGGATATTACAAAATCCATTAAGAGCACCGAAAGATAATTGTATGATGCCCTTCAATGAAGGATGAAATTCATGAAGTATGGTCACGACGAAGATCTATCTATTCATGCTTGTCTTCTGGGTCTATGAAAATCACACACAAAGTACTTGAGTTTAATAACTAATCCTTGCTAATAATTGAAATGAGGCTGATAGGTAAGGTGGTATGACTTATAGGTGTACGGGTATGTTGTGTAGTCAGAGATACAGCAACATGTCAAAGAGTTAACAGAAGATTTTATTCGAAATTAGAAAACAATTTCCATAATTTGTTTCTGAAAAAATCAGTAGACCTCGGATTTTTGCTTATTTCTCATTTTTCATCCGATTGGAACCAAACATTGCGTATAGACGTTTTATCGTTTTTATAATTTTTGATATGCTCTAAAATGTTCTGTATTTGAACGATAAAAAGTCTACACTCAATCAAATTAAAAATGATATTAACGCCATGCAACAAACAGTTTATTTGCCCGAGACCTAAGTTCTTTTTTTGTATAGATTGATGCTTGCTATTTTATGAAACCAAAACAAACTACTTTTTCTAGATTGAAGAAAGAACCTTGGATAATTACACTATGCAACAAAATTTTTGTCCATGGGATGTGGATAACAGTTTCTGGTGCAATTAGGTGTCACAAACACGAAAAAAATATAAAAAAAAAATTTTTTATGGTAATTTTTTTTTAAATTCCAGCTTTCATGGAAAGTACAAAAATTATTTTATCACATTTTTAAAAAGCGAGCATGCGAAAACACTTTTTGTTAGAAAAAAATATATGGATAGATGTAAAAGTTATGAGCCATTTTGTAAATGTTAGGGAAATTCAAAAAAATCTTGTTTCATATTTTTTCGATTTGAAATGATGTTTTTGCTTATATTGTATTCGCCATATGTGAGAGAGACATATAAGAGACATTGCACTTGCATTTTATTTTATGAGGATTGATGTCAGACATTATAAAATTATAGAGAGGATGAGGTTTTATGGCCGTTCGTAACCCTCCATAAAACATGATAAGCAATGTGAGAGCTATATTGGATGAGATCCGCTCAGATAGAGGGTCATTCAACAATATTTGTGGTTTTTTTATTTATGAGGTTTCCATTCGTAAATTCAGGTAGTAAATTTATATGTACGCAATACAAAGTAGTACGCGGCTATCTTGAAAGTATTGAGTGTCTACTTTCGAAGCAAACTATATGTCAGCTACAGGTACTGCAACTTATGAACCTTAAACCCGGAATTTATGAATGAAATTTCTTATTAATAAATTAGTGTAATTCAGCGCCTTAAGTCTATTTTCTGAAAAATATTACAAGTTATATTTTGAAGTAAATGATCCCGACAATTTCTGCTACATCTGCGGAAAATATGCAAATAAAACCAGTAAGGAAAGGCTAAAGTCGGCGGGGCCGACTATATAATACCCTACACCACTCTCGTAATATTGAATAACTCTGAAATATAAATTTGTGTAATTCATGTATAAATTGTTTACATAAATTTACTTTTGGGACATTTTATACTTAAATAATACCCTGTACCACAGTGTGGTGTAGGGTATAAAAAAGATTGGATGTAAACTACAGCATCTATAGGACTAAAGGGTCAAATCGGACGAAAGATATGAATGGGAGCTATATCTAAATATTAACCGATTTTCTTCAAATTCGGCAATGTTGGTTCATGGATCAAGAAACTCTACCATTCTAAATTTCAAAACGATTGGATGTAAAATACAGCTTCTACAGGACTATAGAGCAAAATCGGACGAATCATATATGTGGGAGCTATAGCTAAATCTTAACCGACTTTCTTCAAATTCGGTAGTGTTGGTTCATGGATCAAGAAACTCTACCGTTCTAAATTTCAAAATGATTGGATGTAAAATACAGCTTCTATAGAACTAAAGGGCCAAATCGGACGAAACATATATATGGGAGCTATAGCTAAATCTTAACCGATTTTCTTCAAATTCGGCAATGTTGGTTAATGGACCAAGAAACTCTACCACTCTAAATTTCAAAACGATTAGATGTAAAATATAGCTTCTATAGAACTAAAGGGCCAAATCGGACGAAACATATATATGGGAGCTATAGCTAAATCTTAACCGATTTTCTTCAAATTCGGTAGTGTTGGTTCGTGGATCAAGAAACTCTACCATTGTAAATTTCAAAACGATTGGATGTAAAATACAGCTTCTACAGGACTATAGAGCAAAATCGGACGAATCATATATGTGGGAGCTATAGCTAAATCTTAACCGACTTTCTTCAAATTCGGTAGTGTTGGTTCATGGATCAAGAAACTCTACCATTCTAAATTTCAAAACGATTGGATGTAAAATACAGCTTCTATAGAACTAAAGGGCCAAATCGGACGAAACATATATATGGGAGCTAAAGCTAAATCTTAACCGATATTCTTCAAATTCAGTAGTGTTGGTTCATGGATCAAGAAACACTACCGTTCTAAATTTCAAAATGATTGGATGTAAAATACAGCTTCTATAGGACTAAAGGGCCAAATCGGACGAAACATATATATGGGAGCTATAGCTAAATCTTAACCGATTTTCTTCAAATTCGGCAATGTTGGTTAATGGACCAAGAAACTCTACCACTCTAAATTTCAAAACGATTAGATGTAAAATATAGCATCTATAGAACTAAAGGGCCAAATCGGACGAAACATATATATGGGAGTTATAGCTAAATCTTAACCGATTTTCTTCAAATTCGGTAGTGTTGGTTCATGGATCAAGAAACTCTACCATTCTAAATTTCAAAATGATTGGATGTAAAATACAGCTTCTACAGGACTATAGAGCAAAATCGGAGGAATCATATATGTGGGAGCTATAGCTAAATCTTAACCGATTTTCTTCAAATTCGGCAATGTTGGTTAATGGATCAAGAAACTCTACCACCCTAAATTTCAAAACGATTAGATGTAAAATATAGCTTCTATAGAACTAAAGGGCCAAATCGGAGGAAACATATATATGGGAGCTATAGCTAAATCTTAACCGATTTTCTTCAAATTCGGTAGTGTAGGTTCGTGGATCAAGAAACTCTACCATTGTAAATTTCAAAATGATTGGATGTAAAATACAGCTTCTATATGTTTCGTCCAAATCGGACGAAACATATATATGGGAGCTATAGCTAAATCTTAACCGATTTTCTTCAAATTCGGTAGTGTAGGTTCGTGGATCAAGAAACTCTACCATTGTAAATTTCAAAATGATTGGATGTAAAATACAGCTTCTACAGGACTATAGAGCAAAATCGGACGAATCATATATGAGGGAGCTATAGCTAAATCTTAACCGATTCTCTTCAAATTCGGTAGTGTTGGTTCATGGATCAAGAAACTCTACCATTCTAAATTTCAAAACGATTGGATGTAAAATACAGCTTCTATAGAACTAAAGGGCCAAATCGGACGAAACATATATATGGGAGTTATAGCTAAATCTTAACCGATTTTCTTCAAATTCGGTAGTGTTGGTTCGTGGATCAAGAAACTCTACCATTGTAAATTTCAAAATGATTGGATGTAAAATACAGCTTCTACAGGACTATAGAGCAAAATCGGACGAATCATATATGTGGGAGCTATAGCTAAATCTTAACCGACTTTCTTCAAATTCGGTAGTGTTGGTTCATGGATCAAGAAACTCTACCATTCTAAATTTCAAAACGATTGGATGTAAAATACAGCTTCTATAGAACTAAAGGGCCAAATCGGACGAAACATATATATGGGAGTTATAGCTAAATCTTAACCGATTTTCTTCAAATTCTGTAGTGTTGGTTAATGGATCAAGAAACTCTACCACTCAAAATTTCAAAACGATTAGATGTAAAATATAGCTTCTATAGAACTAAAGGGCCAAATCGGACGAAACATATATATGGGAGCTATAGCTAAATCTTAACCGATTTTCTTCAAATTCGGTAGTGTTGGTTCGTGGATCAAGAAACTCTACCATTGTAAATTTCAAAATGATTGGATGTAAAATACAGCTTCTACAGGACTATAGAGCAAAATCGGACGAATCATATATGTGGGAGCTATAGCTAAATCTTAACCAACTTTCTTCAAATTCGGTAGTGTTGGTTCATGGAACAAGAAACTCTACCATTCTAAATTTCAAAACGATTGGATGTAAAATACAGCTTCTATAGAACTAAAGGGCCAACTCGGAAGAAACATATATATGGGAGCTATAGCTAAATCTTAACCGATTTTCTTCAAATTCGACAATGTTTGTTCATGGATCAAGAAACTCTTGCATTTTATTTTATGAGGATTGATGTCAGACATTATAAAATTATAGAGAGGACGAGGTTTCATGGCCGTCCGTAACCCTCCATAAAACATGATAAGCAATGTGAGAGCTATATTGGATGAAATCCGCTCAGATAGAGGGTCATTCAACAATATTTGCGGTTTTTTATTTATGAGGTTTGCATTCAGTTACGCCTTTTATGGGCATGGACATCCCAGTCGTATATTCAGGTAGTAAAATTATATGTACGCAATACAAAGTAGTACGCGGCAGTCTTGAAAATATTGGGTGTCTACTTTCGAAGCAAACTATATGTCAGCTACAGGTACTGCAACTTATGAACCTTAAACCCGGAATTTATGAATGCAATTTCTTATTAATAAATTAGTGTAATTCAGCGCCTTAAGTCGATTTTCTGAAAACTATTACAAGTTATATTTCGAAGCATGGGTCAAAGGCAAAGAATTTTTCAGTGTGTAAATGATCCCGATAATTTCTGCTACATCTGCGGAAAATATACAAATAAAAAAATCGACGTAAAATAATGGAAGAAAAATATATGTGTAATATTTTGGTATACGAGTTAAAAATATGAACGAACCGTGAACACCTAGTATTTTGTGTAATTCGTGCCATGTAAATCTTACTCGATGGACTAGTGGAAGAATGCGGTAAGTACTATAAAATTAATGTATTACAATGTTTTGTGGAATAAAACGTTTTAGTTTTAGACTTCACGTGCAATTTGGAATGCCAATGATTTGGAGACAACCATTCATTCACGATACGGACTGCTATTTTTGTCTAAGTTAATAGATTGGAGTAGGAAGTGTCCAAGTATAGCTAACAGCCTAATAACGGAAACATCATCAAGTTCAACTGAGTACTCAACTCTGAGCGATTCAAGTTTGAGTCACAAGTCATCGCTTTTAACTCAGTTTCAACTCATTGATCTAGTGAGAGATTTGGAACTGACCAAAGATAAGGCAGAACTACTTGCATCTGGGATGAAACAGTACAATATTTTGGCCCCAGATGTTAACATATCATATTATAGAGTCCGTGATATACCTTACAAACAATTGTATACAACTGTGGATAACAGATGCTTTTGCAAGGACATTTCCGGATTGTTCGAGGAACTTAATCAAACATATAATTCAAAGAAATGGCGGTTACTTGTTGACAGCAGTAAAGAAGGTTTGAAAGCAGTACTTTTACACGTACGTACGTCGATTCCCATTGCTCATGCTGTCAACACTAAGGAATCATACGAAACAATGGCTAAATTGTTAAAATACATAAAATATGAACATGACTGGAAAATCTGTTGCGATTTAAAAGTAGTTGGTATGTTATGCCTCTGGGATAGCCGATATTTTGCCACCACTGCATATTAAGCTGGGGCTCTTTAAAAATGTTGTAAAAGCCTTAAGGAAAGATGGCAATTCACTCTCATATTTAAAAAGTTTATTTAAAAGTCTTTCTTTTCAAAAAATCGAAGAAGGAGTTTTTGATGGGCCTAAAATAAGGAAACTGATGAATGATGTGAATTTCGAATCATGTTTGACGTCGGATGAAATTGCAGCATGGAGGTCGTTTCAAATTTCCTTGAATCCAATAAAAGCCCGCAATATGAAAGAATTAATAATGATTTGTTAAAAAATTATGAAAAAATTAGTTAGAAATATATTTTTTTTTAATATTTATGTATATAACACATATGTTTGTATTCTTCCAACTTATTTTTCGCTTTATGTATTTCAACAGGTGTAAATATTTCCCTCAAAGTTGATTTCTTGCATTCTCATTTAAACTTTTTCCCCGAGAATCTTGGCGACGTAAGTGACGAACATGGCGAAAGTTTAACCAAGAATTGAAGTCCATCAAGCGGCGTCACCAAGGGCACTGATATGAAAGTATGAAGCGAGATTATATTTGGTTCCTCTTTAGAGAAACCGATTCCGAAATCTACAAACGTCAACAAAGAACTCACAATTACTTCTAATGAAACTTGTTCATGTAAATAAATTCAAATGTACATAATATAAATAAAAGTAATAAATCGCTAAAATCGCTATTTAAACAGAAATTAAAAAAAAAAATTTTTGAAATTCTCTTACCTCTACCAAAAGGGCTATAATTTCTACATTTATCCATAGATTTTTTTCATATAGGCATTATTTTCTTCCCTAGGATACAAACTTTTAAAAAATAAAATAAAATATTTTTTTTTCGATTTTTATTCTATTATTTATGTTTTTTTTTGTGCCAGGATTTTTTTTTTTTAAATCGACTTTTTCCAATTTTTTTAATGACTGTTACTAAACCACTGTTTCTAAGTGAAAGAGATATTTTCAACATTGGTAGCCCACATTAATAGCTTCAATTTAACGTATAAGTCGACCTGATCGGGCATATATTAAAATTATAGTGCAAATACTAAGGGTATCTTCGACGTTAATAGTATTTTTAATACAAAAATTTTTTAAAAAAATGTATCCATAAAAAAATTTTTGCTTTTGATTTTACGAGTATGCCACAATCTATACAAAAAAAAATATTCTTAGGTCTAGGACACAAAAAAATTTTTTTTGTTGCATAGTGTAATAGTTTTTTACGCTTAATTAGCAAAATTACAGGCCAAATTATAAATAAATAATATAATGTAAATATAATGAAACGTCTTTAGGGAAGTCCGGTTGTAATTTAAGGATTGCTAATCTCCTTAAGTATCTAGATATTTTGAAAATTTTACAGTTTTCGTCGCCAAATCGAATTGCTTATTGCTTCTAAACAATCTAACCAGAGTCACTAAACATATGCAAAGGATCTTGGAAATTGCTAATTATACCCTACACCACACTGTGGTACAGGGTATTATAAGTTTGTTTCACGGCACATGTTTGTAACACCTGAAAATAACACAGCTAGACCCACCTTAAAGTATACCGATCGACTCAGAATCACTAGCTGAGTCGATTTAACGATGTCCGTCCGTCCGTCTGTCCATGTAAAGTTGTTCGTCGACTACAGGTCGCAATTTCCCTCCGATCGTTCTGAAATTTTGCAGTTTAGAGTATTTCGCGGCTGTTAATATCGCTATTGAATTTGGTTGAAATCGGTTCAGATTTAGATATAGCTCCCATATATATCTTTCGTCCGATTTGGCCCTTTAGTCCTATAGAAGCTGTATTTTACTTCCAATCGTTTTGAAATTTAGGATGGTAGAGTTTCTTGATCCATGAACCAACATTGCCGAATTTTAAGAAAATCGGTTAAGATTTAGCTATAGCTCCCATATATATGTTTCGTCCGATTTGTCCCTTTAGTCCTATAGAAGCTGTATTTTACATCCGATCGTTTTGAAATTTAGAATGGGAGAGTTTCTTGACCCATGAACCAACATTGCCGAATTTGAAGAAAATCGGTTAAGATTTAGCTATAGCTCGCATATATATGTTTCTTTCGATTTTGCTGTTTAGTCCTGTAGAAGCTGTATTTTACATCCAATCATTTTGAAATTTAGAATGGTAGAGTTTCTTGATCCATGAACCAACACTACCAAATTTGAAGAAAATCGGTTAAGATTTAGCTATAGCTCCCATATATATGTTTCGTCCGATTTTGCTTTTTAGTCCTGTAGAAGCTGTATTTTACATCCAATCATTTTGAAATTTAGAATGGTAGAGTTTCTTGATCCACGAACCAAGAAAATCGGTTAAGATTTAGCGATAGCTCCCATATATATTTTTCGTCCGATTTTGCTCTTTAGTCCTGAAGAAGCTGTATTTTACATCCAATCATTTTAAAATTTAGAATGGTAGAGTTTCTTGATCCATGAACCAACACTACCGAATTTGAAGAAAATCGGTTAAGATTTAGCTATAGCTCCCATATATATGTTTCGTCTGATTTGGCCCATTAGTTCTATAGAAGCTGTATTTTACATCCAATCGTTTTGAAATTTAGAATAAACAATTTATACATGAATTACAAAATTTATATTTTAGAGTTATTCAATATTACCAGAGTGGTGTAGGGTATTATATAGTCGGCCCCGGCCGACTTTAGCCTTTCCATACTGGTTTTTAAATAATTTTACCAGAGCCACTAAACATATGCAAAGGATCTTGGAAATTGTTAATTTAAACTACAACTGTCCAGCATATCTACTAATTAAAACCACCCATTTTTATTCCATGGCTACGTTAATATGGCCTATGTATGTGTCCAGCTCCTGTGGATGCTGAAGGTAATATAGACGCATATAATTTATTATTTGTTTCACTGTACGAATGAGGGTATTGTATTTACAGAGAAATCTAATTTATTAACTCGCCTTTTATTCCTCTGCCCTGGCGATGCTTTGCCTAGGAAATTATCCCCAGCACGATGCCAATTTTAATTGTTTCCGTGTTCATTTGTAATTCATTCTCTTGTGAAAAACGACAACTGAACTGTAGTGAGATATTAAAAATTCCACGATGTTTCCTACAACTGATGCCTGCGAAGCCTTGACTGCCACTCGCTGCCATGTCTACCACTTGGGCAATAGATACGCTTAATGTTATAATATTAAGTTGTAGCAACAAAACAAAGAAAGGTTAGAGAAGACAGAAGAGAAAAGGAGAGTCGGAAGGAAAGAAAGACGGACAAATACAAAAAAAAGTACCACTCTGCCTGACTCCAAGGACCACAACTAGAACATGTGGAGGGAACAAATTTAAATGCGTGACCCATAACAACAAAATGCACATTATGATAGAATGTTAGAGTTTTCAGACAACAACCTGAAAGGCCTCCCCCACTTCTGCACAAGGAGCAATCAACCAGTCCCACCACCACCACCAACACCACATCCATTCACTTCAACTCAGCCACAAACATTATGAATGTTTGCTGGAATAACAACACCACCGCCACACCACCACTTGGCGAGTTAAGGGGAAAAAGTCTATAAATTAGTTTTAATTGCTTGTTTTTGCCTGGTTTGTGACTTTATTAAACATTTCCCACGTGTATTACGGAGGCAACACCGGCATTAAACAGCAACAACGCCTGCAACATTAGTCTGAAACGACCTATCGCAAAAAAGAAAAACAATTCTAGGAAAAAGCCGACAGACAGACAGACTCAGAAACAGAGACTGAAAGGAACATCATCAATGCCGCCAAGTGAGTCTGTGTGCCACATTTATATTTCGAAAGCCACAAAAGTGACTATAATTTAAAACAAATCTCACTCCCCTCCCTTAAGGACCATAAAGGTGTTTGGCATGTTGCACAATGGGAGGTGGGAGGAGTTTTTGGGAATAATAAAGTTTCCTAGAGGTTTCACTCTAAAAGTAGAAGTGTTTGATCTGTAAATTTTTTAGAATATAATGCAACTAGCCTAAAGTTCTCTATGTTTTTTTTCCATAACATGAATAAAACCGTGTGAAACTCCTTTCTCCATTTTCAGACCACTGTGCACGGCTGCTGCATAGCCAATGTATGGGGAATTGTTGGAAAATGTAGCATGCCTTTAAAATGTATTTAAATGAGCATTTCCGTTAAGCAAAACAAAACAATCAAAAAAAACATAACAAGCGAACAAACGCAACGGAAATGAAATGAAACGAACAAATAAAGAGAACAAGAAGAGAAAACCGCCAACAACAAAAGTATACAAGTAGGGATAAAAGGGGAGCCCAACAACAACCACGTGATACTGTCCTCCTGGCGGGAATATGCGAAAAACATGCGAAGCCTTTTTAAGGCTTTAACGCTTTCGCACACTCTCACACAATCGCCGAGGGTACAATCTCGACTCATGTAAATGTGCGTAGCAGCCACCGACACCGACACTGCCACATGACACAGTGTATCGTTTCATGTTCGTTGTTGTGTCGGTTACCGGTTACTTGGTTGCCTTATTCCTCCCCCTCCCCCTTTGCATTGGGACAACGCTCGACGCAATACAACTTCACGTTTTACTCTTTAACGTTAATAGCGTTAAGGTAACACCGCCAAACGGAAGGTGTTATGTTCTGCTTGGCTTCAAGGGGTTGGGTTCGTTGTATATCCCACTTGGGGTAAGTATTTTGGATAAAATGAAACAGGAAAGGGGGAAGGGGTGATGGTTATGGGTGCAAGGGGATGTGAGTGTAACACCATGATTTTTATAAACAAATTGCCAAATTTGTCTGTTTCATTTGCTCAACGAGGTTTAAGCATAGAAATAGGTGATTTCCGTTTCATATAACATGATTTTATATTTAAACCATAAAAAAGTGAAAGGAACAGTGACATACGCTTGAGATTATTTTTGTAAAAGAGAGTGGAAAGTAAAGAGGTTACATATGTGTATTTTAAAGAGCTGAAGGTAAACAAGAGAGATACAGAAAAAAATTGTCACATGGATGATATTGGAATGATGGAAATGCTAACACGCAAATACAACAAAGTTGTAAGAACCCTTTCAAGATCCTTTTAAGTTTCCGGTTATCAAAATAGATCACTTCAAGTATATAAAATATACGAGATGGGTCCCAAAATTAGCCGACCTGACATGTAGATGGCGGTAGTAGTTTGAACAAAATTACTTTTGTGAAAAGTGACAACCTTCTAAAACATATGTTTCAAAATTCAAGGCGCCACGATGTTGTGTTTTTTTGAGCACTCAAAAGTAAACGATTTCAGTGAATTGGTTAACATAAAAAAATGGTCACCGATGTACATACATATATGTAATATAATATAATACTTTCATTTAAAAGATCTCAGTCCAAACAATATTAAAATCGAGCTAGATTCTACTTTGGGGCAGTCTGCTCCTTTTGTTCACAACTATAAAATATTGGGTGGCACGGTTTAAAAGGGGACGTACGTGTTGCCAAGACGAACACCGTAGTGGTCGACAATTTGAGGTGTCCACACCAGAAATGGTTCACAAAATCCACAAAATGGTATTGGATGGCAGTCGGTTAAAGGTTCGCGAGCTAGCTGATGTCATAGGCATGTCAATGAGTGTTTTATATCGCATAATCTGTGCGCAAGGTGGGTGCCGCGTTTGCTCACAATCAAGACAATGCACTAGTTCACACATTCACTATTGCGATGACCAAAATCAATGAATTAAATTTCGAATTGCTTCAGTACGCACCAATAAGGTGCGCCAAATTTAGCTTCCTCAGATTAGTTTTTGTTTCCTAGCTTGAAATAATGGCTCAGCGGAAAAACATTTGTCAGCAATGAAGAGGTGGAGGTTGCGGTTGATGGCCATTTTCAGGAGCTAGACAGTTCTTGCTTCAAAGAGGATATCGAATCTTTTGAAAATAGTCGGATAATGTGTATCGAGCTAAAAGGAGACTATGTTGAGAAATAAAGAAAAAATTTCCCAAATTTTTTGTGTTTTCTTGGTTAGGTCGCCTAATTTTAGACCGACCACGTATATTAAAAAAAATGGGTTTCCATAAAAGTGTATAGTATATCCATAAAAGTATATAGTGATTGTATAAGACCCAGAGCATGTTTGACGTTAATCCGTTTCGGATATTTTAAGTTGTCTGTCTAACCGATGTGCACGATAACATCTAAAAGCAGTGTTCGATCGACTTCAAACTTAATACGCAGTAATGTTTTCCCCCATCTCAGGTTAAGTTCGAAGATGGGACATATATATTTATCTTCTAGTATTTTTCAATACAGGATTTAAATTTAATAAAAAATTAAAACCCACATATTTTATTTATTTACAACATAATCGTATTTATTTTACTTAGAATCACGTAGCAATGCTATTTATCGCTATTAACGCGACAAGAAGAATGTGGAAAAACTACCTCTAAAACATCTTTGGAATGAAAATAAGAAGCTTCTATGGGTAGTAATTGGCGCTCTATGGCTTCTGCGTAGTCACGAATTCATGTTATATAAGTTTGCTGTTTCCCAAACAGTCAAGTGATTGGTATGAAATTTAGTAAGACTGCTAAATAGGAGACTACAATTTATAAATAATGGTCATGTTGATGGACGTATTAAATTGATTGTTTGTTTATGAAAAATTTTCATGAAATTAATAACATGAATAAAGTGTTCTTCACAAACAAATAACAGAATGATATTTACTCGTATATGTGAAGAAACATTAAACTGTACCATAGTGCGTATGATAAATAATATTTAAATATGAAGATACATAAAATAGCACCACAGTGCATATGATGAATACTGAAATACATACAATGTGGTGCGTATGATAATTATAACTGTCAAGAGGGCGTATGACTATTATGAATCCAGTTGAATTTAATTAGGGTTTTAAAACTTTTTTTTTCAAATTATTTCTGAGCTATATCTAAATTACGGCAGCAGCAGCTGATTATCCCCTCACCTTAGAGAGGAAGGTATATATCATTTGCTACGAGCCAAAAGTGTAATACATCGAAGGAGTGACCTAAGACCCTAAGTATGTTCGGCGGAGATCCGTTTTGGGTCATTTTAACTCATTTGAGCAATGTCCGTCCGTCCATCGGTATGTCTGTCTATCTGGCTGTGTGTTTGTCTGTGTGTCTGGCTGTGTGTCTGTCTGTGTGTCTGTCTGCAGGCTGTTGCTGGTTGATATGCGGTAATATTTTTCTCTATCTACTGCTAACTTCGAAGATGGGCCATATTGATCCACTCCTTCTAGTACCTCCCCCACTTACTCAAATCTTCTGAAATTTTGCACATAGTATTAGTTGGACGAAGTGGCCACTCCCTTTTTGGTACATCCCACACGAATGGATAATTTTGAACCAAAAGTTAACTGCTTTTGGCTTTAATATCGGTTCATACAAATACATGAAATTTTGAACAGTGTAGTGTTTTTCATAATACCTGGAATCCAGGGAAAAGTGGGCGTTATTGGCTCGTCCCTTTTGGTATCTCCTACACAAATGAACCATTTTGTACCAAAAGTTAAAAGTTTTAAACATTAATACTAGTGAATATAAATACTTGAAATTTTGTACAGTGTAATGCTTTTATAGCATATCTATAATGCTATATATAGAGCTACATCTACACGGGGACTACAACAAAATAAAATGTTGTTAGTTTACATTTTATTGAGATGAATTCTTGCCAAAATAGAATACAAACTGCAAAGTTTCAGCTAAATTTCTTAGAAAATGTGGTGTTTATGGCTTAAATATGCCTTTTTGAGAGCGACATCTATAAGTGGACTATAACCAAATATGAACTGATTTAAAAAATTTTTACTGCGATTAATTCTTGTCTTAATTAAATACAAACTGCAAAGATTCAGTTTAAGTTCTTAGAATATGTGGTATTTATGGCTTAAATACGTATTTTTTGGAGCGACATCTATAGGTTAACTATAACAAAATATGAACCGATTTGTAAAATGTTTGCTGTAATAAATTCTTGTCAAAATAGAATACAAACTGCAAAGTTTCTGCTAAATTGCTTTAAAAATGTGTAATCTATGGCTCAAAAACCGTATTTTGGAGCGACCTCCATAGGGGAGCTATATCAAAACATTGACCGATACGGTCCATTTGCAATCCCAAACAGCCTACAATTATAAGAAATATTTCTACCAAATTTGTTCAACCTAGCTCTTTTATTACGGATTGTAGCGTTATTACAACAGACGGACGGACAGACATGGCTAAATCGTCCTAGAATTTTACGACGATTAAGAATATATATAAGTATACTTTATGGGGTCTCAGATCAATACATAGAGGTGATACAAACGGAGTGACAAAATGAATATATCCCCCATCCTATGGTGGAGGGTATAATGCAGTATTGTCTCTGAAAAATCTACAAAAATTATTGTAATATTTCACTTTGTTATCACTAATAGAATTCGCAGACGTACAAATTTGTTTCACATCTAATGATTTTGTTTCACGTTAATTTTGAAACATTTTATTGTTCTGCATTTTAGTTTCAATTGTTTTAAAGATTACCCAAATTAATACTGACCGCTATCAAAATTACGGCGCAAATTTTCAGACCCAAAAACTACTTTAAAAAATTAGGCATGAGTCTGCCGTTTCTCAAACAGGCAGCTGATTAGTGTGAAATTTATTAGTCTTTTAGGAAACTAAAATAATCATCATGTTGATGGAAATGTTAAGTTGATTGTTTATGAGCACTTTTTCCAATATTATTAATAAGAATAATGCGTTCTTCACAAACAAGTACCAGACAGCGTATAATGAATAATATTTAAATGTGAAGATAGAAAATATAAAACCGCAGTGCGTGTGATAAATATACAAATACAAGTACCGGATTGCGTATGATGATTTTAATTGCAAATGGGCGTATGACGGTTATGAATTCGTCGAAAATACGCGGGCGATCCCAAAATTAACCGACCTAACAAAAAAAAAACACAACAAATTTGGGAACCATTTTCTTTATTTCTCAACATAATTAATCTCCTTTTAGCTGGATACACTTTTTCAATCGATTTTCAATAGCTTCTATACCCTGTTTATAGTAAGAACTGACCTGCTGCTGAATGTATTAGTCAGACGCAACCTCCACCTGTTCGTATCTGGCAAATCGTTTTCCGCCCAGCCATTTTTTCAAGTTTGGAAACAAAAAATTATCCGGGGGAGCTAAATCTGGCGAATAAGGTACATGCCGAAGCAATTCGGGCTTTAATTTAATGATTTTGGCCATCGAAATTTTGGATGTGTGAACTGATGCATTGCCTTGATTGTGAATTAACGCGGCACCCATCTTGCGCGTAGCTTTCTCATTATCCAATTTTCCTACAATATGCGATGTATAGGATGTTTTGAAATGCCTATGACTTCTGCTAGCTCACGAACCTTCAACCGACGGTCATCCAATACCACTTTTTTTTTTAACCATTTCTGGCACTTCAATTGGTCGACTACTAAGGCGTTCCTCTTGCCAGGTCGTACGTCCTCGTTTTAACTCTGTCACCTAATATTTTATAGTTATGAACGAAGGAGCAGACTCCCCCAAAATATAATATAGCTTGGTTTTAAAATTGGCTGGACTGAGACCTTACAAAAGAAATTGTTGTATTAAATATCGATGATAAATATTCTCCATGTTTTCTAATTCACTGAGATCGTTTACTTTTGAGTGCTCAAAAAAACAAACAAAACCAGTAAGGAAAGGCTAAAGTCGGGCGGGGCCGACTATATAATACCATACACCACTCTCGTAATATTGAATAACTCTAATATATAAATTGTGTAATTCATGTATAAATTGTTTACATAAATTTATTTTGGGACATTTTATATATAATAATACCCTGTACCACAGGGTGGTGTAGGGTATAAAAACGATTGGATCTAAAGACCCAACTCGGATGTAACATATGTATGGGAGCTATAGCTAAATCTTAACCGATTTTCTTCAAATTCGGCAATGTTGGTTCATGGATCAAGAAACTCTACCATTCTAAATTTCAAAACGATTGGATGTAAAAGACAGCTTCTATAAAAGTAAAGGGCCAAATCGGACGAAACATATATATGGGAGCTATAGCTAAATCTTAACCGATTTTCTTCAAATTCGGTAGTGCTGGTTCATGGATCAAGAAACTCTACCATTCTAAATTTCAAAATGATTGGATGTAAAATACAGCTTCTTCAGGACTAAACAGCAAAATCGGACGAAACATATATATGGGAGCTATAGCTAAATCTTAACCGATGTTCTTCAAATTCGGCAATGTTGGTTCATGGATCAAGAAACTCTACCATTCTAAATTTCAAAACGATTGGATGTAAAATACAGTTTATATAGGACTAAAGGACCAAATCGGGCGAAACATATATATGGGAGCCATAGCTAAATTTTAACCGATTTTCTTTAAATTCGGTAGTGTTGGTTCATGGATCAAGAAACTCTACCATTCTAAATTTCAAAATGATTGGAAGTAAAATACAGCTTCTTCAGGACTAAAGAGCAAAATCGGACGAAACATATATATGGGAGCTATAGCTAAATCTTAACCGATTTTCTTCAAATTCGGCAATGTTGGTTCATGGATCAAGAAACTCTACCATTATATTACAAATGATTAGATGTAAAATACAGCTTCTATAGGACTAAAGGGCCAAATCGGACGAAACATATATATGGGAGCTATAGCTAAATCTTAACCGATTTTCTTCAAATTCGGCAATGTTGGTTCATGGATCAAGAAACTCTACCATTCTAAATTTCAAAGCGATTGGATGTAAAATACAGCTTTTATAGGACTAAAGGGCCAAATCGGGCGAAACATATATATGGGAGCTATAGCTAAATCTTAACCGATTTTCTTCAAATTCGGCAATGTTGGTTCATGGATCAAGAAACTGTACAATTCTAAATTTCAAAACGATTGGATGTACAATACAGCTTCTACAGGACTAAAGGCCCAAATCGGACGAAAGATATATATGGGAGCTATATCTAAATCTGAACCAAATTTCAACCAAATTCAATAGCGATCTTAACAGCTGCGAAATACTCTATTCTGCAAAATTTCAGAACGATCGGAGTGAAATTGCGACCTGTAGTCGACGAACGACTTTACATGGACAGATGGACGGACGGAGGGACAGACATGCTTAAATCTACTCAGCTAGTGATTCTGAGTCGATCGGTATACTTTAAGGTGGGTCTAGCTGTGTTATTTTCAGGTGTTACAAACATCTGCCGTGAAACAAACTTATAATACCCTGTACCACAGTGTGTTGTAGGGTATAAAAATGTGGCGCCTTGAAACTTAAAACGTATGTTTTAGAAGGTTGCCAATTTTCACGAAAGTTTTTTTTAAATACTACCGCCATCTATATGTCACATCGGCTAATCTGGCAACTATTACGTACTTTTTTGTAGAAAATATTCCGATTAAAATTTATTTGAAGATCTTTGTCCACCTTAACGGGAGAATTTAATCAACAAGCGTGTAATTATTTGTCATTTTGTGTAATTATCTTGCATTTGGCTATAGTATAGAAGAGGTTCGGGCGACCATAAGTTTCAAATTTTCTATTTTTTAAAATAATTTGTTGATCAAGGCATATGAGTACAAAGAATTGTTTACGTCCATGATTATTCTTTATAGTTTTCGAGTTATTTTTATTTTAAAATTATTTATTTTTTATCAATAATTTACCCTTGCGTGTGTAGTGTAGTCACGGCCAACATTTCAACGAAATTATTTGTAAAAACTACATATAAAAGACATGTTTTTGGAATTTTATAAATATTCTGACATCCAAATTTATTATTTTACGTATTTCTTTTGACATTTAAGGTCTAAACGGATCATCCTATACAAGTTTTATTATAGAATTCGAAAATTATAAGAAATTGTTATTAAAGAATATTAGCGGAATCTTCATGGAGAGCGTTTTAATGAAAGAGCCGTTTAATAATAATAATTGTGGACAATCTCATAACTTCGGTGGCAATCATCTTCATAATACAGAATAATTTTAGACCATTTTTTCAATTACATCAGTCTGACAAAGAATGACTGAATTTTAACAATATGTTTTCATACTTTAGTCGGTTTATTCTTACTAGTTTTTTAACTTGTAATTAAATAGTTTAAGAAATTTTATCACTCCTCTGTGATGACTATCCTCTACCAAATATCACAGTATTTATTGCCAAGACATCTTCGTTTCAATTTTACAAAATTAATATTAAGACGAAAATCTAATGAATGTGTGAAAATGTTCTGCTGTGAACAAAACGACGATAAAGTGGTGAAATTATGTTTAAGTGTTTTTAACAGCTTAATTAAGGCAACCACATATACACACACACACCTACATCTACAGGCATACATATACCCATTCGTACACATATAAACATGTTTCATTTAATTTAATCAGAAAAGAACAACATTATATACATCTCTTCATTATATACATCTCTAATAAGGGGTGTTTGAAAAGAGACAAGGATATATCCTCTTGTTCTCAGAAAGATATATTCTCGTTTTAAATTAGGAAGAAAAATTGTTTTTAAATATACTTCCGAATGTTTCGCTTGATTATAAGGATTTTTTTTGGTGGCTGTGAAAATTTTGATTTTGTAACATATGCAACAAAGTATCAAATAGATAAATTTGTGTATACTTAACATTATATATCCTTTGATCTCAATTATTGTTAAGTAAATTTTATTTCAATTTCATTTGATTGGGATGTCGGATAAACACCAAATTTTGACTGAATATAATATGGAATATTAAGAAATTAAAAATGCAATCTCCATAAAAACATGCTAAGTTGACTTAGTATGTTTTAGAATGGATGTATTGATATACGTATCTATTTAACATAAACATCCTTTAATCTGAATGATTGTTAGATAAACTTCATTTCCATTTCATTTGCCGAAGAGCAAAATTAGAGCGATTATTGAGAATAGAGCAAGAGTTTGGTTATATCGTCAAATCTACTTACAATTGTATATGGGGAATTCCACGACAAATCGACGGATGCAAAAAAATTCAGTTTTGTTTTTTCTCTTTTTTATATTTTTTAATATAACTGAAGAAACGCTTTGTAGATTGTGGATGTAAGTGGTCCTAAAATTACACTATGCTAGTCTAAAAATGTAACAGAAAGGACACCCTATGGATAGACCTATTTCGACCATGCTGAATCGTGTGGCATTAGCCGTTTTTCTATGTTAGCTCTTCTTTTCGCGATATTCGTCCACAATGTTTGTTGGGAAGTCAGAGAGGTGACTTACCTCTTTGGTTATTTTGACTTCGAAATATACGCTTCAGCCCAAAGATCGAAATAAAGGGAACATTTGGACAATTTTTTATCTCAAAACAGTCGTCCACGCTTCTCAACCCCTTAACCCCTGAAAAAGTGCAATGAAATCTTATCATATGTAAAAAATCATACATATCGTCGACATTTTTAGTAGGCATCGTTGAGAAAAATATTCCTCGCGAAGAAATACTACAAGTCCTTTCTCAACTTTTTTATGAGAATTTAGAAAAATTCGAGTTATTGCATAATTTGTGTATTTTTCTGCTCATGGCTGAAAATATTTGATATACAATTTTTTGACTTCATTTTTTGTAAATTATTTTTGGTTAGTGTTAATGGAGATTTCAAATGTAACCAACAAAACCTGCTAAATTGTGAAACCTGTTAAGTTTTCATAAATATGTTGAAAGGAGACTCATAGTAATTTTTCGCGAGGAACATTTTTCTCAAAGACACAGACAAAAAATGTCGACGATTTGTATGACGTTTGACATACGGTAAGATTTGATTGCACTTTTTCGGGGGTAAAGGGGTAAGAAACGTTGTTGACTTTTTTGAGAGAAATAATTCTCGAAGGGTTCCCTTTATTTCGTTCTTTGGATTGAAGCTCTCTGATTTTTTGCAATATTTGTGGTTGAATATCGCGAAAACAAGAGCTAACCTAGAAAAACGGCTAGCTCCATTGGATTCAGCATGGTGGAAATAGATATATCCATAGGGTCTCCTTCCTGTTACATTTTTAAAGTGTCCTTTTCGAGCACAGTGTTATTTATATTTTTTTTTAAGAAAATTAGCTTCAGATCACTGTTCTTGTACCTTGAAGGCTTTGGAATCAATTGTTTGTAATCTTCGATTTTCGCCAATTTCTTAAAATGCAAACTTCTATTAATTCTCTAATTCATTTGGATAGAAGTCAACCTAAAATTATTCATATTTTTTAAATTTTTTTTAAGAATTTTTAAAAACAAAATATCTTCAAACCACTGTTCATGTGGCTTGAAGGCTTCGGAATAGATGTTCAACGTTAAAGAATAAAATAAAGTAGTTACTTCAGGAATTATTTCTTCCAAAACACCCGCCACCCCCGCTGATCCCCTTATCCCTTGTAAAAAATGACTATAGGTGCCCACAATACACTTTAATGGCAATTCTCCGGTTTTTTAATACATCGTATTTTGATTTTTTGGCAGCTCAGCTGTTTTTGTGTTTTCAGCTTTTAAAATTATTTTTTATCTTTAAACATTGAATTATTGATTTCAATAATTCAATTGATTCAAATAAAGATTTTGAACATTTCTCTAAATTTTTGTTGATTTTTTTTAAATCACATTTGATTTGATATATAGCTCTTTTTGGAAGGTGATTATCAGAGGTAAGGGGATCAGATGGGGGTGACGTGTGTTTTGGTAGAAATACTTCCTGAAGTGTCTTCTTTATTTACTTTTTTAAAGGGCCTGTTTCTGTAACTTATTTGCAGAAACAAGCCCTAAAGTGGCCTTCTGATGCCTTCAATGAAGCCCAAAATGTTTGTCATCTAGTGTAGTTAATAAGTGTTCTTTTTCTCAAACTCTTGACATTCAAATTTGTTATCTCAGACATGTCTTTAATAAATTAAAAACTCTGCAACACTTTTGGCATATCTACTGTCTTGTCAGATATACCGTGTATTTTGAATTCAAAGACCACCCCATTTGCTCTGTGCTCACAAGCCTTTTTAATTACTTTGCCTTAGTCTTTTAATAAATTAGTTGTTAAATCGCTCACTTTAATACCCTCCAACGATGGTTCAACTGTTGCCGGATTTGCCGCCTTTTATTCAATGTTTTCCGCAGCTTTTTTGCTGCTACTGCTGCTGCTACTTCTTTGCCTTTCTGGTGGAAATTAATTGCTTTGTCTGAAAAGGATTTGCTGAAATTAGCATAGACTCCTCAATTTGCATTTGCAATGAAATGCTTGAAGACTTTAAGACTGTGCCCAAAGAGTTTAGAGTGCAAAATATGCAAAAGGTGTTAAGTTATTAACAATTGAAATAATTATTTTGTTGATGGAAGTGTTGAGTTGAGGAATTTGTTTGTTGTTTGTGTTGATGAGAAATTGTCTTAATGTGAATAATAAAAGAATAATGTTTTGTTTACAAACATGTGCCATAGCGCGTATAATGAATAATATTTTAAATAGGAAGATAAATAATCCAGTACCACAGTGCGTATGATGAATATTGAAAGAAAATCGCCAGAGAGAGTGTATAATGAATAATATTGAAATAGGAATGCACATAAACCTGAGCCATTATAGGAAAATAAATCATCCAGTATCACGGTGTGTATGATGAATATTGAGACAAACGTACCAGAGTGCGTTTAATGAATAATTTTAAAATATGAAAATACATAAACCAACACCACAGTGCGTATGAAGAATATTGAAATGGAAATACCAGAGTGCGTATGATGGTTATAGCTGCCAAGCTGCCTTTTCGGGGGCATATGATGATTATGAATTCATTTGAATTTAATGAGGCAATTATTAGGTTATTCATTTTGTATAAAATATTCCGATTAAAATTAATGTGAAAAGCTTAAGCACCTTAATGTTGGAATATAATCAGCAAGCGTATTATTAAATACATTTTTGTATTTATGACATTTTAATGGAGAAGGCGTTTATATAAAAAATTAACTCAAATCCGTCAAGTTAAGGCAATTATGTGAAAATGTTTAATTTATTACATATTTCTTGGCCTTCACAACTCTGGGATTTTAATTTGTAATCATTTTCTATCACTCAAATACTACTATGAAAATATATATATATATATACTCGTATAAGCTATGAGTCTAGCATTTTGCTAGAAGTATTTTTAAGCAATATCTAAAGTTCCTCAAAAATCATCTTTACAACATAAGTATAAAAATCTATTTAATCTAATTTCATTCTCCAAAATAATTTTGTTAAAATCACTTTTTAATATAAATATTTCAAATTCCCTGCCTTTATCTTCTAATGTCAACCAATCACTATAATTTACTTTCTCAATTTGTTCATTTTTGACATAACATCATTTCCGCCTTCTTTCCTCAACATATGTAAGTCTTCGAAACGGAAACAAGTGTTGTTCACTCTTTCCTTTCTTCGGCAAAGACTCAAAGGTAATTTATACAATTTAATTGATTTAAATGACAATGAATGAGGTGTACATTTCGTATAAATCACCGCGAATGACAAGACCAATACTCCAGAGCCCGCAGTTCTTTGCTCTGCCAGCTCTCCAACAAAGTCGGTATCGGAATTAGCAACAAAAACTGTAACATCATGAGTAACAACATGTGAATGTTAATAAAATTAACAATACCATTGTTTTGATAAACACGCATAACATGCGAGCAAACAAATATTTTCATACAAACAATATATATATATTTATATATAAAAGTATATTGACATACATAGTGATATATTAAGGTACAGTCACTGGACAATGAAAAAATAAATTTCTAAAAACGAGTAAAAAATGCCTTATGTTCGGCCACGGACAGACATAAGCACTCTACATCGCCACTAACTCGTACATACGGATCATTTTCAAGATAAACCACAATTTTTAATTTTCAGTCAAATCGCTCCGGAATGGCGAATTTTGCAAATAACTTGACCACTCTAAATTTGACCACATATATTTATTGCCTTTAAAATGATTCTAAAACACAGATGGTCCCGAACTGAACCTATTGCCCATTCACACTTACGATTACAAACAAACATATAAAGGACTTTTAGACAGGGTGGCCCTTATACATTTTTAATAATTTTTTTTTTATTTCATTTCAGTATTATGTAAAAAAGACTTGGGGAATTTAATATTGAGAATTCGAAAATATCATATACTCGTATATGGGGTGACTCAAAATGTTATTTATATACCTTATAATTTTTATACCCTACACCACACTGTGGTACAGGGTATTATGACTTTGTGCATTTGTTTGTAACACCCAAAAGGAGAAGAGATAGACCCATTGTTTATTATACCGATCGACTTGTAATCACTTTCTGAGTCGATTTAGCTTTGTCCGTCTGTCTGTCTGTCCGTCTGTAGACGTATTCTTGTAATCAAAGTACAAGTCGCAATTATGGTCCGATATCAACGAAACTTTGCACATATCTTTTTTAGGCCCAAGGACGATCCCTATTGAATTTGGTCAAAATCGGTTCAGATTTACATATAGCTCCCATATATATGTACCTCCGATTTGGCATATATGCACTGTATAAGCAACATTTTGTAACCGATTTGTACAAAAATTGACAAAGAGTAGTCTCGTGATACACTTAGATACAATACAAAATTTGGGGGAAATCGGTTCAGATTTATATATAGCCCCCATATATATGCTGCACCCGATTTGACATGTAAGCGCTGTAGAAACTGTATTTTATATCCAATCAGTACGAAATTCGGCAGAAAGAGGTTTCTTATTACATGAAGGAATACTGCCAAATTCGGAGAAAATCGGTTCAGATTTAGATATATCCCCCATATATATGTTACCCCCGATCTGAAATTCAATAGCTGTGGAAACTGTATTTTATCCGATCACAGCGAAATTCGGCAGAAAGAGGTTTCATATTACACGAAGGAATACTGCCAAATTTGGAGAAAATCGGTTCAGATTTAGATATAGCCCCCATATATATGTTGGCACCGATTTGACATTCAAGCGCTGTAGAGACTGTATTTTATATCCGATCAGTACGAAATTCGACAGAAAGAGGTTTCTATTTTACATGAATGAGTATTCAGGGAAAATCGATTCAGATTTATATATAAGCTCCATATATATGTTCCTCCTGATTTGGTTACAAAGCGCTATAGAAGTTGTACTTTACTTCCGATCATTACAAAATTCTCCAGAAAGATGTTTCTCAATTTAGGAACGAATGTTGCTTAATTTAGCGATTATCGGTTCAGAATTAGATATATCCGCATATATGTATATGTTCTTACCCATTTACCAATTATTCCAAATTATTATCGCAATAACCCTTATCGCATTGTTAGGGAGGTGTAGGGTATTATATAGTCGGCCCCGCCCGACTTTCTGCCTTTCCTTACTGGTTTTATATATTTTCAGTATTTTGTAAAGAAAACTCGGAGAATTTTAATGGAATACGGCAGAATTGAACGATCACGAAAATGCGAAGCAGAAAATGGCCACCACTTGCGAGATATAATTTTTCATAATTAAATTTAAAATATTCTCCATTAACATACTGTATTTAAAAAAAGTTAATAATTATGTCTTAAATAAAAAGTTATAAGGAACTCAAGCCCCTTTGTGCCACCCGTATATGGGGGATTTCATGTCAAGTGAGTCAATTTTAAAAACCGATATCTTCTTGTCGGGATGAAACTTGCACAGAGTTTAGTCCTATTGGATAGTAGTTATGACACAAATCGACAAACGAGATCGGTTAATTACTGCCTTTCAGTCTCAAAAAATATTCGTAAATTTATTTCACTTAATCCCTAACCCTTTGTGCGGGAGGAGTATATAAGGAGTGGAGCAATATGGTCCATTTTCGAACATAGCCGGAGATAGAGAGAAATATCACCGCATACCAAATTTGAAGTCAATCGGTTAATCCTTGCAAGAGTTATAGCGCAGACAGACAGATAGACAGATGGACGGACGGACATTGCTCAAATGACTTAAAATGACCCAAATCGAATTTCCGCCAAACATATTTGGGGTCTTAGGTCACTCCTTCGATGTGTTACACTTTAGACTCCTAGGAAATGATATGTACCCTCATCTCTAAGGTGAGAGGATAATCAGGTTTTCCCTTAATAAAATTGTACATTTTTATTTATTTTAGGAATTAACCACTTGACATTAAAATCTCCTTTAAAAAAAGTTGTAATATAAAGTCACTTTTTTCAATTTTAGTGAACTTTTTAGTGATTTTTTTACAAAATCGGAAATACCTTCAACAATTTTGGTCCGATTTTCTCTTTTCATTGATCGTTATAGAATTACTGATCTCTAGATATAATTTTCAAAAAAAAAATTAACATTTTCAAGGCAGTAAACTTTTTATTTGATTGTTGGTCCCAAATGGGTTAAATCGAAAAAATATCGTAAAGCGAATACATGTTCCCTAAAAATTATCCTACAATCATTATATCAACTTAAAACCTGATATTTTTAAGAAGTTGGACAGCTTGTACATTTTTCTGTAAAATTGCTCAAATGAAAATGCAAAGTCGAAAAATATAACAATTGTTCTAGATTTGGGCACATATTTCGAATAAAACTTACAAAATGTATATTTTCGTGACAATTTCAGCTTTTGAGGTAGATATAATAAGTGTTGTTTCTTTTTATTGTAATCAATTAGCTTTAACTCATCTGGGACCAATAATCATATATTAAGTTTACGGCTTTGAAAGTGTTAACTTTTTTGTAAAAACTAAACCACTAAAATTAAAAAAAAGTGATTTTATATTGACTTTATTTTCAATTGTAATGTCAGTAAGATCAGTTCCTAAATTCATAAAATTTGTTAAGGGAAAAACTGAATTTTATTGGTTATATAACCCGCAAATTGCAACTAATTCGCGATCGCAGAAACTAAATATTTTGCGATTATACATATAGCAAAGTATATTTTCATATAAGCTTTGAACAACGGGAACTTAGTTTCGTCCTCACAAATGAAGCTATTATCCAATAGAACTACATTTGGAGCAAGTTTCAGCCTGTTCAGAAGACATTGGGTTTCGAGACAAACTCACGTGACATGGAAGAAGATTGAAAGTGAGCTTCGACATAATATATCTTTAGATACATAACTGCAATAAATTAAAAATATATTTTTTAAAAACTAACTGCTCTTTTTGCAAAAAATATTTTCTTCTTAATAATTTAATGTGGAAACCTCAATTTGTTATTATTGGGTAATTCCAAAGCAAATAAATCAAAAAAACACATATTTCAAACATGATTTAAATGAATTTTGGCACAATGATTATACAAATGTGCACGAATTTTACAGCGTTTTTATTTATTTATATTAATTACTATACAAAGTAAATTAATATTCAAATTTTAAGATCTAGGGAAAGGCCGGGTTACTTAGACCATATGGCTAAATGTTTGCAGCGACAGACCAGAGCCTCTGGTGGGAATCGAACCCACGACCCCCAAACTCTTAGGTGTGTACGCTAACAACTTGCCTACTGGGGCGCTCATTATGGCGTTTTTATTTTCAAAATTCGTTGTAGTTTTTCTGGTACAGAGCTCCAAAGTTACCTATCTCAAGGTTTTTTCTCAAAATTACTATTTGTTAAATGTGCCATACCTTCTTAACCGCTTTACGTATTTTAAGGATATTAACACCAATAAAAAGTTCATAATAGTTTCATGTTTTAGTACCAAAAAAAAAACTAGGATATTAATCGATACTTTTTCAGGTTATTCAAGGATTAAGTATATCTTTCATATTTTCACCTCCTTCCACCAAAGGAGATGAATATTTAATTTCGCAACATTGAAAAGGAGTAGCCAATATTTTCATTAGTATTTATATCTTCAAAATACGTTAAGCGGTTAAGAAGATATGGCTAATTTAACAAATAGTAATTTTCATAAAAAATACTTGAGATAGGTAACTTTGGAGCTCTGTACCACAAAAACTACAATGAAGTTTGAAAACTAAAAACGACAAAAGATTCTCGCACACTAGTAGAATTATTGTGCTAAATTTTGTGAAAATGGAAAGGGAAACTTTTGGAGTTCGTCGAACCAAACCAGTTGGATAGAACCGAATAGAGAGTCGATTAATCAAAATAGAAGGGACCTTTATGTGAAACACTATTAAACTTTAGAATAAGACACAATTGTTTCCTAACCCCTCCTGTTAATTCAATTCGATTGCTGTAGAAAACTCAAAACTTGGCGGATTTTAATATTAGCTAAGCTTCTCAAAAGGAATGATAGCCTAGGGTAACCGCAATCCTTCTAGAGAGAGAGAGCGAGGCACATACACATAATTATTCCATTGATTCCACTCCCCTCTTAGTCTACGCTGCTTCCGCAAAAGTCAAATCGGAAGAACTTCATGCTTACTAGTGACCACATGTCTCATTTGTTGTCATAAGGGCACTATCTCTCAAAAAGAGCTTGCAGGTCGCTAAAAGCATGCCCATGAGATCCAGTTCCCCTGGAGCGTGAAATGTAGTACCTAGTCTTGCAAGTTAATCTGCTTTGCATCTCCCTGGTATGTCCTTGTGACCCGGCCAGACAATGAAGCCGACCAAAATTTTCGGCGGCGGCGGCGCATGGAAAAATATCGATAGGAGGCGGCAGCTGATCGGCTGAGCCGGTCAATTTTCAACAATCGGCTGAGCCGGTAAATTTTCCACAATCGAAAGCGCACGAATACGAATGTAATTCTCCTGCAAAAGTGGCTTTTTTTTTGATATTTAGCGTTAGAGGAAAAAACTTAAAATTAACACAAAGTTATGGAAGTTTGATATAATATTGAAAATCGGTTTAATAAATCTTCAATGGTTGATACATTTGTTATTAAGTTGACAATCCTTGGCCAAAAGGAATTGGGTCGTTCCGGAGTTTTGATCCGATGGTTTTGGGCCTCAGTATTTTTAAAAGTTATGGAGGAAATACTAGGATTGGTCTCTTAATTTTGGCGCTTTTCTTCTATTTCTGCACATATTAATTTTAAACGCCCTTTCGAATATTCTGTGAAAATTTGAAAAAAAATCGAGGGAAACAATTTTTTTGGAACTCAAACTTTTTTAAACGTAGACTTTGAAAAAATCGGTTCAGCTGTAACTTTCGTTTTTTTTAATAAAAGATTGCCATATCTTATATTAACATTAGCAACTTTTTATAAACTTTGTACGCTACGCTTTGTACTTAACTCTAAATATTGCATATTCCGAACCTAAGGTATCACTTAGTAGTCGCTTTCTAAATGTTCATGGTTGCAAAAATAAAATCTTCTTGACTCACCAAATAAAATTCGGCGGCTGAGTTTCAGCCGATATGAGCCGCTAAAATCGGCGGCGGCGCCGGCTTGTAAAAAATCATCGGCGAAGGCGCGCCGCCGGTTTGCGCCGCGTCGGCTTCATAGCCTCGACCCGGCACACAAATCAGAGGTATATTTAAGTGTTCAACCACATCTCTTTAAGAAATCTACGACAGTCGAATTCAATAATACAGTTTCTAGCGACATGATAGCAGCATGACAATCAGAGAAATATTGATACAGACTTTGATCAGAAAATACGTTTTCAGCCATTTATTCATAGCTAAGATTTCTGCCTCGTAAACACTATAGTGATCAGGCAGACTTTTAGCAATGCATAGCTCAAGTTACTCAGAAAAGACCCCGAAAAAGAACGGTCTGTATAGAAGTTAACAAATCTCCTATGTTTTGGGATACCACCATTCCATTCTGATCTATTAGGTATAAGAGTGAGATTCTTTTTGTCAAAAGGTGGTTCAGTCATAGTGTTATCAACAGTGCTTAGCAGGTCGGGCTTTGTGTCTAGAAGGACAGATTTCCTGACCTGAGGTACAATTTCCAAAGTCTTTCGATTTTCTAGATTTAGATTTAGATTTTCTATCGGGATTAAATGAATTTTCATTTAGTACATCAGTTTTTGTCATTCTCAAAGCACCAGTGACAAGCATATCAGCCATTCGCAGAACTTTGTTTAGCATCGCGCAGAATGTGGATTGCTACAGAGCTGTCCAGCTGACGACAATGTCGTACAGCATAATCGATCTGACTAGTGCAGTATAAAACTAATAAGCTACACGCGGGTTCAGAGTCCAGCGTTTTCCTATTACGTTTTTACAGGTAAATAGCGCTACCACAGCCTTCTTTGTTCTTTCCAGAATGTTGAGTTTGAAGTTTAACATCTTGTCTGGTCAAATACCTAATTTGGTACCTTATATCTCCTGCTGAAAATAACTGGTTCTCTCTCGGTCGTGTTCACACCAAGACCATTATACGAAGCCCATCTGACGGTTGAAGGGCCCGCTGTCTCTAAGTGTACTAGGAAACTTCTTCCGAGACGCTACTGCCATGTCATCTGCATAGGTAATAACCTTAGCACTCATCTTCTCGGGTTGGTCGGTCGGGATTTTTGTCTTCTATTTAATATCTACAAGTTTGCTTCCGACACAAAAGAGATATTCCGTACAGTATACCGAGAAAAACTATAGAAAAAGTGCAAAAAATCCACATTAAGCAAACAAAGTCTTATGGCCATTAAATTATTAAAACTTGCCTAAATGAATAATGCAGAATTTCTTATTTTTTTTTGGGGCTGCTTTCACGTCCAATTCTCAGAATTGAATCCCAAAATCATGTGTTGTACTGTGTATTGTTAACATGCCTAAGGATTGCCAGTGCCGCAACTATTGCCGATGAATTTATATTATTAAAGACCACGCCTATATCTAAGAAAGCTACCTTAGCATATTCATTAGCAAAGGCAGATGCATCAATAAAGCTGACTAGATCATACACGGAGATGTCGGTGCGTCTAACCTTGCTGTAGAAAGTTCTTGATTGTACAGATATTGATTAATATATCTAGGGGTTTAAGGAGGAATGACGATAAACTAATCGACCGGAAATCCTTGGCTCTTGTATGGGATGGCTGTACCGCTATTAGAATGAAGACAATCTTAGTTTCTCTCCATTTTGTTGATATATAGGCCTGATTGATACAACAAGCGTAGAGCTCTATGACCCGGCTACTGCCGGTAGCTCTGCCTGCGAGTCATTGTCTGCACTTGACAAATTTAAAGGTTTACAGTTTTTGATAACCCAAAGATTAGTTTACAATATCGATTGATGGCCTCTGATAACAAACCTTCAAAGAAATCCTCAGTTTAAGGAATTCTTTTAATACTTATAGCTAGTAGAAAGTCAGAAGGAACCGATATGTGGGGACCATATCAATACCCATTCGCCTAATTTAAATTAAGATACCAGTTTTCCTTAATATAAGTTAATAATTTCAAGACACCCTTGGATTAAAGGAATGCATTGTCCTACGGAAAGACATGGCCAAAACGACTCAGAAAGTAATTATATGTCTCCTCTCCATTTCGGAGTTACAACAAAAGACTTTTACAAAAGTCATCAAACCATGTGCCACAGTTTGGTGTAGGGTACAGTTAAGCGTAAGCATCAACATTTCCCTATATAATATCTAATTGTTACTCATACAATCCGCTCTATGCAATAGGATAGAATAATTATAAATCATACGCTCCCATGCACGAATAATCAAAAAATACATTATGCCTGGAAACATAGTATATTCGTGAAGTTTGACAACTAATCTTATGCGACCCTGCACATGCTTAAAATAATAACCTATTATAAAAAATAATTTCATTTTAATTATAATGTTCTAGAAATCATAAATGTGTACCACAAAATCGGTGTACCTATTTCATTGCACTAACGAACGGAAACATGGGTGTTTTCGTAAAATATAAAAACAAAATACTAACATTAAATCAAGTAGGAATCTATGGGCTTTAGAACTATAGACGATAGACAGGGCATCGGCTTAAAAAATTTCTTCCCTGGGACAGAGAATGGCCCTACCGATATCAGTAGAGTACCATCCGCTCATATGATATGTTAAATTATTCTGAATATTTTTATGTGGATTTATTAGTCGAGTAAACCGACTAATGTATACCCTAAAGTGAGGATATAGCCATAAATAGCCATTTCTTAGTAAACCTTCTTGGTGATCAAAGAAAGGCCACAGATTTGGAAATAAAGGTCAAGACGAGCTACAACTTGACAGTGGAAAATATTTTCCAAACATTGAAATATACAAAGCAAAGAAAATTATATACTCGTATATACGAGTACGCTCATTACCTTTACAAAATTATTCATGGATTTTTGACAGTGCTGCGAATTATAGCATGTTATTAGACAAAGACCCAATGCTGTATCTAGGTATGTATTTATAAACGGCAGTAAAAAGGCAATAAAAGTAACAAAATCGTAACGATTTTATTATAAACCAGCATAAATGGTATTTTAAAATATACACGTATATTTGGCCCGATTTCGCCCCCATGCCGCTCGCTGTTTTACAAATACACCACACCCATATCCGCAGGATATGCTAAGAAAGATGTGATTATTGAATGGGGGCTGGAGAGAGGCAGTGGCTTGCCATTAAACTAAGTGAGTGAAAGTCAGAGTGTGAGTATACGTGTTAAAGGATGTGGGTGCGTGTGAGGGAGTATCTGTGTCTGAATATGTCTCAAATGAATCGTATGTCGGTTGTAAAAGAAGAACTGTATGTCGGAGCAATAAAAATGTCTAAAATGATTTAACACAGAGATCATAAAACACAAAAGGAGCATATGATTGGTTTGAGTTACGACCCAAAAGTATGCAATTAAATTGAAACAACGGCAGCAGCAACAACAAATACAGCGCTATCAGCACTTTCCCAAGCACCAACAACAACATCATACCAGCAACATTTTATTAAAATTGTGGTAGTGGAAAAACGAAACTGTAATGTCTGTCTTTTGTTTTAATTTAATTTCGGCACTTTAAAACCCCCGCAAAAACAACCGACAAAAATGACAACAATTCGTATATTAAAATAAAAAAAGACAATTTTGCATATACCACATAGCCTGCCTCCTGCTCCTGCCTGCCTTTCCACTTTCCTCTATGAAAACAAAGAAAATGTTGACTACTTTTTTTTTGCTTTCTTCCTAGACTGGCGCCGGGAGAGGTAATCAAAATTATTTGCATTTAAATGGTGTTTGTGGCGGCAGAGACAACGGCGGCGGCGTGGGTTGTCCTGATTCGATAAGGAGGGTTGGTTGGCATTTATCAAACAAAAAATAAGGAACACAAACGGGAAGTTATTTTGTATACTTTGTAACGGTTTCATTGTTTCAAATGCTTTTTTCCCCTTACCATTAATTGTATGGGAGGAGTTATGAGTAGCTTCCACATATATTTTTCGGTGTGTGAAAGTTTCTTGGTTTTCCTCCAGGACGTGATTCATAAAATGGCAAATATATTGTTGTGTCTTTGGCCTCTCCAAAGGGTTAAACTTTACTTGACCTTAAATTAGTTTTGCAATTTTAATGAAAACGCACAACTGGCAGGGGGCAAAGTCTTCAAGGAACAGTTGGCCTTTGCAGGACTTAAACAACAGTGACAGCACGTAGACAGCCAAGGATTCTGAGGAACGCATAACCAAATATGGTGACAAGCTGTTTACTTGGAAAATAAAGTATTCACAACAATTGTATGTAAATTTTTTAAGGAGAAATACTGAACTTATCTGCTTGAAATTCTATAGAAAATATATCGCCGCCCGGGGGCTGTCACGGACATTTGAAGTCGATTTTGGCCACTAATTTAAAGCCTAAATGCCCTCACTTGTACTAAAATTCATTATCTATATATAAAGTACGCACGAGAACGGCTGGTATGGCCCTACCAATCTGCTTAAAATGTTCACAAAATGTAGATGTAAATAGGCTTCTTTAATTCTTGATATGTCATATGAAGTCGCAACTATGTCCATTGCTGAGATCGAGATATCTGGAGCAGAGAAAGTGCTGATTTTGTACATATGCATTTGACGGCAGTCTATGCAATTAGTTCGGAAATGTGCGGGTTCTGACCAGTCTTACATCGCTCATAAGACCCCATTTTTATAGAGCGTATGCTACACTACAAATATATGATATTTGACACGCACAAATGTTATATGTTTGGGAGGATGCTGTTCTAAACAAAAAATATGTTTTCATCCAAATATTATTTATTTGGAACTAATATTAATATATTAATATTATAGATTCATCTGTATTTAAGTATTTTGGTAATGTACCAATGCTTAATTTAAAGTCCAGTTTTCAGTTATTCTTATGTTTGTAAAATGTTATTAAAATATAAATCGTATAATCTTGCATAGAGATAAATTGCACTGAGATCAGTGAAGAATTGCAATGTTTATAAATTAAAAGTTATTGCTGTAAAACGAAAGTTAATGCGAAATTTAGGAAAAATTAAAACTAAAATTGAAAAATTCAGCAAAATTTTAAAAATATTTTTAAATAAAATATGTTTAGAAAAAATCTAAAACAATAACTTTATTTGTGTGTAAAAACATATTTTATTTGTAATAGTCAGTTCGCAAATATATTTAGTTCTAATAAAAAATATACTTGTATGGGGGATTTCACTAAGTTTAGTGCTATTGGATAGTAGTGATGGCACACTATATCAACAAGAATTTTGCAATTTCAAATTCCATTCTTATAACTACTTACCTATTGTATTTAGAAAATGTTGCCAATATGTATATTCGACAGCCTTTTCTTAATTTTTTTTTTAAAAAAAGAAAAAAAATTAAAAAAAACATTTTTTGAGATTTTTTCGCGAAATTAAAACTTGTTTTGACATTTTTGTAAACCCCATATTTATACCCTCACTTTAGTGTGACGAGGGTATATATCATTTGCTACGAAAAAAAGTGTAACACATCGAAGGAGTGATCTGAGACCCTAAGTATGTTCGGCAGATATTCGTTTTGGGTCATTTTAAGTCGAATGAGCAATGTCCGTCCGTCTGTCTGTCTGTCTGTCTGTCTGTCTGTCTGTCTGTCTGTCTGTCTGTCTGTCTGTCTGTCTGTCTGTCTGTCTGCCTGTCTGTCTGTCTGTCTGCTGGCTGGTGCGCACGATAACTCTCGAAAGGATTAACCGATTGACTTCAAATTTCGTATGTGGTAATATTTTTTTCTATCTCCGGCTAAGTTCGAAGATGGGCCATATTGGTCCACTCCTTCTGGTACCTCCCCCACAAAGGGTTAAAATGTTGTGAAATATTGTTTCTTTAATAACTGCTATTAAACGTATTCGAATCTTCTGAAATTCCACACATAGTATTAGTTTGTTAGTCGCTATCAACTCGAGGAAAATGGGCGAAATTGCCACGCCCCTTTTGGTACCTCCCACACAAATGCACCATTTTGCACTGAAAGTTAAAAGCTTATAACATTAATACCAGTGTTAAGAAATACTTGAAATTTTGTACAGTGTAATGCTTTTATAGTGCCTACAGTCCAGTGAAAAATGGGCGTTATTGCCGCGCCCCGTTTGGTACCTCCCACACAAATGCACCATTTTGCACTGAAAGTTAAAAACTTATAACATTAATACCAGTGTATAAAAATACTTGAAATTTTGTACAGCGTAATGTTTTTATAGTGCCTACAGTCCGTTGAAAAATTGGCGTTATTATCACGCCCCTTTTGGTACCTCTCCCACAAAGGTACCATTTTGCACCAAAAATTAACAGTTTATAACATTAATATCAGTGTTTACAATTACTTGCAGTTTTGTACAGTGTAATGCTTTTATAATGCCTATAGTCCAGGGAAAAATGAGCGTTATCACCACGCCCCTTTTTTTACCTCCCACACAAAATGGCCAAATTATACCACAATTTAATATCTCAACGTTAATATACCAGTCCATATAAACTGTTATAATTCGGCACAGTGCAATGTATTTAAAGTATCTACTATTCAGCGAAATATAGGTGTATTTCTTAAACCCCTTCTGGTACCTCCCACAAAAATTGACAGAATAATTTGTGTAATATTCAATATTACATTACTCACAAAGTGAGGGTATACCTTAGTCGGTTTACCCGACTGAAACTTTCTTACTTGTTTTCCTATAAATTTTTAGCTCAAACGAAAGCTTAGGTATATTCCTTTAGAAGCTTAATGGTTTTTTGTGGGATAAAACTATAAAAAAACAAGTAAGAAAGTTCAGTTGGGTAAACCGATTTACGAAACCCCTCACCTTCAGTCCCAAATAAATGTTCGTACATTTATTCGTTATACCCTCACGTTAGTGTTACGATGGTATATATCATTTTCTACGGACCAAAAGTGTAACACATCGAAGGAGTGACCTAAAACCAGGGCTGTGGAGTCGAGCCAAAACTGCTCGACTCCGACTCCGACTCCGACTCCCGGAGTCGAATTTTAAAATCATTCGACTCCGACTCTGACTCTAGCTCCGACTCCGGTTGTTAAATAACATACATTTCTGAAATTATATTTCTACTACGAAGTAGTTCATGTTATTGATAATAAGATATAGCTTTGTTAAAAAAACATAAAAAAGTAGGAAAATTGTATTATTTATTAATCGAGGCATGACCTGCAAGTTGCAACTAATATGACAATTCTTTCAACATGGAATCATGATAAAATTTTCATCAATCACTGCATCTGTTTTAATGTGTGTGAAGATAAATACGTATTTAACTAGCGAAGACACAAACCCTAATATGAAAATTAAAAGTCGGGGTATTTGAGGAAAATTAGGTTTTTCTCGAAAACTAGAGCGTATTTTAAAGTGAAATTAAGTTACCCTGGTAAAAACATATCATTTTGTTTAAAAAAATTACCATCTGACCTAGAGGGCATATAGAATAGATTTGATAACTAGGGAACCTCGGAAGAAAATATATGACCATATCTGGAAGATGGGACTTTTTACCGACAAGGCCTGCATACTGAAAGAAGCCCTAGGAAGGCTCTAGTTCCCAAATACGTCGTTCCAAAAATGGCCCACTTTGATGGGAATTTCTGGAGAGGAGCAGTGGCCACAACTGGAAGATGGGACTATGTACCGACAATGCCTGCATACTGAAAGAAGCCCTAGGTAGGCTCTATCGACCCATATATAGCGTTTTTTCCAAATCAATTTTAGGCTCCCAAAAACGTCAATCCGAAATGGCATATTTTGACGGGAATTTCTGGAGAGGAGCAGTGGCCACAACTGGAAGATGGGACTATGTACCTACAAGACCTGCATACTGCAAGAAGCCCTAGGAAGGCTCTATCGACCCACATATAGCGGTTTTCCCAAATCAATTTCAGGCTCCCAAAAACGTCATTCCAAAATTGCCAATTTTGATGGGAATTTCTGGAGAGGAGAAGTGGCCACAACTGGAAGATGGGACTATATACCGACAAGGCCTGCATACTGAAAGAAGCCCTACGAAGGCTCTATCGACCCATATATAGCGTTTTTCCCAAATCAATTTCAGCGTTTTTCCCAAATCAATTCCATCTTCCAGTTGTGGCCACTGCTCCTCTCCAGAAATTCCCATAAAAATGGGCCATTTTGGAATGACGTTTTTGGGAGCCTGAAATTGATTTGGGAAAAACGCTATATATGGGTCGATAGAGCCTTCGTAGGGCTTCTTTCAGTATGTAGGCCTTGTCGGTACATAGTCCCAACTTCCAGTTGTGGCCACTGCTCCTCTCCAGAAATTCCCATAAAAATGGGCCATTTTGGAATGACGTTTTTGGGAGCCTGAAATTGATTTGGGAAAAACGCTATACATGGGTCGATAGAGCCTTCCTAGGGCTTCTTTCAGTATGCAGGCCTTGTCGGTACAAAGTCCCATCTTCCAGATATGGTCATATATTTTCTTCCGAGGTTCCCTAGTTATCAAATCTATTCTATATGCCCTCTAGGTCAGATGGTAATTTTTTTAAACAAAATGATATGTTTTTACCATGGTAACTTAATTTCACTTTAAAATACGCTCTAGTTTTCGAGAAAAACCTAATTTTCCTCAAATACCCCGACTTTTAATTTTCATATTAGGGTTTGTGTCTTCGCTAGTTAAATACGTATTTATTTTCACACACATTCTGTTGTAATATACCGCAATTTTTGGAAATTATGTCCGCTTCACGCATCTAGTTTTTCGTTAGTTATTATATCCTATGGTACAGGAGGTTATAAATTAGTTTTGTGTTAGATTTGTAAAAAATACTACAGGTAGACACACCATAAAATATACTGTTCTACCGTTCTAGTTTTGCAAAAATACTTATTTTGTTAGCTAAATACATATATTCAGAGCTTTCCTAAAACTGTTTTACATAAAAACTCGATAGTTTGGTTAACTTTATATATTTTTGGCATACTTAAATATTTGGTTAAAAGCATACAGTATTTTATCCTTCTTTTTTTACCAATTTGTTTTCCCAAAAATTTTTTGGTGCAAAAGTTCTGTCCCATAATTGCTACATTTTGCACAACACATCTCGGAGTCGGAGTCGACCATAATTTTTCGACGCCGACTCCGGGCAAATTTCCCAGACTCCGATTCCGACTCCGACTCCACAGCCCTGCCTAAAACCCTAAGTATTTTCGGCGGATATCCGTTTTGAGTCATTTTAAGTCGACTGGCCGGCTTCATTTTTGAAGAAGTATGTACCAATGATTCCCTCTGTGCCCACAGAGCACACCAAAACAGTGACTTTTGGTGGATGTAACGGCGTCTGAACAATGGCTTGTGGATTATCTGTACTCAAATGTTAGAAGATGCGCGGAATGCGTCGCGCGAGTCGAACCATTATTTTGGTAATAAATTTATTCATTATGAAATGGCAAGAACTGAGCATAAATCAAGTGACAGCTGTCAAAAAGACAAACTCCGAAAAAAATTTTGCCAGATTGAAAACCACTTGTCTAAAAATGTGGAATTTCAGAAGATTGGATTAAGTAAAGTAGTTAAATTGCAAGGGCCGATGTTGAATGTGAACCACACCTAAACTTTAAGTTGTTTCTGCATTTCATTTGGCATTTCTCAATTTCAGACTAACTCAATTTGAACCATGGAAATATACACAATCGAGCAACGCGTTAAAGTTTTTTAAGCCTTTTACGAAAATGGGCGTTCAAATCAAAATGCATTTCGTGCACTTCGTGATGTTTTTTTGATCAGCATAATCGACCAAATGTGTCCACAATCGCGAGAATTGGTCTGTAGGATCTCGCCCAGTTTGTTTGGTGCGGCTTATGGGTGACGTCATCGGGCCATACTTCTTCGAAATGAGGCCGGTCAGGCAGATACTGTGAATGGTGTTCGCTATCGTGAGATGATAACGAACTTTTTATGGACCGAATTGGAAGATATGGATGTGGACAATATGTGGTTCTAACAGGACGGTGCCACTTGCCACACAGCCAACGAAACAATGGTTTTTTTCCGCAACAAATTCAATGGCCGTGTTATCTCACGTCGTGGCGTATCAATTGGCCGCCAAGATCATGTGATTTGACACCGTTGGATTTCTTTATTTGTGGTTATTTCAAAGAAAAGGTGTACGTCAATAAGCCAGCAACAATTCAAGAGCTAAAGGATGAGACAATTCGGCACATTAATGGCATAGAACCTCAATTATGCCTCAGCGTCATCGAAAATTTGGACCATCGAATGGAGGTGATACTTTGCTCCATACCAATATTATCATAATAAAAAAAAGGAATGACAATAGTTTCCTAATTTCCTGGGCCGCCGTGGTCGCGACGGCCATTTCGCCGATACTTTGCTCCATACATAATTGAACCATACCAATATTATCATAATAAAAAAAAAGGAATGACAATAATTTCCTAAATAATTTGTGTTCTATTCAAAATCAACACCGGCCCTTAAAATGTAACCATCCTAGAACTAGAACAAATTATATTTTTGACTTCCATTTAAAAAAAGATTTTTAAAATTTTGCTGACTTTAGAATTTTAGTTTTAAATTATAAATATTCCAAATCATCACTTGTTGTCCGCTTGCTCGACTGTGTATCTTTCCATGGTTCAAATTGAGTTAGTCTGAAATTGAGAAATGTCAAATGAAATGCAGAAAAAAGCTTGTCGTTTAGGTGTGGTTTGCATTCAACATCGGCCCTTACAATGTAACCACCCTTTATATGCGTCTCAAACAAAATGTGTTGGTTTCTAAATACAATTTATTTGTCCAAAAATATTTAATATTTAAAAATTTCGGTGCCAATATAAAAATATAGGTTTTTACCAAAAATCAAAAAAAAAAATCAATTTCGCAAAAAAAAAATCTTAAAATAATATATTTGTGAATTTTTTTAAAGAGATTGAAGAAAAGGCTGTCGGAATGGCCTTCGACAAAATTTTCTAAATACAATAGGTAATTAGTTATATGGGAGGGAAAAAAGAGATGTTTGACAAAAATTTCAAATTTCAATAACATTTAACTCGGACAGTCCTTAACCGATCTCGTTGAAATTTAGTGTAATAACTACTATCCAATAAGACTAAGCTTGGTGCGAGTTTCAACCAGATCAGAAAACATCGGTTTTAAAAATACTCTCACTTGGCATGAAAACCGCACATACTTTATGCGGTCCCTGATCAAGATTTCGGCTGTTACAAAGGTAGTGACAAAAATTAATATATTATATGGTGGAAGTATACGAGTACAAATAAAATAAAACAAAATAAAATGTATGTATATTAATGTCATCTGAAAAGTAATATTGTTATGTATATTTATGATTTCATGATGGTTTTTCCTTTAAACTCCACTTCTCTAAAGCATACATATTTCATTTCTTAAAAATGTCTCCATACATTTCGGTGCATGTTAATGTACATACATGATTTCATTAAAAGTTTTTCACAAATAAGTTTGTTTTTTTGTCATACCAGAGTTGTGAATTTACCAGCATTTCACATGAATATGTCGAAATATTGAAACGTATTAACATAATTTCCACAACTGACTTGTCATTTAAATTTTAAATCAGCCAAAAATGAAAGGAAACAAAGAAACGACCAAAAATTTAATGTAATTCAGGAGAAACAACGAAAGCACTACCAGAGACACACTCACAGACAGAGAAGAAGAAACAATAATTTAACAACGGAAACGGAAAGAATGTTCTCCACTATGTCTGCCGGAAGAATGGTATGCCTGAGTGGGTGTGTGTGTGTGTGTGAGCGAGTAAGCGTGCAAGGGTTGATATACTTTTGACAGCAATTTATGGACAATTTATACAATATTTTCATATACGAGTGTACACTTTATGTACATACATATGTATGTATGTATGTGCTTTCTCTTCCAGGAATTACATTTCATTTCGTTAGCTCCTCAGGCAAAACAATATTTTAAAGAACCAAGAAATTGCAGATTGTTATTGTGAACTTATGATTAAAATATGTTTCATATTTGAGAGCAATTTTCAAGATGATTTGCCACACACACACACTGCCTGAGTGAATGATAGAATGATAGAATTTCTGTCTGAGCTGACAGTGATGTGCAGCATCTAACTCCGGGATATCAAGCAAATCAACAAACTAAAATTACTCTTAATTTCGCAAACATTTGTGACAGATATGTTTACTAAGCAATTTGAGCAATTTATATGTCTCAACTCCAATCCCTCGATGCTCTTCTGCAGGAGTTTGTTTAACACGTGTACGTACATTCAATAATTTAATTGAAATTTTCCAGATTCCCTAGGAAAATATTAAATACGGTGAATTTCTTTCACACTCATTTGAGCTGCAGTGAGACAGTGGATTTCGTTGAAGAGAATTCTAAGAAATTTATATTTTCAATTAGATATCATAGAAACGAATTGCAGTAAACATATTTACATACTACTCGTATTGTATTATTACTTATGTATATAGGCCATAATCTGTTGGCTTATCCACTAGGCAAGATTTTCTCTCTATTTAACCAGAAATAATCCTTTCAAGTGAAACACTTTGGGCTTAAATTTAATTGTACATGGAAATCTAAAACAGTTTAAAATTCATTTGCACTTTAGGCGTTCACAAGTTCGTTTAGTAATTATTTTCAAAATCATTGTGGTTTAGCAAATTTTTAGAAATCAAAAATTAGGAAGAAGAAATTTGTAAGTTCCTTGATTACCAGGAAATCTTTTTCTCAGAGAAGAAAATATTTTAGAATTGATCAATTACGTATAAAATTAAGCTTTCCGTTATCATAACGATAATATATAACGAAAATATATAAATGAAGCAACCCTCACTTTATGAGTAATGTAATTAATATAGATATTTGTGTGTCAGAACACTACACTGAAAATTAAGATGGTAATAAAATTAATGACGTCACATTATTAAATTAAGTAATCGACCAAGGCATCAATTCAATCAAAATTTTTTTTTAAAATAATGACAATTTACTTCTTTTTTAAGAAATGTTCCTTGATCTAAAGTTTCTTGCAATTGACTTAATGACATCATACGTTTTAATGTAATGTACATTAATCATATGTTCTGCGTACCCCTTTCGTTAAATGTATGCCTTTAAATTAAAGAAAAAAAATCATTCTGACAAACTTCATTATTTTAAGTAATATTTCAATATCTTTAAGAATTTTCTACATAAAAAAATTATGTGAACAAGTAATAGTTAATTTTAAAGAATACTTCTTAAATTATCTCTATTTTGAAAATGACTTAATTATAACCTCTCTCGCTCTTTCTCCAAACATCAGGGGTTTTTTTGTTAACGTTTGAGGCTATAGAAGCGGAGTATTGTGTTTCAGACAATAGAGAATCTGTATGTTTACTTTTGAATGATTAGATTTTTAGAAATGGTATAAGACGAAGGTTGTATTTTTTACAGTGCGCATCGTGATTGTGTTAGAAATAAATTGTAATAAAGATGTAATTAATATGTGAATACCAAAATGTAATTGTATATAAAATATTTTACATTTATCCATAGTAACAACAAAAGAAAACTCAAGGTTGGCGTACAAAATAGCGGTGATTGCATAATATTTCATGTCTATGTGTGTATGTATGTGATATTCTGTGGTCGAAGTCACCGTCAACATTTATTCGAAAAACTTATATTTCTTGTGCTTTACAGTTATTTTGGCTGTATTGTGTTGTACTTGGGGTCTTGTTAATAATTCCGATGATCACACTGAAAAAAAATTTGTCATAAAATTAAAGAAATGCTCCAAAGACGTCCTTAGTCTTCAAAACAAGTACATTTTGTACTTAAAACCAGTAAGGAAAGGTTAAAGTCGGGCGGGGCCGACTATATAATACCCTACACCACCTCGGCAATGTACATTAAAAATTTCAATAGTTGGAATAATTAGTTTCCTTTCTTTTTCGAAAGTACTTAGCTCCCCCGCCACGTCAAGGCTTATTCCAAAGAGGAGTTTAATATAATGTGTGGAATTAAACATTTAAATAATAATAATATTCCACATATTTGCATTTACTGTGGTTATTATTAGCCTTAACACAATAAATAGTCCGATTTTTGGCCGTACACAATATAAGTAATATATGCATGGTATGTTAGGTAGGTACACGGAAGAAAATCGTCATTTTTGATATGTTTGAAACGAAAGAAAATATACTTGGAAACGATTTTTTTAAATATTATATATTTGTTAACAAATAAATTTTATTTGAAAATCAAGAAATTTGGTTTGGAACGCATATATTAATATATTAGAACATAATTTATTTGCAAACTGAATTTCACAAATAAAATATGTGTTTAAACACAAACAAAGTTATTGTTTAAGAAGATTTCCAATTATGTTTTATTTAAAAAGATTTTTAATACATTACTGATTTATTCGAATTTTAGTTATCTTTTCCTAGTTTTCGTGTTACCCTTTATAGCTAAAAATGTCCTTATTTATAAATATTCCTATTCATCACTTTTTGTCAATCCATCAATGTCGTTTATATTTACGAAAGATTGTTCGATTTAAGTTTTGATTAAATTTTACAAACATATACAATTTATCAAAAAATTGCTCTTAGAAAATCTGAAAAACAGAAAACTTGTCTTTAATACATTACCAAAATAAATAATTACAAATGAATGCTTGTTTCGGAAATACTAGTTCCAAATAAAAAATATTTGAATGGGAGCATATTTTTGTTTAGAACAATATCCTCACAAACATGTAATATTTGTGTGTGTAAAATATTATATATTTGGAGTGTACCCTAAACATATGTTTATTTCAAGCCGAATATGTTTGGGACAATATACTACAGATGCGATTTTTTTTCAGCGTGTACTACCTTGGAATAATTGGTTTAAGTAATGTTTTAATTTTCATTTCCGCTGAAGCCTTTCAGGTCTCTAAAATAGCGCTTATATAAAAAAATTAGGAACATCTTTCTGGAAAATTTTAATCGGAAGTAAAGTACAACTTAAATAGCGCTTTGGTACCAAATCAGGAGGAACATATATATGGAGCTTATATATAAATCTTAACGGACTTTCCTTGAATACTCATTCATTGAAAAAGAAACTTCTTTCTGTAAAATTTCGTACTGACCGGATATAAAATACAGTCTCTACAGCACTTACATGTCAAATCGTGGGTAACATATATATGGGGCCTATATCTAAATCTGAACCGATTTTCTCTGAATTTGGAAGAATCCTTTCATATAATAAGAAACCTCTTTGTGTAGATTTTTTTACTGATCGGATATAAAATACAGATTGTACAGCGATTACATGTTAAATCGTGGGTAACGTATATATGGGGGCTATATCTAAATCTGAACCGATTTTCCTCAAATTTGGCAGTATTAATTCATGTAACAAGAAACCTCTTTCTGCCGAATTTAGTACTGATCGGATTAAAAATACACTTTTTACAGCGCTTACATGTAAAATCGGTGGTAACATATATATGGGGGCTATATCTAAATCTGAACCGATTTTCTCCGAATTTGGCAGTATTCCTTCATGTAATAATAAACCTCTTTCTGCCGAATTTCACACTGATCGGTTATAAAATAAATTTTTTATGGCGCTTACATGTGAAATCGGGGGTAAGGTATATGGGGGCTATATCTAAATCTGAACCGATTTCTTCCAAATTTAACAGTGTTCATTCATATGATAAGAGACCTCTTTGTGCTGAATTTCATACTCATCGGATATAAAATAAAGTTTTTACAGCGCTTACATGTCAAATCGGGGCTAACATATATATGGGGGCTATATCCAAATCTGAACCGATTTTAACCAAATTAGATAGGGATCGTCCTTGGGCCAAAAAAAAATATGTGTAAAGTTTCGTCAAGATCGGGCCATATTTGCGAACTGTACTTTGATTACAAGAATACATCTGCAGACAGACGGACAGACGGACATAGCTAAATCGACTCAGAAAGTGATTACAAGTCGATCGGTATAATAAACAATGGATCTATCTCTTCTCCTTTGGGTGTTACAAACAAATGCACAAAGTCATAATACCTTGTACCACAGTGTGGTGTAGGGTATAATTAAGAAAATTTACCTAAAATTAAGTAAATTATTAATATTATTGAAATTATCTATATTTTAAGTACAAAATGTACTTATTTTAGAAACTAATGACGTCTTTGGAGCATTTCTTTACTTTTATGACAATTTTTTTTTTCAGTGCATGTTAATAAGCCCGCTAAAGAGCGAATTATGCGAGCACTCAAAAAGTAACTGAATGAAAAACAGAACACAGAAATGAAAAAATATTTCTGACAATATGGAAATTTGTGACTAATAGAATGGAAATCATTATATGTATTATAATAAAACCTTTTTTATTAAGTTTTTATTAAAAAAATTTGGAATGGGTCTTTTAGGAGGATTTGTTTCATAGAATAGTGACTAATTATAACAAAAATCTCAAAGTAAGTATTATATTTGATAGATTTGATCTTTCTTTTATTTTTCAATATTATCATATTGTGATATGATGCAATTTAACAGTATTCCTCTTTCGTATATAAATCATTCTGTTTGATTTCTTTTAAGAAACATATTCATTATTATAATTTTAGATTTCGCAATGAACTTTATTTGACATTCGGTTAAAAAATAACCTTTATTTTTATTTTGTTTTATTGCATTATTTAGTCGACAAGTTAGACAGCAGATCAGTTTCAAAATTTTTCCATAAATGCACTACAGATCGGAGTATTGACACGTCGAAAAAAGTGTAAAAATATATATATAATATATACATTGTTATTTTTGTCTTAGTTATTGATAGAAAATAATTAATAATTTGTCGAAGGTCTGTGCATAACATTTTCTGGTGTCCTAAAACTATTTTCTTTAAAATTCACATTTTCTTGGAAGGTGTCTTTGGTATTTGGACCATATTTTTTAAAGTAAGGGGTGATTCATTAAGAGATTCCCAAATTTTTTAAAGAAAAAAACACAGAAAATTTATATTCTTTGGCATTTATTTTTTGAAGATTATGTCTATCAAATGTTGGCCGCGGCTACGTCTCAGATGGTCCATTTGTTGAGTACAATTTTCGATGACTCGTTCGTGCATTTCGACTGGTAACTGGCGAATGACACGCGTGATGTTTTGATCCAATGCCTCAATCGAATCGGGTTTGTTCGCATAAACTTTAGACTTTACATATCCCCACAGGAAAAAGTCTAACGGTGTGATATCACACGATCTTGGTGGCCAATCGACCGGACCAAAACGTGAAATTATCTGCTCACCGAAGTGTTCTCTCAGTAAATCCATTGATTGATGCGATGTGTGGGAAGTGGCGCCGTCTTGTTGAAACCAAGTGTCGCCGAGATCACGAGCTTCAATTTCAGGCATCAAATAGTCGGTTATCATGGCCCGATAACGGTCGCCATTGACGGTTACGTTCTCACCGGCATCATTTTTGAAGATATACCTACCGATGATTCCGGTACGTCGGATCGGGAATCGATCAATGGCAAAAAGATAGCACTTAACGAGAGGTAAAATATCGCTCATGGGTGTCTAGGTCGTGGGTCGACTGGAAAGTGTTTTTTTTTATTAAAAAAAAATGGACTTAACGCAATAGGCGAACGATTATTTTGATAATGCGTAAGTCTTTCCATGATGAAATGCCAAACAATACTTAACAAAAATAACATGACAGCACGACAAGACCCGCACGTGATCTGCCAAAAAAAGGCTATTGAAAAATGTATATCTACTTAGATCAGCCATTATCATTTGCTACGAGCCAAAAGTGTAACACATCGAAGGAGCGATCTAAGACCCTAAGTATGTTTGGTTGAAATTCAGTTTGGGTCATTTTAAGTCATTTGAGCAATGGCCGTCCGTCCGTCTGTCTGTCTATCTGTGATTGTCTGCTGGCTGGTGCGCACGATAACTCTTATAAGGATTAACCGATTAACTTCAAATTTGGTATGTGGTAATATTTTGCTCTATCTCCGACTAAATTGGAAGATGTGCTTTATTTGCCCACTCCTTCTAGTACCTCCCCCACAAAGAGTTAACATTTAGTGAAATATTGATTCATTATTAACTTCTTTACTACTCACTCGAATCTCCTGAAATTCCACACAAAGTATTAGTTTTTTAGTCGCTATCAGCCCAAGAAAAATGGGGGAAGCTAGCAGGCCCCTATTGGTACCTCCCACATAAATGGATCATTTTGCAAAAGGGAACTGCTTATATCTTCAATATTAGTTAATACAAATAATTGAAATTTTGTACAGTGTAATATTTTAATACTACCTAGAGTCCAGGGAAAAGTGGGCGTTATTGGTACCTCCCACACAAATAGACTATTTTGCAACACAAGTAACAGTTTATAACTTTTATAATAGTGCATTCTTTAACGCTATTAGATTCAACTTATATTGATTATAATTTAATTAAAACAACAAAAAATAAAATTACCAATATTTTTTGGGACTGAAGGTGAGGGGATACGTAAGTCGGTTTTCCCGACTGAAGTTACTTACTTGTTAATTTTTCATCCGACTGGAACCACACGTTGCATTTAGACGTTGTGTCGTTCAAATATATATTTTTTCCATATATTGGATTGCACTTAAATTGTCTATATTTGAATGATTAAAGTTCTAATTGAAAAGTTGGAACCAAACTTTGGATGGATGGATCGGATGGAAAATTAAAAATACTCGTAAGCAAAAATTCGAGGTCTAGTTATAGGTTAGTCTTTTATGAGCTATACGTTTTCTACCTTAAAAATCCATCAGCATTTTTCTTAAGAAATATTTCGAAAAGACCGTTTCATACTTATATTGTACGCAATAAAAGGTCCTTTTACTTTTTTCCCTAAAATAATAATATTTATCAAAATTTTTTCCTTAAGGTAAAGAATATATTAGTATGTGTATTAGGCCGGGTCGATTTGTGGGGATGCAAAAAAAGTTGCCATTGCTCAGTGAAAATCGTATTCTAGGGATCAAAATAAGAAACTTTGCCGAAGGAACCATACCTCTAAAACGAATTCTGATGTCCCGGAATTTGGGTGGGCAAATTTTGAAAAATCCCACTTTGACCCATTTAGAGTGCTCCAATCGAGTCCAAATGTATGACCGACCCCCACTAACTTTGGAGGCCCGACCCACCCATGCCCGTGGCACACCCCCTGGAACCCCAATTTCGCTGATTTTGTCATGTAAAGTGCCAAAAATGGTGATTTTTTTGAAATGTTTGTATGGGGAACCCCCCAGGTGAGTTCCAGGGGGTGTGCCACTGGCATGGGTGGATCGGCCCTCCAAAGTTAGTGGGGGTCGGTCACACATTTGGACTCGATTGGCGCCCTCTAAATGGGTCAAAGTGGGATTTTTCAAAATTTCTCTCTACGGGTCAACAGTGGGGACATCAGAATTCGTTTTAGAGGTATGGTTCCTCGGGCAAAGTTTCTTATTTTGATCCCTAGAATACGATATTCAGTGAGCAATGAGCGACTTTTAAATCGACCCGCCCTAATGTGTATATATGAATACATTGTTACTCTTAGTACTTATAAATCCATACATCTATGTTTATATATATGTGTGAGCTTTTCACAGAGCTCGTGTGCATGTTGTGAAACTTTGTGATTATTTGAAAAACAATATTGTAATAGCCTAAGGTCAAGAATTACTTTCTGTCAAAAAAATTGACTATGCTATAAGTAAAAGAAACTCCGACAAAAATAAGAGTCGCCGCAAACGCAAAAATATTAATAAAACATATTTTCTTTTTACACAATATACTCAAATACATATATGTATACAAAGAGTCCGAGAGGACTAGAGACAGCCAAGAACCATTGAAAAATGATGGAAATTATGCATCAATTGAATGCACGCTTAAAAACGTGATAATATATTTGATAAGAGAAAAACTTGGGCTCTGTTTAGACAGATTAATTTATAGAAAATGTAACAGGTGGCGCAAAAGTAACCTTTCGATGTTTTTTGTGCCAAAGTCACCGACCGATTATTGGTCAAATAAATAGTCAGCAATATTCCGCGTTCTGGAGCAGTGTAGCGTAACATTGTTTATTAACATTAGGCATTAGGGGCCAATCGCAAAATTTATAACATTTTCTGATAGGAGGATTACTTTTGCGCCACCTGTTTTATAAATTTATCTGCAGATCTTACGATTTTGAATTTTATATATGTCCTAATTAAATGACCATTATTTATTACATATATGTATGTACTGCATTTGTTACAAGTACGTCTATACATCCCTAGTCTAAAAAATATATATTTTCCTGTTTATATAAGCAAAGACTTTCATTGCGGGTTTGTCCTAATATCCGTCCGTCCGTCCGTCCTTTCAGCGGTCTGCCTCACTAAAGATGTTGTAATGGCTTAGCAGTTGTTTTCATTATATATTCAATACATTCTCACATAAATGCATGAGTACATATATGCATGTAAGAGTGTTCAAGTAATTTCAAATGCGCATATATTGTCCTACATACATCCATAAATAGATGATGATGAAGCTGACGATGATGATGGCTATGATGCATAGGGTGAATATGAGCTTGAGTGTGTTTTTTTTGTAAAATTGAGCCTTTTTTCTTTCGGAGCTGTGCTAAGACTTAAGTTTTTTCCCTTCACTTTGTCTTCTTGGTCCTTTGCTATTTTTGTTGCGGTTCGTATAATCAGTAATAACCCTGAAGCCATAATAAATATTTGGTATGTCATCAATGGGTTGTGGCAAATAACACACACAGACACTCACACCCTCACCTATATATTCGTATGAACAAGAATATTAGAGAAAAAGATAAATTTGAAAAATATTGAAAAGATGGGCCAGCATAAAAAGGAAAACCAGAAAATGATGAAATTGAATTTTATTTAGATTTTTAAATTAATATTTAATAAGTTTATGGAAATACATATTGCGGTTTACGTTGTTGTACACATATAGATAAGGAGTGATTGACGTAAATATGCGTGGAGAGGTAGGAAAGCAATTTAATGTATCGAGAGAAATTTATAAATGAACGTGGAGAGTTTGGTAAGTAGAAGTCTTTATTTAATACTTTAATTTCCTACAAAGCTTCATGCACTAGGGACTTTCAAAAAATTTAAATACATCTGTCAATTCATAAGCAATCAGTCGACTCCAATGAACCTTCGCCTACTTATAGAAGAGGAATTGTCATGCTTAAGTTTTGTGGCCATACTCCAAACTGGGGCTCAAAATCAATCAACTCAGGTATTTAGAAATTTGAAGTGTCTATATTTTTTCTATTCTAAGAATCATGAGTGGTTTCGAAATTTAAAAAATCTCACCTACAAACTTCTAGTGTGTTTACCTATATTACTAATACCATCTTTTAAAGACAGCGGTGCTCAAGCCATAAATTGACTTCTCCTTGACTTGGTCATCGCAGCTACTGCAAAAGTCATTTCCCAACACCTATTTCGATATCAATAGAAGAACGTTGGTGCATTCCGAGTTTAGGTAGGGCCACAACAGCTTGGTGTATATGCAGTTGCTGACATGAACACCTAACACAAAGTCATTTACTAGGACAGCCAGGCTGCCATCAATTCCCTGGAGGCCACATCCCTAAATTCACGAACAGCCCTCGATTGCCGCAGATCTCTTAACGAGATGGCATAGCAGTTTAATATACACCTCATATGGGTGCCTGGGGATAGGGATATCCCGGTGGACTGCAAAGCCGATGAACTTGCTAGGAAAGGGACGACATTACAAATTCTCGAAGAATTTGCATATATTGTGCAAGCTTGGCTTAGTCAAGAGGCAATCAGGCAGTCCAACGAAAGATGGACAGAAATCGGCGCCTCTAGGGTAGCTAAACATATCTGGCCAAGGTATGAACTGAGACGGTCAAAATATCTCCTCGCACTAGAGAGGAAAAGATTGTCTACGTTAGTATCAGTTCTGACCGGACACTGTCTGATCGGCGATCAAGCCAGAAGATTGGGTATTGACTCTAATGACTTCTGCAGAAGCTGCGGAGATGAGGAAGAACATGCTATGCGACTGTCCCGCATTGAGTAAACGACGACTGGACATACTGGGTTCGATCTTTCTTACAGGTTTCTGGAGAAGGCATGTCCGCACATTCCCCTGGAGAATGTAAGGTAGTTCCTCGTCCGGTATGTTTATTGATTTCCCAAATTAAGTGAATATTAAACTGCTCAGCCGCCATCTCTTTAAGATATCTGAGTCTGTAGAGGATTGTTCTTGAATTCAGGAAGACAGTTTCCAGAGACTTTATAGGGTCCTGACTGTCAGAGAAAATATTAGCAGCGACTTTAGTCAGAACACTAATTTTCAGCCATTCCGGTACCTCTCTAATACTCACCATTTCTGTCCGGTTTTTTGGATAGGCTATAACCTCAACATACATCTTCTGCAGAGAAAGTAGAATACTATTTATGGAGAGATTCTATAGCAGAGGAAACATAGCGGTCCCTTAAAGTGTTCAACTGATGACCAATCTGTGCAGGTCAGTTTAATCTATGCTAGCTGAACTGCTTCTGAAAATAACCATTTCTGTCTGACAAAGAATGGCCTTTTGTAGGATGCATTTTAGAGTACTTGGAAACTTCCCTCTAATCTCAATTGTCACATCATCTGCATAGTTAATAAATTCAAAACCCACGGAGAGTTTTCATAGCAGAGGAGACTAAGCATGCTAGCTGAAATGCGTCTCTTAATCAAAAGGTTATGTATGTACCTTCATATATTGTTATCATCCCCCAGGGTTACCATAGCCGTAACTATTGCGGCTATACTTACGTTATTGGAGGCTCCTCAAATATCTAAGAAGGTTACGAGAGTCTTCTTTGCAAAATGTTTAGTTTGATTCGAGAGGGAAATTTCAATACGCCCAAGGAGACAGGCACAATAGTTGGTCATTTATACCTTTTGCTAAGAAGAACTGGTTCTGTCTTTATTAGCTGCACACCAAAGCCATTATTGGAAGCCCATCTTGCCCATCTAGGTAGCTGAAATGCGTCTCTCAATTCTAAAGTTATGACTGAACCCTCATAGCCGTCACTATTGTGGCTAGGCTTATGTTTTTTTTGGTTCCATCGTATAACATAAAGCTACCATAGTATATTCCTTAACAGAGAGAGATCCTTCAACACAGCTTACTAGATCATGTTGGGCGATTTCGGTGGATTTGACTTTTCTGTATGAATGCTGTTGATTGGATTGTAGCCTGCGATCAATTTTAGTCCTAAGTAACTAACTATCTATTAATCTCTCTAGGGTTTTATGGAGAAATTACGATAGACTAATCGGCCTGAAATCCTTAGCTGCTGTATGGGACGGCTTTCTCGATTTTGGAATGAAAACAACTTCATTTTGTTGTTATATAAGACTAATAGTTACAACAAGAATATATTGGCAAATCCGAAAAACTGTATACCAAAAAATGTCAGGTGTGTAATGATATTATTATTCTGCGGTACATTCTAATGATCTAACTATTGATATGACACGTCCAACGTGTTCTATAAAATATAAATTATAAGATTACATAAAAATTTCCGCAGAATATTGTCATTTTAACGTGTTGAAATTGTTGTGTAACGTCCGCATCGTAGCGTCCGCAACAGATGAATTTCGAGTTTTTGGATGAAGCTTACTAGTGTTTTATTCTAATAAGAGCTATTTTAATATCCTTTAATATTCCTCTTTCTTTAATGTATTTGATTTGTCTGATTACTATGAAAACTTTGCTGAAAAACATGCAAATTCACGTTAACCTGAAAACCTACTTCCATTTTTTGTAACGTCCGCAACGGAACTTTCGCCGCGAATATCGTTTCATCAAAAGTATTTAGGTAAATATTTGAAAGTCATTTCAATGAACTCTGAAATAATTGTTGTTGCTGAAGGTTATATGAAAATATAGGATTCAGAACGCCAACGGGATGAACATTAGTAAAACAGAATGCGTACCAATGTAACGTCCGCAACTCAAGATTTGTCCATATCTCTCTGAGCCAGGGAGAAATTGTTTCAGCCGCTCCCAATAGCTCCGCCAGCGAGACATTGTGTGGTTCTGGCGACTTAAACAGTTTAAAGCTTTCCATAACCAAAAATAGTTCTAGATTAGGTTACATTCTCGCAGGCGACCTCTTATGGCTGAACTTCAACGGAATTCCCATTTGAAGTATTGAATGAGTTGCCTGAGTAATATGTATCCAGAAGCTTCTTTGTGGTACGGTTTGAATTATTCCTTATCTGTGTCCCAGTCCTGTGGAGCACTTGTAGTCTTTACTATATTAAAGAGTTTCCTCAGCATAACTAATTGAGGCGACCACCATGGCGGTCGTTTTTTCCCCTTTAAGGGTTATTGAGGGGTTTAGTGACTCGTTCCACCTTTTCTTCTATATCCCCGTAGTATGCATCTTTATACCCTACAACACACTGTGGTACAGGGTATTATGACTTTGTTTCATGGCAGATGTTGGTAACACCTTGGTTAGGATAACTTTTGTTTCCCCTTCATTTCGATTGTAAAAAAATTGCAAAGACTATATATGTATGTCATTCTGGGAAAAATTATTTGTGTGATGATACATATCCATGTGAATAAGGAACTTGAACTTAGGTTACGTTAGGTTAGGTTAGGATAGACTCACAAAAGAAACTTTAACTGGAAAGACAATGATTGAGGTCATCCAGATATATGGACATTATAAATAAAGGCAGAGTTCATATTGCTTTGATTCAGCAACCATGGACAACAAGCAACAGGGTTACTGGATTAAACCATGTGAACTATAACCTTTTCTACGCTAACACAGGTACTCGTCCAAGGACTTATATTTAGTGCCATAAAAACGTATGTTTTATTTTCTTTCCAGAGTTGTCAACATCGGACCTAACCTAACCTAGGTTAGGTTGAATAGAGGAGACGTTTAAACGTCTTATGTTCATGGACATACACCTAAGTCAGTGGTTCGGCCTGTTGTGCGCTCCTTATTTATGATTTTTATTTTTATTCCCCACGTGTTACAGAAAATCGGTACTAGACAGGAATTTTCTCAGTATCTTCCAGTCATATCCTCTGAGATGAGTCAAGTCTGGGATCTTGCATGTGTGAAAGCTGGGCAGTGACACAGAAAATGTTCCTTCGTTTCGATGTTTCCCTGCATGCCATGCACTCGTCGTTTTCTGCTAGTCCTATGCGATGAAGATGTGCCTGTAAGCACTTGAGTGTCCCGTTTGAACACTCATCATCTTACTAATCTCGATCTTGTTTAGTTTCAGAAAACAACTTGTTTTCTTCTCATTTGGGTCACCCCACAGTATCTTTGCAGTTGTTCCTACAGTTGCTCTATTCCACACAGTTTTGTGAGCCATCACTGACCAGTGCTTCAACTCATCCTTCGTGGCTTCGAAAGGTTTTCAATTTTCTAAGTTTATTACTCGAAGTTCTCTGCTCTTTGAAGCCAAGCTGTTTGCTCGTTCATTTCCAATCACCCTGTTGTGTCCCTGTACCGGGAAAATATGCAGTTGTCCATGGACTGACTAATTATTTATCTTTCTTTTACAGTCTAACACTGTTCTGGATTTGACCTTTTCCGATTTTATTGCTTTGATCGCCATTTGGCTATCTGTGAAGGTGTTGGCATATTTAGGCTTTGTGGTATTACTGAGCCAGTTAACACACTCCGTGATTGTTCGAACTTCTGCTTGAAATACAGTGTTATGGTCTGGGAGGCGAAAGAAAAGTTCGACTTCTGGTTCACCAATAAAAAGTCCCAGACCCGTCCTTCCTCCTTGCCTGGACCCATCAGTGTAGCAGCTGGTTCCCACTTGCACAAAAGCTAGTGTTCCGTTTTCCCAGGAGCGTCACAGGTAGCTATAAGCCGCACTTCAGGAAAGCTGTCGGAGATTTCCGTTGTTTGAATATGACCGACCAGTGATTGTAATACAGGGTTTTCCAAAAAGAAGTGTTATTTTGAATCACCCGGTATTTCGGTAGCTGTTACTTTTTAAGCTTTTATACTTTGACATTTGACAAATAGAAACTACGCCATTACTTACCAGTAAGGAAAGGCAGAAAGTCGGGCGGGGCCGACTATATAATACCCTACACCTCCCTAACAATGCGATAAGGGTCATTGCCATAATAATTTGGAATAATTGGTAAGTGGGTAGAAACATATTATCTAATTCTGAAACGATAATCGCTAAATTAAGCAATATTCGTTCCTAAATTGGGAAACATCTTTCTCGAAAATTTTAATGATCGGGGGTAAAATACAACTTCTATAGCTGTTTGATACCATATCAGGAGGAACATATATATGGAGCTTTAACATAAATCTGAACCGATCTTCCCTGAATACTAATTCATGTAAAAAGACCTCCTTCTGTCGAATTTCATACTGATCGGATATAAAATACAGTCTCTACAGCGCTTAAATGTCAAATCAGGGGTAACATACTCGTATATATGGGAGCTATACCTAAATCTGAACCGATTTTCTCCGAATTTGGCAGAATTCCTTCATGTAATAAGAAACCTCTTTCTGCCGAATTTCGCGCTGATCGGATATAAAATACAGTTTTTACAGCGCTTACATGTCAAATCGAGGGCAACGTATATATGGGGGCTATATCTAAATCTGAACCGATTTCTTCCAAATTTAACAGTGTTCATTCATTTAATAAGAAACCTCTTTCTGCCGAATTTCATACTGATCGGATATAAAATAAAGTTTTTACAGCGGTTACATGTCAAATCGGGGTTACATATATATGGGGGCTATATCTAAATCTGAACCGATTTTCACCGAATTTAGCAGCATTTCTTCACGTAATAAGAAACCCCTTTCTGCCAAATTTCATACTGATCGGATATAAAATAAAGTTTTTACAGCCCTACATATCAAATCGGGGCTAACATATATATGGGGGCTATATCTAAATCTGAACCAATTTTAACCAAATTCAATAGGGATCGTCCTTGGGCAAAAAAAAGATATGTGTAAAGTTTCGTCGAGATCGGACCATAATTGCGACCTGTACTTTGATTACAAGAATACATGCACAGACGGACAGACGGACATAGCTAAATCAACTCAGGAAGTGATTCTAAGTCGATCGGTATAATAAACGATGGGTATATTTCTTCTCCTTTTTGGTGTTACAAACAAATGCACAAAGTTATAATACCCTGTACCACAGTGTGGTGTAGGGTATAAAAATGGAACGATACACGATTCAACAACGCATTAAAATTATTAAAATTCGAAAAATCGATAATCATCGAAAAATCATCTTGACTGATGAGGCCCATTTCCACTTCGGTGGCTACGTCAACAAGCACAATTGTCGCATCTGGGGCTCGGAAAACCCAAGAGTTATTGTTGAGAAGCCTCTCCATCCTCAACGTGTGACTGTTTGGTGCGGTTTATGGTTCGGCGGGGTTACTGGATCTTAATTTTTCGAAAATGAGGTTGGATCAACGGATACGGTGAATGGATTGCGCTATCGAGAAATGATTAATGATTTTTTATGGTCGGAGTTGGATGGTATTGATCTTGTCAACGTTTACTTTCAACAAGACGGCGCTACGTGCCACACAAGCAACGAAACCATTGCTCTGTTACGGGAAAAGTTTCCGGACCGTGCTATCTCTCGAAGAGGTGATCACAATTGGCCACCGAGATCTTGTGATTTAACATCTTGCGACTTATTCCTTTGGGGCCACGTGAAAGACAAGGTATACGCCAATAGCCCAGCTCCGATTCAAGACCTCAAAGATAGAATTCGTAAGGCCATCGAGGACATAGGGCAGCAACTTTGCGATTTGGTTATGGAAAATTTCATGAAAAGGATATGGTCCTGTACGCGTTGTCGTGGTGACCATTTGGCTGATGTTGTTTTCCATTATTAAGGGCATACCTTCCTCTTTATTATGAAATAAACATCCGATCATTTATCTCAAAAAATTGAATTTTTCTTTGAATACCAAAATAACACCTCTTGTTGGAAAACCCTTTATCTTATAGGTATCTGATGGTACGACTTGTGGTCTCGATTTATCCATTCACCCATCACTTGTAGACGTCTTGCTGTAAGGGCTGCCTCTTACATTCTACGGATATCTATTGGTTGGATGTGCAGTATAGTCTCCAACCCTCTTGTTGGTGCGGTTCTAATTGCCCCGCTTATGCCTAGACAGCACATACGTTGCACTTTCTGCAATGGTATTACGTTGTACTTCTTGTCCATTGATGTCCACCACACTACAGAGGCGTAGGTTATTGTTGATCTAATCACGCTCATATAAAGCCAGTGGGTCTTATTTGGACGTAGTCCCCATTTTGAACCTATAGCTCTTCTGCACAACGACCAACATCTGTGGGCCTTGGTAACTCTTTCTTCAATATGATCTTTCCAAATCAAAGATTACTCCCAAGTATTTTACCTTTTTCGATATGAATTTAAAGAACTTAACGGTCCCTGTAATTCGAGTTCAACTTACCCTTAAGGTCATATGGCAATGATGAACTTTCCTGGGAGGAACCTGCAAGTAAAAAAATAAGTATTTCTTAAATTCATTTTTATGAAAGTCATCAGTATTAGAAAAGATTAATGTTAAGAGTTACAGGTAATTTAATTTACAATGTGTTTATGTCTTTACGAAAATATAGAGCAAATCATTCTGGAGTTATGCTAAAATCTCTGGTACAAACTTCACTAAATAAATTGGTATAACAAAATGGTTTCCGAAAATTTGTATGCCAATTTACATTCGGAAAATTTAATTATTTTTTCTGTAAGAAAAATCCGTGTTTCATAGTGTAATTATGTCCCATCCATCTTTGACTTTGCCGAAACTATGTATCTCTTCACCAACCAAACAATTTCCTCGCCAGACCGCAAAGAAAAGACATATAGCATTTTTCAAATAGTGGTAGTATTTCCCATGTACAAACAACAACACCGAGATTATTTTCATTTCCGTCTATTTCCCATTGGAAAATATTGGCGACTAGTTCAAAATGTCGATCGATTGCAGCTCCCTGATGCTGCTAAATGCAAAACCACAGGAAAAAAGAGGACAAAAGGCAGACATAATTCATGGAAATGGCAAGAAGTGGCGGTATTGGCCAGGGTGTAAAGTGTTAAAGGCATCCAGCATCATCAGCGACACCAACAAAGAACAACCTAGCAAAACGATTGAATGTCAGGATTCAAGCCAAACAAAACGAAAAAAAATCAATGCAACCAAATACATCCATTCATATATCTTCAGTTCCCACTAAAATCCAGTCAGTCTCCAGTCTCTTGGACATTTGGGTGTTCACATTTGACTGTGAACGGATTATGGCTACAAATGGCTATGTATGAGTATTGATTGCTGAAACATGCTGAGGGAGTTGTACGAGTAGTAGCAGTATTGGGTCCTAACCGGACGTCTGTGGTTCTCAGTGCTACTGGTGTTGCTGGTGCTCGTGATGCTGCTGTCTTGGGCCAAGAAGATATAGTGGCAAATGCAATTGCCATAAATTATATGACAGACACTGTGTTCGTGGTCTCCTTCGCCTTTGCCTTCACATTTGCAATTCGATGCTTTTGGCAAAAAAAAAATTGGCAAAAGGTTTATCAATTTGTTAAAGAAACAAACAAACTTTGACTATGAATGTAACAGATTTTTTGTTTCAGTTTATTTTCGGGATCACATCCTTCATGTGGGATTCTGTGGGAACTTGTTCTGGGACAGTGGTGTTAAGGAAAACAATATGTATGGAAATATTAACTAAATATTAGGCGTTGAACTCAGATGTCTTTATGTTTCAATTCAAAGGGGTTTTAGCGGCTCATACATAAATAATATTGTTGGGTTTTTCAACGTTGATAAAATTATTTATTTACTCGTGTAACTATTTATATAAATTAAAATACAAAGGTTATGGATATTCTTATTTTACGGCCCAGAGAAAGAAATGCCGGGTTATAAAGACCATTTTCCCAGCGGCAGACCAGAAACTCTGTTGTAAATCGAACCCATGACCCCCAAATTCATAGGCGACCACTCTACCTACTCACCTACTAGAGCGCTCTGAGACAAAATCACTTCCTTAGTATATTTCCATTACAGACACAATTCTAGTTTTCTCTGGGCATGATACCGAATTAGCTGAAAATAGCCAACACTTTTCTGGAAAATATTTTTTTGATGCAACAAATTAAATTTTCATTTCATATTCAAAGACCAGTCATCACATCCGCCTCCATTTCCCTTATCAATTCTGGGCTCTGTGTTTCATTGTGTTGAAATGTGAAAATGAAAATTGCGAGTTTTGGGTTTCTTTCAAGCGTTGAGTTTACGCAATTTTAATGCTTGCCCTAAAGTACATTATTTTAGTGCAACGTCAACACAGCATAACACACCAAAAACACCTCCCCTCCATCCACCCTCCTCCTCATCCCCGCTCAAAATACATTGCAGCCTTCCGTTTCCTATAGTTTTTGTAGCAGTCTCTTTGCAGATGTGTGTTTTGTAGATACTCGTATTGCTTCGGTCGCTGGAACTCATAGATGGTTTTGGAGTTGCTGCAGCTTTTGCTGTTGACGTTATCATTGTCATTGCCTTTGACTTCTAATGCTTTTAATGTGTCTGCAGTTGCATTTTGGTGGAATTGTATAGATTCCCTTACACTTTTCATTCCATTTTTATTTCCCCGCTTCCCCGTTTCCCCATTCACCCTTCTCACTTTGTCAATTCTCTTTCTACGTATTGTACGTATTTCTGTTTAAGCCAAAATAACTGCTAACACTAATACGACAACAACTGTGACAACAACAACGGTAACTGCACTTGCCACCATTCACGATTGCATTGAAGTGTCATTACTGTGGCAACAACCACACGCAAACACGCTCACACTCATCCACTGCTGTCATTACTTACCCATCCCCTCTTCCCTACCTCTGAGAGTTTTTTTTTGCTCATTGCCTTTGTTGCCTGACTGTGAAGTCTCTTCATATGCATTTTGTTTATTTCTTACAATGTGAATACGTGTGGATTTAGGAGTTATAGGTATGATAAGGTTAGAAAATTAAAAAAAAAAATATTTGCAAGAATTCTGAAAATAATATTATAAAACAAAAAAAAAGCAAGTAAGAAAGTTTCAGTCGGGTAAACCGACTAAGGTATACCCTCACTTTGTGAGTAATGTAATATATAACATTACACCAATAAATCTGTCAATTTGTGTGGGAGGTACCAGAAGGGGTTTTCCAAATACACATATTTTTCGGTAAACGGTACATTCTTAAATACATTGCATTGTGCTGAACTATAAGCGTTTATGTGCACTGGTATATTAAAGATGCGAGCTATGTAATTTTGGTATGATTTGGTCATTTTGTGTGGGAGGTACAAAAAGGGGCGGGGTGATAACGCCCACTTTTTACAGGACTATAGGCACTATAACAGCATTACACTGTACAAAATTTCAAGTATTTGTATGCACTGGTATTAAAGTTACAAGCCGTTTACTTTTGGTACGAAACGGTCCATTTGTGTGGGTGGTACCAAAAGGGGCTGTACAATAATGCCCATTCTTTACCGGACTATAGGCGCTACAAAAACATTATACTGTAGAAAATTTCAAGCATTTTTATGCACTTGTATTAAAGTTATAAGCAGTTAAATTTTGATGCAAAATGGTCCATTTGTGTGGGAGGTACCAAAAGGGGCATGCCAAATTCACCCATTTTTCTCGAGTTAATAGCGACTAATATACTAATATTATGTGCAGAATTTCAAAAGATTCGAATAAGTAGTATAGAAGTTATTAAAGAATCAATATTTCACTAAATTTTAACCCTTTGTGTGGGAGGTACCAGAAGGAGTAGACCAATATGGCCCATCTTCGAACTCATCCGGAGATAGATCAAAATATTACCACATACCAAATTTGAAGTCAATCGGTTACTCCTTTCGAGAGTTATCGTGCGCACCAGCCGGCAGACACACAGACAGACAGACAGACAGACAGACGGACGGACATTGCTCATTCGACTTAAAATGACCCAAAACGGATTTCCTCCGAACATACTTAGGGTCTTAGATCACTCCTTCGATGTGTTACACTTTTTTCCGTAGCAAATGATATATACCCTCGTCACACTAAAGTGAGGGTATAATAAACAATCCAAAAAATAATCGATTTGCGTGTGTGGGTGATGATAATAAATTTGTAACTAATAGTAAGAGTGGATAATCGATTCGAGAGCAATAGTAGGTGTGGATAATTAATTGGAGGAAAATAGTAGATGTGAAAAACTCATTTGTGGGTTATAATAGTCCTAATAATTAAATATGTCAACAATTGTAGGCGTGGATAATGGACTTGTGACAAAAAACCGGAGTGATTAATAAATTTGAGCCCCAAATTAGGGATGGGGAATTAATTTGTGGGTTACATTAGACTAGACGTGGATATTAAATTAGCCAGTAATAATAGACGCGGATAATAAGCTAATAACTATTGGTAGACGTGTATAATAGATTTACATATATAGGGTGATGCATTTCGACGTTCCCTTCTTTTTTAAAGAATAAAACACAGAAAACTCAAATTGAACGGGGAATGCTTATTATCATTTGAAAGAACATTATTTGGCATTTATTTTTTGAAGATTATATCTATCAAATGTTTGCCGCGGCTACGTCTCAGATGGTCCATCCGTTGAGTCCAATTTTCGATGACTCGTTCGAGCATTTCGACTGGTAACTGCCGAATGACACGCGTGATGTTTTGCTCCAAGGCCTGATTCGAAGCGGGTTTGTCCGCATAAACTTTAGACTTTACATATCCCCACAGGAAAAAGTCTAACGGTGTGATATCACACGATCTTGGTGGCCGATCGACCGGCCCAAAATGTGAAATTATCTGCTCACCGAAGTGTTCTCATTGATTGATGCGATGTGTGGGAAGTGGCGCCGTCTTGTTGAAACCAAATGTCGCCGAGATCACGAGCTTCAATTTCAGGCATCAAATAGTCGGTTATCATGGCACGATAACGGTCGGCATTGACGGTTACGATCTCTCACGAGAGCTAAAATATTGCTCATGGGTGTCAAGGTCGTGGATCGACTGGAAAGTGTTTTTTTGATTTAAAAAAAAGACTTATTACAATTTACGAACGCTTATTTTGATAATAAAACTGAATAATTTGTAAACGTTGTGCAGGCTTAAGTCTTTCCATGATGAAATGCCAAACAATACTTAACAAAAATAACATGACAGCATGACACGACTTAGACGTGATCTGTCAAAGAAAGGCTATTGAAAAAATTATCTCTACATAGATCATCCTATTTATAGTACCAGTGTAGATGGTAGATTTCTGAGTTATAGCGGATGCGGAGTATAAAAAGATCGTAATAGAATAGAACAAAACCATAGAAAAAAATTTGTGGATAGATAAAGTTTGAGCATATAAAGCCTTAATAGTGAAATTGTGTATTACGATAGACTTGGATAATACTTTTATAAATATAAACAGGGATGGATATTTTATTTGTAGAGTAAGTGGAGGCGTGGATAAAATGTCCGTTTAGTATTAATAGACATTCATTATCAAATTCTTGATACTTAATTCGAGAGTATAGCAGACATGGATAAAAAATTCGTGAGTGTAGTGAAGTGGATTATAAATTCGTGAGTACAGTAGAGGTGGATAATAAACTTATGAGTACTATGATTATGAGTATTATGATATGATAATTTTTTTTGAGTACTTGTAAAATTGGATAATAAATTCGATAGAAATAATGCGCCAGGAAAAACGTGGATAATACATTTGTGAGTAATAATATATGAGAATTAGTGAGGAATAAAAATCATGGATACTACATTTGATATACATTTGTGATAAATAGTAGGCGTGGATAATGGTAATAGTATGCGTGAAAAAATTTATTGGCGAGAAATAGTAGGCGTGGATAATTAATTTGTGAGTAATGGTAGACGCGGAAAATCTCTTTGTAAGAAATAATAGGCGCGGATAAGCACTTTGTAAGAAATATTAGTCATGTATAATAACTTTGTTATCAATACACCATTTTCAACAGTAATTGAGAACATTTCACATGAAATTGAGATTTTACATTTGAAATCGACAAAATTTCAATTGAAATTGAGATTTTACATTTGAAATCGACAAAATTTAAATTGAAATTGAGATTTTCCATTTGAAATTGAGATTTTCCATTTGAAATTGACTAAATGTCAATTGAAATTGAGATTTTCCATTTGAAATTGACAAAATTTCATTTGTAATTGAGATTTTCCATTTAAAAATGTCTAAATTTCATTTTAAGTTAGGATATTTCCATTTTAAATTGAGGAAATTCCGTTTGAAATTAGAAGATTTTGATTTTAAATTGAGAACTTTTTATTTATAATTGAGAAATCATAATAAAGTTCTTGTAATACGAATAATTATTATAAATCAACTAACAAACGTGCAACCATTTCAAGTTTATAATATATAGCCCATTTGTTTATAGATGCTGCAGTGGATGACCCTCTACGCCGATCCAATTGTATGACTCCGAATATTCCTATTGCACCTATCAAATGGACATTTGGACTACCCGAGGAAGTTACCACTGGTCCCAAGCGGGAACCCGGTAACATACGGTTAACGATTCCACAGGTCATATTTATCAAGAAGATAGCGCATTTATCCTTCAACTCCATCTTTAAACATGTATTTCAAAATCAAAGGTATTTTTATAATTTCTCAATTTCAAATAGAAATATCTTAATTTCAAACAGAATTTTCTGAATTTCAAATGGAAATATCCTAATTGAAAATGGAATTTTCTAAATTTAAAGTGGAAGTATCCTAATTTCAAATAGAAAATCTCAATTTCAATTGAAATTTAGTCAATTCCAAATGAAAAATATCAATTTCAAATGAAATTTAGCCAATTTCAAATGGAAAATCTCAATTTGAATTGAAATTTAGACGATTTCAAATGTAAAATCTCAATTTCAATTCAAATTTTGTCAATTTCAAATGTAAAATCTCAATTTCAAGTGAAATTTTCTCAATTACAATGGGAAACTTCTCAATTACTGTTGAAAATGGTGTAGTAGACGTGGATTTGCTATTTGAGAAATATCATATGTGAATGATATTTATATCAATATCTGAACAAGTAGTGGATAATAATTTTTCGAGTAACGGTAGGCAAGGACAAGGAAGTAATAATAGTTCATTACGTTTAATACATTTGAGAGTAATATTCGTATATGACGTGCATAATTAATATGTGTGTATAATCCGTTTGCGGATAATATTAGGCGTTGATAATCAATTTATGAATCTTATTACGCGTGGATAATCCAATTGAGGGCAACAGTAGACATGAATAATCAGTAGGCGTTGTTAAACTATTAGTGACTAAAAGTAGGTGTGGATTATCAATTTATGAGTAATATTAGGTGTAGATTATCGAGACATGGGTAAATATAGTTGAGGATAATCACATTCAGAGGTGGGCATGGATAATCGATCTGGATTGGATAATCAATATATGGCTAAAAGTGGATGTGTATAATCGCTTTGTCAGTAATAGTAGGCGTGGATATTAAATTTGTGAGTAATAGCGTCAAGTCTGAAATAGCACTTAGTAAGTAATAGTTGACGTTGATGATCAATTTATGATTAAAGGTAGCTATGGATAATCAACGTCAGCTAAAATAGCGGGCATAGATAATCGATTTATGACTACAATTGAGTGTCGATAATCACTCTGAGCAATAATAGTGGGCGTCGATTATGCAAGTGGACCACAATATGATCTCCCATTGTTAAGCAGCAATGTCTAGGTTAAAACCTCTGAAAAAAAAAAACTGACCGGGACTGCAGTAGATATTTAAACGAGATGGCTCAACAGTTCAATGTTCACCTGCTAGGGGTGTCAGGTCACATGGTCATACCAGGGAACTGCAAAGCAGACAAACTTTTATGACTAGTAACGACCTTACACGCTCCAGGGAAACTGGAATATCTGGACATGCCTCTATCGACTTGCAAGCTCTTCTTGAGAGAAAGTGCCCTTACGGTAACAAATGACAGGCGAACCTTACTCGGGAACTGCATACATACATTCCTGCCTGATGTGACCCCCTCCCAACGCACTGCTGCCTTTGTCGAGACCGGACGTCTATCTATGAATATCTATCTTTGTCGAGACTGGACGTCTATCCATGTCTATCATGAAGGGTCACTTCCATATTTGACGTCACGCGCAGATATTGTAGGTCTTTCGCAAAAGCTGTGGAGACGAAGAGGAATCAATAGAACACATTGTGTGTCTGTGCTCCGCTTTCTCTAGAATGCGGCATGCATCCTTAGGCTCTCATTAATTTGGGTAGTTACTATCTTGACTGATCTAGGAATGCCACAAATTTTGATCTTGTAAGCGTGGATAATCACTTTGTGAGTAATATTGGGATTGAACAATAGATTTACGATTAAAAGACATTTTGTGAGTAATAACATGCGATGATTACCATTTTGTAAGCAATATTAAGAGTTGAAAACCAATTTATGAGTATATGTATCCACGCTCACTAGTATTTGAGCAATAATAGCGAGCGTGGATAATTGATTTGTAAGTAATGTAAAGCGTAGATAATCACTATATGAGTATTAGTAGGCGCGGACAACCGTTTTATGACTACTAGTAGGCGTTAATAATCGATTTTCGCCTAATAGTGGGCGTGGATTGTTGACTACTAGTAGGCGTGGAAAAATAATGTTAATGGATAATTGATTTGTGAGTAATATAAGGCGTAGATAATCACTATATGAGTATTAGTAGGCGTGGATAATCGATGTTTGACTATTAGTAGCCGTGAAAAAACGATTTTTGACTATTAATAGGTGTGGATAATCGATTTTTTACTGTTAGTAGGCGTGGAAAATTAATTTTAATGGATAATCGATTTGTGGGTAATATAAGGCGTGAATAATCACTATATGAGTATTAGTAGGCGTGGATAATCGTTTTTTGACTATTAGTAAACGTGTATAATAGTTTTTGACTATTAGTAGGGGTGGATAATAGTTTTTTTAATATTAGTAGGAGCGGAAAAATGATTTTTAAACTCTTTTAAGTGTGAATACAAAATTTTATTTCTATCGTAGGAACGTATAATCATTTTGTGAGTACTGGTTGGCGTGTATACTAAATTTTATCTCAAGGATGGGAGTGGATAATTAAGTTTCGACTAATGTTGGTAAAGACCAACGACCATATGTGGATACTCACTTTGTAAGTAATAGTTGGCTTTGATAATCAATTTATGAGTAAATATTGGTGTGGATAATCATTTTGTAAATAGAAGTTGGCGTGGATAATTGATTTATGAACACAAATTGGGTGTGGAAACCAATTAATGAGTTACAGTTGACGTAGATAATCAATATACGACTATTAATAGTCGTGGAATAAATTTTTGAGCAATTTTCAAACCATCATTATTTACGCATGGTTCGAAATACCATGCGTGAATAATCACTTTCAGCGTAATGGAAAGGGCCGTAGTTGTTGGTAGTTGGCGTTGGTAATTAATTTTTGACTAAAGATATGTGTGGTTAATCACTTTGAGCAACAAAAATGAGCGCGAATAATCGATTTATGACTAAAAGTTTACAATAATATGTGAAATAGTAGGCGTGGATAGCCACTTTGTGAGTAATAGTGGACGTGGATAAATCTATTTATGACAAAAAATTAGTGGGTATAAGCTATTTATAACTTAAGTTGAGTGTTTTTAAGATATTTATGACTAAAAGTGTGTAGATAATCGATTTGTGAGTAATGGTAAGCGTGGATAATCGATTTGTGAGTAATAATGGACGTGGATAATCTAGTTATGACTTAAAGTGGTGCGAATTACAAATTTGTGAGTAATATTAGTTGCAGATAATCACTTTGTAGGTAATATTAGTTGTGGATAACAACTTTGTGGATAATTAACTAATTCAATTCGTTATATCTCAGACCTAGTCTAATTCTCCCCCAAATTTAATTACCCCACCTCCTATTCCACACTTTTTGTACATTGCTATTGCATCAGTGTATACTTACCTACCTATCCACGGTTGGTTGCCTAAGTAAGACTCTATCTTCGTGTGAAAGGATCTACTCTCATTGTTAAGTCATGAGTAATGCTGAAAAAGCAGTAGTGAATTTCGTGGTATTGTCTTTATTTTTGTAAGGACCTGAATGCAACTCGTCGTCGCTCTTTGTCTATGTGTGAGTGTGTGTGTGTGTGTGTGTGCGTGTTTTGTAAGCGTGATAATGTCATTTAGTCTGTTGGTTATTTAAGGCAAATGTACATAAGTACTCGTCGTTCGCGTAAGGATATAATTGAAAAATGTTCTTTTTTTGTTGTTGTCGTTTTTTTTCTGGTTAGAAATGTATTGAATTAACAGGAAGTGTGCGTGAGTTCCATCAGTAATGGTGTTGAATAATACATAGTACTATGATTCAAGGAGAACGTAGTTAGATGTGAAAGTAGAACATTTAAGGTAACCGAAATTTAACAGGAAATTAAAAAAATAAGAATTTTTAATAAAATAAGACAAATATTTTTTAATATAACTATAGTTATTTTATATTTAAGCACTTAATAGCTATTATGTAAGTGCTAAATGGTTGCAACTAGTAATCTACTGAAGAAATGGCTTTCAAATAATTATAGTAAGTGGTAAATAATAGTGGGGGTGATAAATACATTGTTGTCTATAGTGGTCGTAGATACTACATCATGGCAAATAGTGGGCGTGGATAATATATTTTTGCTTAATAATATGCGTGGATTATACATTTGCGTCTAATAGCATGCGTGGATAAACTATTTCAGATTAATATAATGCATGGATAATAAAATTGTGACTAAAAGTAGGCGCGGATATTAAATTGTGACTAAAAGTAGGCGTGGATAATAAATTTGTGACTAAAAAAGGTGCGAATAATAAAATTGTGATTAATAGCGGGCATGAACTAAAAGTTTGACTAAAATTAGGTGGAATAATAAATTTGTGGCTAAAAGCTGGCGTGTATAATGAACATGTGACTAATAGAGGGCGTGTGTGATAAACTTGTTGGTAATGGTGGACATGGATAACAAATTTGTTGCGATTAATTGGATCAGATAATACATTTATCAATAATAGTATGCGTGGGTAATGAACTAGGGATCTGTAGATGGCGCTGCTAAAATATTTGTGACAAATAGTAGGCCTGGATAACATATTTATAAGAAACTAGCTGAGCCCGGTGCGCTTCGCTGCCCATGTCAAAATTCGCGCTGTAGAAACTGTATTTTATATCCGATCAGTACGAAATTCGGCAGAAAGAGGTTTGTTATTACATGAAGGAATACTGGCAAATTCGGAGAAAATCGGTTCAGATTTAGATATAGTCCCCATATATATGTTACCCCCGATTTGAAATTCAAGCGCTGTAGAAACTGTATTTTATATCCGATCAGTAAGAAATTCGGCAGAAAGAGGTTTCTTATTACATGAAGGAATGCCGCAAAATTCGGAGAAAATCAGTTCAGATTTAGATATAGCCCCCATATATATATGTTACCCCCAATTTGACATGTAAGCGCTGTAGAGACTGTGTTTTATATCCGATCAGTACGAAATTCGACAGAAACAGGTTTCTATTTTACATGAATGAGTATTCTATGAAAATCGATTCAGATTTATATATAACCTCCATATATATGTTCCTCCAGATTTGGTTACAAAGCGCTATAGAAGTTGTACTTTACTTCCGATCATTACAAAGTTCTCCAGAAATATTTTTCTCAATTTAGGAACGAATATTGCTTAATTTTGCGATTATCGGTTCAAAATACATTTACCAATTATTCCAAATTATTATCGCAATGACCCTTATCGCATTGTTAGGGAGGTGTAGGGTATTATATAGTCGGCCCCGCCCGACTTTCTGCCTTTCCTTACTGGTATTAGTAATAAATTCACTGAATGAAAAAATACCGAATTCAGTGGAAAGTCCAGAAAATAGAAATGTATACTTATAAAATTTCCAAATTCTTGTTTCATTGATATTGCATCACATTATCATATTGCGATTGTATTGGAGTGAGCAGCTGTAATTATCGCATACCGATCATTTTTGTTCATGTATTTCCTATATAATACTTGCAAGATATATCAAAATATGGGCTGGGCCACGCCCACTGGTCCTATTCCGCCCATTTGAAAGCCAATCACGTAGACTTCTACCAGATACATATACGCAAAATTTCAACACTCTCGCTAACAAAATGAGCAAGATAATTCAATTTCAAAATTTGGCTTATATGGGCGGTGGCCCGCCCATTGGTCAGATCCCGCCAATTTTTGGACCAATCACGTGGACTGTCACCAGATACATATCTACAACATGACAGCACTCTAGATAAAAAATTGTGCAAGTTATATCAATTTCAAAATTTGGCTTATAAGGGCGGGGCCACGCCCATTGGTCCGATCCCGCCCATTTTCTGACCAATTACGTAGAATGCCACCAGATACATATACACAACATTGCAGCACTCCCGATAGCAAATTGTGCAAGATATAAAAATTTCAAAATTTGGTCATTGTGGGCGGGGCCACGCCTATTGGTCCGAACCCGCCCATTTTTGGACCAATCACGTAGATCGCCAACGGATATATATACACAAAATTCCAGGTCTCTCGCTAACAAATTGTGCAAGATATCACATTTTTTAAATTTGGCTTATATGGGCGGTGCCACGCCCATTGGTTCGATCCCGCCCGTTTTTGGATCAATCACGTAGACTACCACCGTTTACATATACACAAAATTCCAGCACTCTCGCTAACAAATTGTGCAAAATATCTCAATTTCAAAATTTGGCTTATATGGGCGGGGCCACGCCCATTGGTCCGGTCCCGCCCATTTTTTCACCAATTACGTAGAATGCCACCAGATACATATACGCAACATTGCAGCACTCCCGCTAGCAAATTGTGCAAGATATCAAAATTTTGTCTATGTGGGCGGGGCCACGCCCATTGGTCCGATCCCGCCCATTTTTGGACCAATCACGTAGACTGCCACCGTTTACATATACACAAAATTCCAGAACTCTCGCTAACAAATTGTGCAAAATATCTCAATTTCAAAATTTGGCTTATATGGGCGGGGCCACGCCCATTGGTCCGATTCCGCCCATTTTTGGAAAATTCACATAATCTGCCATTAAATGCATACAAACAAAATTTCAGCACTATACCTATAATAGGAGCAGAAATATCGGATTTTTAACCTGCGATTTGTATGGGAGGTACCACGCCCCTTTGTCCAATTAATTTTTTTTTTATATAAACCATCTCGTGAAAATTTAGAATCGAATAAAAAAAAATCATCCAAATCGCTCCAGCCGTTCTGACGTGATGCCATTACACAGATGGACCATTTCATTTTTATATATATAGATAATGGGCGTGTATAATCAACAGTAAGCTGGGATAACAATTAATATCTGCTGTGAATAATAAGTTTGTGGCTAATACTGGGTGTGGATGATAATGGATAATGAATTAGAGAACAATTTTAGGCATGAATAACAAACTTGTGGGTTATACTAGGCATGGGTAGTAACATTGTGGCTAATTGTGGCCGTGGATAATGAATTAAGCACCAACAGTAGATATGGGTAAACAATCTGTGGCTAATAGTAGGCAGGGATAATTAATTTGTGGGTAGAGTTTGCGAGGATAATAAATTTAAGGCTGTTAGTGTGCGTGGATAATGAAGTAGCGGCCGTTAGTAGGCATGGACGATAAATTTGTGGCCAATAGTAGGCATGGATAATCGATCTGTGGCTAATAGTAGGCGCGAATAATAAATTTGTGGAAAGCAGTGGACGTGGATAATAAACATGAGGCTTCTAGGGAGTTTGGATAATTTATTTGTAACTAAAAGTAGGTGTGGATAATAAATATTTGTTAGTAGGGGCGTGGATAATAAACAGGTGACTAATACTAGGCGGGGATAAACAAATTGTGCTTAATAGTGGACATGGATAACAAATTTCACTAAAATTAGGAGATAGTGGTGGTGGATAAAAAGTTTGCGGCTAATAGAGGGTGTGGTTAATGAATAATATTAGGCAAGGGTAATGAATTAAAGGCCATAAGAAGGCATGGATAATAAATTTGTGGCTAATAGTGGGCATGGATAATAAGTTTCTGGTTAACAGTAGCGTGGATAATGAACTAAATATAATAATAGTAGGCATGGATAATCAATTTGTGGCTAATAGTAGTCATAGATAAACAGTTTATGGATAATAGTGGGCGCGTACAATTAAATAGAGACTAATAGTAGACATGAAAAATAAAATTGTGGCTTATAGCAGGCGCGAATAATTTATTTGTGTATAGTAGTGGGCGTGGATCATAAACATGTGGCTAATAGCGAGCGTGTACAATTAATTTAAGATTAATAGTAGACGGGTATAAGAAATATTTATATGACGTGGATAATAAATAGGTGACTGATACAAGGCCTTGGTTAATAAATATTTATAATGGTGGCGTGGATAATTAATTGGTGACTAATACTAGACGGGGATAATACATTTCTGAGTAATACTAGGTGTAGACAATACATTTTTGCTAATACTAGGCGCGGATAATCCATTTTTCGAGTAATACTAGGTGTGGATAATACAATTCTGGTAAATACTCCACTAGGTGAATAATCTATTTGAGATTAACAGTAGGTTGTGATAATAAATTTTGCTTAATAGTATACGTGGATTATACATTTGCGACTAATAGTGGTAATGGTTAATAAATCTGAGTTTGATAGCAGGCGTGCATAAAGAGTTTGTGGGTAATCGTGAGCATGGATAATAAGTTTGTGGCTAATAGTGGACGTTGATAATAAGTTTGTGGCTAATAGTGGGTGTGATTAATGAATTAGAGATCAAAAGTAGGCAGTGATAATAAACTTGTGCTTGTTAATATACGTGGTGAGTAAAAAACGTGGATTACTTGGGTTTAGTGGACATAGATAATAATTCGGAGACTGATAGCTGGAGTGGATGACAAGTTTGTGGAGAACAGTGGGCGTGGATAATATATTTGTGGCTAATAGTGGGCGTGGATACCATGTTTGTGGGTAATATGGAGCGTGAATAATAAGTTTGTGGCTAATAGTGGGGGTGGATAATGAATTAGAGAACAATATTGGGCATGGGTAATGAACTAGAGGCCAAAAGAAGGCATGGATAATAAATTTGTGGCTAATAGTTGGCACGGATAATACGTATCTGGTTAACAGTGGGCTTGAATAATGAACTAAAGACCAATAGTAGTAGTAATGAATTAAGGATCATGCGCTGATGAAATATTGGTTACAAATAGTATGTTTGGATAATACTAATTTGTGACTAATATTGGGTGTGCATAATAAATCTGACAAATAATTAATTAAGGACTAATAGTAGGCATGAATAATGAATTAGAGGACAGTAGTAGGCATGGATAATAAACTTGAGGTAATTAGTAGTAAATTTGAGGCTATTAGTGACCGTGGATAATGAGCAAACGGCCAGTATTAGATTTGGGCAATACATTTGTGGCAAATGGTATGCAGGGATAATTAATTTATGTATACAAGTTCCGAGGATAATAAACTTAAGGCTATTACTGGGCGTGGATAATGATGTAGGGACCAATAGTAGGCGCAAATTATAAATTTGTGGATAGTAGTAGGCTTGGATGATAAACCTGTCGTTATAGTGAGCGTGGATAATGAATTAGTGACTAATGGTAGGCGGAGATATTGAATATTTGTTAATATGGGGCGTGGATAATAAATAGGTGACTAATACTAGGCGTGAATAATACATATTTTGAGTAATACTAAGTGTGGATAATAAATTTCTGAGAAATAGTGGACGTGGATAAGTACATTGTGTGTGAAAAATCCACTTTAAAAATGTATCCTCGATGAAAACAACTTACCCATACAACATACGCACAATTTCGACACGCTAAATCGAATGACATTAACAGTTTCTTCCTGTGACATTGCGTTTTCGAGATTTGTAGCCATAAAATTTGCTGGGTAAACAAAGAGGTTAGTAAATTCAAACACAATTTTAGTATAGAAGGCTTCGAAATAGATAATATTTCATGTCAAAGAAGAAAATAAAGGAAACATTTGAAGAAGTATTTCTCTCAAAACGCCCCTGAAAAACTCCCTCCAAAAATAATGATAAATCAAAAGTCAAATAAATCGGTGGATTTTTGGGGAAATGTATTCGACAAAAATATTCCTTGTATAAAATCAATATATGTCCCCACAATACTCTTTAATGGCAACCCAGTGGTTTTTTTTTGTATTATTCATCCACAATATTTGCTGGGTAAAGGAATGTTTAGAAAATTCAGGAACTATTTTAGTATAGAAAGCTTCGGAATAAAAGTTCCATGTGAAAGATCAAAAGAAAGGAAACACTTCAAAGTGCTAAAAAAAATTATTTATCAAAAGTGGTGGAGATCAATGGATTTTTTGGCTGGTGTATTCGACAAAACTATTCCTTATAAAAAAACACTGTAGGCCCCCACAATACACTTTTATGGAAACCCAATGGTTTTTTAAATATATCGTATTTATAGGTTATCTTCAAACAATTGAGAAGAAAGGTCGATTTCAAGACCACAAAAAATTCAATACATGACCAATAATTATGATATATTTAAAAAAACATTTGATTGCCATAAAAGTGTATTGAGGGGACCTACAGTGATTTTTTACAAGGAATCTTTGTCGAATTAATCATCCAAAAAATCCATCGAGTTCTAAGACTTTTGATACAACATTATTTCTGGAGGATGATTTTCGGCGGTAAGGGGATGAGCGGGGGTGTCGGGTGTTGTGGAAGAATTACTTCTTGAACGTGAAACATTCTTTGACGTGAATCATATATTCCGAAATTTTCTTTACTAAAATAGTATTTGCATTTACTAACCTCTTTGTTTACCCAGCAAAATTTGTGGTTAAATATCTCGAAAATGTGATGTCATATAAAAAAACCGGGTATTGCCATTCGAATTAGCAGGTCAAAATTATGCGGAGTACGTTGTTATCATCCAGGATAAATTTTTGTGCACACACAGTGTTATTTATGTACATAACATATATTGAAAACAAATTTGCCATACGACCATAAATTGGAATACTTATGACAAAAAAAATATTCCATAAAAATATGCAAAAGTCAACTTATTCAAATGATTGAAATAAGGCTTTAATTTTTAAAAATTGGCGGATTTTTCCTTATTTCTCCAACAATGTCATACCACATTGTATTAATATGAATACCCATCAATTTTAAAAATTTCATTATTTCTGAAAAATACTACTATCGACTAGACAGCTACAAAGTTCCCTCCCTACCGTCCATCATTCGCTTACATCCTACTCCCACTGGCTTCGCCATAGCCTCTTATTTGTTATTCTTTTACCACTGGCCTTGTGTTCGTTTCGTTAAAGTCCTCTTTTTCACTCGTCGTCCTTTTTATTATTTGTTTGTCACAGCTGTGACTGTGTTTAATACGTTTTATGTAAATGTAGTAAAAATTGAGATAATAAAGTCGACAGTGTCAGTGGCTTAATCCTTCGTCCAATACTGACAATCCATTTTTGGATTTTTTTTTCGTTTTTGCCCGCCAATCTCTCAGCAAGCAAATAAGCTGTAATAACACTTTGCACCGAGGAACAAACAAGCACAGCCAGAAAGCACAAGCAAGGGTGAAAGGGAAGGGGAAAGATATACAGATTCAGATACCACACACTTATACAAGCAGATATCCTTTCACTTCACCCACATACATTCTCACATGGAATTGTGCAAATGCAGTAGTTTGTATTTATATGTAAAACTCTTTCTCTCTCTGTGTGTACTCGTATCTTCTCTTTTTGTACGTATTTGTGCGCTTTATACAATAATAACAAATAATAAAACTTTATAAATTTATTTATTGCATTATTCATGTATTTTACCATTCGACTCATTCCCCTTTCTGTCCCAAGGGTTAAAGGGGTGTGAATAAAAGATTGGGGATTTTTACAGTTCGATTATTTTTAATTTTGTCGCAAAGGCTTTAATGTTGACCATCCACAAAGGACTGAAAAGTTCATTGGCTATGGGATTTTTGAATTATGGCGTTTATATTTTCCAAGTTCAGTGCTCGTTACGTTTTAATGAGTTAATTAAAATAAAACACTATGGACATCTTTGGAGGGGAGTCTAGTATACAAATACCTTTTTAAGCTGATTTATTTGCAACAATGTTTCCTTGCAAGACACCACCCATGTATTGTTGCACCTAGACTAATTAATCATTTTGAATAATTTTCTAATTGAGCCAGACAATAATCTAATCGAGATGAATAGTCTTAGTTAAAAGTCTATGGATAACTTGAATATTTTTAATAATGCACATCATCATCCATAACACTGCAACCAAATTTTTTCGAAGGACTGTGCTTAAAATTTTCTGGTGTAATATGGAGTCATAAACACGAAAAAAATATTTGAAAAAATATTTTACGGTAATGTTTTTTTTTTAAATATTTTTCAAATTCCCATTTTCTTAGAAGGTGTCTTTAATATATAGAACATATTTTATAGTATATACTCGATAAGCACAACATGCTACTAGTGACATCTCACGTAGAAGCAGAAGTTTAGTAAATGTCATTAAAAAAATTAAAATATGTGATTTTTTCAAAGAAATCGTTTTTGCTGGAAATCTCGGACAAAATGTTTAAACCTTTAATCCGGTCTATAATATTAATCAGGCCAATGACCCTTAATCCGGGTCATCGACCGTCAATCCGGCGTCATCGGCATTTAATTTGACCATTAGCCTCAATCCGTTCAATGACCCTGGACTAAGCAGTTGGACGAAATAAAGATCATCGATCAGATTAAAAACCTCTGGCCGAATTTAAGATCGTTGACCGGATTAAAGGTCGATGACGTTGGAATAAAGGCCGTCGGATTAAAAGTCGTTGAATGGATTAAGGGCCATTGATCGTATTAAAGGCCAATAACACCAATTTAGACGCAAATTTTCAAGGAAATGGAAATTTCCAAGAAATTTTCTATAAAAGACAATTTTGACGAAATTTTCTAGGAAAGGGCAATTAAAATAAAATATTCAAGGGAAATGCAGTGTCGATTACAATTTCTAGTAAAAAATGGAATTTCGATGATATTTTCTGAAAAAAAAAAGAATTTTTGGTATCATTTTCAAAAAAAAATGTCATGAAATTTTTTAGGAAAATGAATTTTGAAACAGTTTTCAAGGAAAATGCAAGTTTGAATATTTTTTTATAAAAAATAAAACGTTGCTGCAAATTTTTAATCAAAATGAAATTTCTGGAAATTTTTATTTTATAGAAAATTTCGTCGAAACTGTAAAAAATCTAGAAAAATTTTTTGAATAAGTAGAAAACTTCATCAGACAGTTTAGTCAAAAATGCATTTTCCATAAACATTTCATTAAAATTTCCAATTTTCCTAGAAAAATTTCATTGAAATTGTAAAGTTCTGTGACATTTTGTCGAAAAATCTTAATATGAAAAACTTTTATTTTAAAAATTTAAAAAATATTATTTTAAACTAAAGCGCAATTATGAAGAAATTTTCAAGGAAAATTATTCTGTTGACAGTTGGTAGAAAAAATGCAATATCGAGGAAATTTTCTTTAAAAATACAATTTCGATCAAATTTTCTATATTGGTGGCTATTTCAAAGAAAATGCAATTTTGATAAACAATTTTCAAAATTGTTGAAGAAATTTTTTATAAAATTAAATTTCTAGGAAGTTTTCTATAAAAATGCAATTTCGATGAAACTTTCTATAAAAATAAAATTTTGAGGATATTTTCTATAAAATTAAATTTTAATGAAATTTTAGTCAAAATTGCAATTTTCTCAAAAATTTCATGAAAATTTAAATTTTCCTAGAAATATGTCATTGAAATTCTAAAGTTTCTATGACATTTTGTCGAAAAATACTTTTTTGACAAAATTTTCTATGAAAAATATAATTTTAAAGGAAAGCACAATTACGAAGAATTTTGCAAGGAAAAAGAATTTTGATGACAGTTGTTAGAAAAAATGCAATTTCGATAAAATCTATAATAATTAAATTTCGAGAAAATTTTCTATAAAAATGCAATTTCAAATTTTACATATTGGTGACTTTTTCAAAGAAAATGCAATTTTAATAAATTTTTTTTCAAAATTTTTGAACAAATTTTTTATAATAATTAAATTTCTAGGAAGTTTTCTATAAAAATGCAATTTCGATGAAGTTATCAATAAAAATTAAATTTCGAGGAAATTTGCTATAAAATTTAATTTTCTATGAAATTTTAGTCAAAATTGCATTTTCCTTAAAAATTTCATGAAAATTTAACTTTTCCTAGAAATAAGTCATTGAAATTCTAGAGTTCATCGAAAATGTATTTTTCTATAAAACTTCATCAAAATATAGCAAGTTTATTCGAAATTGCACTTTCTTTAAATATTTTATGAAAAATGCAATTTTCCTAAAAACTTTCATTAAAATTCTAAAGTTTCTATGACATTTTGTCGAAAAATTATTTGTTGACAAAATTTTCCCGGCAATAAATAATTTTGAAGGAAAGCGTAATTTTGAAGAACTTTTCAAGAAAAATTGATTTCGTTTGCAGTTGGTAGCAAAAATGCAATTTCGATAAAATGTTCTATAGCAATTACATTTCGAGGAATTTTTTTTTAAAATGCAATTTCGATGAAATATTCTATATTGGTGACTATCTCAAAAAAAATGCAATCTTGATTTGGAGAACGCGATTTTTAAGACAGTTTTTATAATAATTAGATTTTAATTAATTTTTTTATAATAATGCAGTTTCGTTGAAATTTTACATAAAAATTAAATTTTGAAGAAATTTGCTATAAAAATTCAAATTTTCCTAGATAAATTCAATTTCGAGGAAATTTTCTGAAAAATACAATTTTGACAAAATTTTCTATAAAATAAATTTTCGACGAAATTGCATTTTGATCAAAAAGTCCATCAACATTTTATTTTCTATAAAAATTCTTTGCAATTTTCCATGGAAGCTGCTTCAAAACTCCTTTTTCCTAGAAAATTTCATCAAAATTTATTTTTTATAGAAAAAGTCACCAAAAATGAAAATTTTCCAGAAAATTTCATCAAAATTCAATTTTTTCAAGAGGCCTTAATCCGTTTAACGGCTCAGTCCAGGGTCATTGAACGGATTGAAGGCTACTGGTCGGAAGAAACGTCAATGACTCCGGACTAAGGGTCGCTGGTCTGACTAATATAACTGACAGTTTTTTATAAAAATGGAATTTCGCTGATATTTTCCATATTGGTGACTATTTTAAAGAAAATTCAATTTCGATAAAATTTTACAGTAAAACGCGGTTTTGAAGAAATTTCTTGTTATATTAGAAGACTAGCTGAGCCCGGTGCGCTTCGCTGCCCATGTCAAAATTAGCGCTGTAGAAACTGTATTTTATATCCGATCAGTACGAAATTCGGCAAAGAGGTTTCCTATTACATGAAGGTTTCTTATTACATGAAGGAATACTGCCAAATTCGGAGAAAATCGGTTCAGATTTAGATATAGTGCCCATATATATGTTACCCCCGATTTGAAATTCAAGCGCTGTAAAAATTTTATTTTATATCCGATCAGTGCGAAATTCGGCAAAGGGAGGTTTCTTATTACATGAAGGAATACTGCCAAATTCGGAGAAAATCGGTTCAGGTTTAGATATAGTCCCCATATATATGTTACCCCCGATTTGAAATTCAAGCGCTGTAGAAACTGTATTTTATATCCGATCAGTAAGAAATTCGGCAGAAAGAGGTTTCTTATTACATGAAGGAATACCGCAAAATTCGGAGAAAATCGGTTCAGATTTAGATATATCCCCCATATATATGTTACCCCCAATTTGACATGTAAGCGCTGTAGAGACTGTGTTTTATATCCGATCAGTAGGAAATTCGACAGAAACAGGTTTCTATTTTACATGAATGAGTATTCAAGGAAAATCGATTCAGATTTATATATAACCTCCATATATATGTTCCTCCAGATTTGGTTACAAAGCGCTATAGAAGTTGTACTTTACTTCCGATCATTACAAAGTTCTCCAGAAAAATGTTTCTCAATTTAGGAACGAATATTGCTTAATTTAGCGATTATCGGTTCAAAATTCATTTACCAATTATTATCGCCATGACCCTTATCGCATTGTTAGGAAGGTGTAGGGTATTATATAGTCGGCCCCGCCCGACTTTCTGCCTTTCCTTACTGGTTTTAGTAATAAATTCACTGAATGAAAAAATACCGAATTCAGTGGAAAGTCCAGAAAATAGAAATGCATACTTATAAAATTTCCAAATTCTTGTTTCATTGGTCATGCATCACATTATCATATTGCGATTGTATTGGAGTGAGCAGCTGTAATTATCGCATACCGAGCATTTTTGTTCATGTATTTCCTATATAATACTTGCAAGATATATCAAAATATGGGCTGTGCCACGCCCACTGGTCCTATTCCGCCCATTTGTAAGCCAATCACGTAGACTGCTACCAGATACATATACGCAAAATTTCAACACTCTCGCTAACAAAATGAGCAAGATAATTCAATTTCAAAATTTGGCTTATATGGGCGGTGGCACGCCCATTGGTCAGATCCCGCCAATTTTTGGACCAATCACGTGGACTGTCACCAGATACATATGTACAACATTACAGCACTCTAGATAAAACATTGTGCAAGATATATCAATTTCGAAATTTGGCTTATAAGGGCGGGCCACGCCCATTGGTCCGATCCCGCCCATTTTCTCACCAATTACGTAGAATGCCACCAGATACATATACACAACATTGCAGCACTCCCGATAGCAAATTGTGCAAGATATCAAAATTTGGTCTATGTGGGCGGGGCCACGCCCATTGGGCCGATCCCGCCCATTTTTGGCCCAATCACGCAGACGAACACCATATACATATACACAAAATTCCAGCACTCTCGCTAACATATTGTGCAAGTTATATCAATTTCAAAATTTGGCTTATATGGGCGGGGCCAAGCCCATTGGTCCGATCCCGCCCATTTTTTGACCAATTACGTAGAATGCCACCAGATACATATACGCAACATTGCAGCACTCCCGCTAGCAAATTGTGCAAGATATCAAAATTTAAAAATTTGGTTAATGTGGGCGGGGCCACGCCTATTGGTCCGAACACGCCCATTTTTGGACAAATCACGTAGATCGCCAACGGATATATATACACAAAATTCCAGGTCTCTCGCTAACAAATTGTGCAAGATATCACATTTTTAAAATTTGGTTTATATGGGCGGTGCCACGCCCATTGGTTCGATACCGCCCGTTTTTGGATCAATCACGTGGACTGCCATCAGATTCATATGTACAACATTACAACACTCTAACTAACAAATTGTGGAAGATATATCAATTTCAAAATTTGGCTTATATGGGCGGGGCCACGCCCATTGGTCCGATCCCTCCCATTTTTGGAGACATCACGTAGATTTCCACCATATACATATACATAACATTCCAGCACTCTCGCTAACATATTGTGCAAGATATGTCAATTTCAAAATTTGGCTTATATTGGCGGTGCCACGCCCATTGGTCCAATCCGGCTCATTGTTGGACCCATCACGTGGACTGCCACCAGATACATATGTACAACAATACAGCACTCTAGCTAACAAATTGTGCAAGATATATCAATTTCAAAATTTGGCTTATATGGGCGGGGCCACGCCCATTGGGTCGATCCCGCCCATTTTTGGACCAATCACGTAGACTGCTACCGTTTACATATACACAAAATTCCAGCAATCTCGCTAACAAATTATGCAAAATATCTCAATTTCAAAATTTGGTTTATATGGGCGGGGCCACGCCCATTGGTCCGATCCCGGCTATTTTTGGACCAATTACGTAGAATGCCACCAGATACATACACGCAACATTGCAGCACTCTCGCTAGCAAATTGTGCAAAATATCGAAATTTCGAAATTTGGTCTATGTGGGCGGGGCCACGCCTATTGGTCCGATCCCGCCCATTTTTGAACCAAGCACGTAGACTGCCACCATATATAAGTGTACACAAAATTCCAGCACTCTCGCTAACAAATTGTGCAAAATATCTCAATTTCAAAATTTGGCTTATATGGGCGGGGCCACGCCCATTGGGTCGATCCCGCCCATTTTTTGACCAATCACGTAGACTGCTACCGTTAACATATACACAAAATTCCAGCACTCTCGCTAACAAATTGTGCAAAATATCTCAATTTCAAAATTTGGCTTATATGGGCGGGGCCACGCCCTATGATCAGATCCCGCTCATTTTTAGACCAATAACGTAGGCTTCCACCAGACACATATACACAAAATTACAGAACTCTCGCTAACAAATTGTGCAAGATATCTAAATTTCAAAATTTGGCTTATTTGGGCGGGGCCACGCCCATTGGTCCTATCCCGCCCATTTTTGGACCAATCGCATAGATCGCCAACTGATATATATGCACAAAATTCCAGGTCTCTCGCTAACAAATTGTGCAATATATCACATTTTTCAAATTTGGCGTATATGGGCGGTGCCTCGCCCATTGGTTCGAGCCCGCCCGTTTTTAGATCAATCACGTGGGCTGCCATCAGATACATATGTACAACATTACAACACTCTAACTAACAAATTGTGCAAGATATATCAATTTCAAAATTTGGCTTATATGGGCGGGGCCACGCCCATTGGTCCGGTCCCGCCCATTTTTTGACCTATTACGTAGAATGCCACCAGATACATATACGCAACATTGCAGCACTCCCGCTAGCAAATTGTGCAAGATATCAAAATTTCAAAATTTCGTCTATGTGGGAGGGGCAACGCCCATTGGTCCGATCCCGCCCATTTTTGGAGCCATCACGTAGACTGCCACCATATACATAACATTCCAGCACTCTCGCTAAAAAATTGTGCAAAATATTTGAATTTCAAAATTTGGCTTATATGGGCGGGGCCACGCCCATTGGTCCGACCCCGCCCATTTTTGGAAAATTCACATTATCTGCCACTAAATGCATACACAAAAAATTTCAGCACTCTAGCTAAAAAATTTTCTTAATATCAAAATTGGACCCCTATGGGCGGGTCCACGCCCACTTGATATATCGAAAATTCAAGTACCCTATTTTCAGCACCCCCTTCACATGTACATTCTGTGAAAATTTCAAGATGATCGGTCTAGCCGTTTAGACGTCTATACGGAACAAACATACAAACAAACAAACCCACAAACAGACACTCTCTTTTATATATATAGATGTTGTCGATACCAATCTGCTATCCCTAATCTGTTTTCATAGACGTTTACACCGGTCAATAATATTAATCAGGTCAACGACCCTTATTCCGAGGTCATCGAATCCGACGTTGAATGGATTTAGGACTCCTGAAAAAATGTAATTTCGATAAAATTTTTTGCAATCAAGGCATTTTTCTAGAAAAATTCATCAAAATTTAGAAAGATTTCCTTAAAAATTTCAATTTTCCTAGAAAAATGTCATTGAAATTGTATACTTGCTATGACATTTTGTCGAAAATCCTATTTTGACAACATTTTCTTGGACAAATTAAATTTTAAAGAAAAGCTTTATGCAAAGAAAATTAATTTCGATGGCAGTTGGTAGAAAATATGCAATTTCTATAAAATGTTTTATAGCATTTAAACTTCGAGGAAATTTTCTATAAATATTCGATTTCGATGAATTTTCCACATTGGTGACTATTTCAAATTTTGATAAAATTCTCCAGTAAAACGCGTTTTGGAAGAAATTTTTTGTTATAATTAAATTTCTAGAACATTTTCTATAAAAATGCAATTTTGAGGAAATTTTCTATAAAATTGCAATTGAGAGGAAATTTTCTATGAAATTGCAATTTTGGGGACATTTTCTATAAAATTGCAATTTTGGGGACATTTTCTTTAAAATTGAAATTATAGTGACATTTTCTATAAAATTGCAATTTTGGGGACATTTTTAATAAAATTTCAATTTTGGGGACATTTTCTATAAAATTGCAATTTTGGGGAAATTTTCTATAAAATTGCAATTTTGGGGAAATTTTCTATAAATTGCAATTTTGGGGAAATTTTCTATAGAAATTAAAATTCGACGAAATTTTCTATAAAAATTAAAATTCGACGAAATTTTCTATAAAAATTAAATTTCGACGAAATTTTCTATAAAAATTCAATTTCGTAGAAATTTTTGTCAAAATTGTATTTTATAGAAAATTTCGTCGAAATTGAATTTATCTGGGACAATATTTTGAATAATCATTTTTCTTGAAAAAATACGTCGACAATTTATTATTCTTGAAAACTTCAACAAAAATGCATTTTCCTTAAAAATTTCATGAAAATTGTCTTTTAAAGAATTTTTTTTAATAATTAAATTTTTAGGAAATTTTTTATAAAATTAAATTTCGAGGAAATTTTGTATAAAAATTCAATTTCATTGAAATTTACGATAATATTTAAAATTTCTTGAAAAAATGATATTTCGGTAACATTTTCAACAGAAACGTAATATCTTGTAAAAATGCAAATTCAACGAAATTTTCTAGAATAATGCTGTTTTGGCGAAATTTTCTTGGAAAATTCAAATTTAAAAGGGGCACTAAAAATAAATTTTAAAGGGAATTGTAATTTCGATAAAATTTTCTAGAAAATATGGAACTTGGAAGAAATTTTCTAGAAACATTTAGTATTAGTTAGTAAAATGTATTTTATAAGAAAATTCAAATTTTCAGGCAAATTCAATTTGGAGAACATTTTTTATAAAAATTAAAATTAGGCAAAATTTTTCATAAAAATTATATTTTCGATTAAATTCAAAGAAATTTATTTCAAATGCCTATATAAATGACTTTACAGCCATAGTCAAATGTTATTACACATTGCTAAATTTTTTCGTGTTTTGGAAAGACTGGTTCGTTTCTTGTTGTTTTCAATATAAAGCAAATTTGTTGCTATTATATTGAATGGAGTGTGTAGAAGAAATGTACAAAAATTCCAAAAAATAACGGTATTCTTCACAGAAAAACGACAGATTTTGTTGATGCCTATTGGCGTCAGAAGTTATTATACACATTTTATTCGTGTCAAAGATAATTACACAATGTCATTTTATACGGTTTATACAAAGAATTATAAAATTGTTTCTTATATTTTAAGTCAATATTTTGTTACTCCTCCTTTGACATCAATTACTGCTTGCAACCTGGCCGGAATATACTCTATCAAGGTGTGGATGAAAGGAAGTGTTAGTTTAGCCCAAATATTTTTAATTTCTTCAAATAGTGCCATTTAGTTTTCGGTGTTTATCAATTGTTCGTTGCTGTTTCATGAAACCCCAAACATTTTCTATGATGTTAAGGTCCGGACTTTGTGGAGGCCAGGGAAGAACAGCTTGATCTACCTCATTTAAAAACTTCATTGCCAACCATCCTTTGTGGCAAGGGGCATTATCCTGTTGCAGAACCCAGTCGTCGCTTGGAAATAGACTATTCGCTGAAGGAAATGCATGATCATTCAACAAATCAATATATCAAGATTGATTTAAAGTTCCTTTAATTGGTACTAGCTCTCCAAATCCATAGAATGATATGCATCCCCAAAACATTACCGATCCTCCACCAAATCTGTTTAGAGGCTGCCTTGCTTTGCCTTTCAGAGTTGACGGTAGATGCATATATTTTCTTCCAAACGTCCCCTGGAACTGAAAAGAGGACCCGTCTGTCCACAGAACGTTGTGCTAGAATTCTATAGGCTTTTTAATATACTCTTGACCAAAGGCAAGGCGTTTGGCTTTGTTGTTTGGGGTTATGTCCATCACTTTGCGGGCTACATAGGATTTCATTTGCATGCTCTTCATCCTGCGACGAATCGTAGCTTCACTAACTGTTTTTCCAATTAATTTGTCCGAATTTTCTGCAATGCGAACAGGGCTTATTGTAGGATTTTCCATAATGACTCTCATTAATCTTGTATTCTCCCTCTGGCCTATAACAGGTTTTCGTCCACTTTTCTTTTTGTCTTCTAAATTTCCGCAAGTCTCCTTTTTTGTTACTAAATTGTAGACAGTCTTCCGCGAAATTCCATACATTTGTCCAAGATCCGAACAATTTTATAATTCTTTGTATAAACCGTATAAAATGACATTGTGTAATTATCTTTGACACGAATAAAATGTGTATAATAACTTCTGACGCCAATAGGCATCAACAAAATCTGTCGTTTTTCTGTGAAGAATACCGTTATTTTTTTTGGAATTTTTGTACATTTCTTCTACACACTCCATTCAATATTATAGCAACAAATTTGCTTTATATTGAAAACAACAACAACAAGAAACGAACCAGTCTTTCCAAAACACGAAAAAAATTACCAATGTGTAATAACATTTGACTATGGCTGTATTTTCTATAAAAATAATATTTCATATTTTTAAATATAAAGCGAGCTTTGACTATGCAGGTTGATTGCTTGTTATTTTAAATTTGATATTGTTCCTCAGAATTGTTATGTTCCTGAAGATGTTTCTCAACGAGGAACGAAATATTGAACAAAATAACCAATAACACATGACCTCGAGCTCGCTTTTTATTTAAAAATATAAAATCCAAAAAAGGTCGATCATTACAAAAAAATTTATCAAAAATAATATTTCGTTACAGTTTCTACAAACATTTTATAAAATGCAAATTTGACGAAAATTTCTATGGAATTTCTACCAAATTTTTAGCTAAAATAAAATTTCGTCGAAATTTATAGTATAAAATCAATTCCAACGAAAAGTTTTAGTAAAAGTGCATTTTCGGCGAAATGCTCTTAAAAAATTAAATTTTCTGAAAAATCTGCAATTTTGAAGAAATTTTCTAGAAAAATGTAATGTGTTTTTGAAGAAAATGCAATGTCGAGGAAAATTTCTAGGAACATTCAAATTAAATTCCGACGAAATTTTTCATAAAAATTAAAATTTCAATAAAATGCCGAGAAATTTTCTATAAATGCCCATATAAATGAAGCTATTTTCTATAAAAATTATATTTCGATACATTTTCTACAAAATTTTTATAAAAATGCTAATTTGACAAAATTTTCTATGAAAATGCAATTTCTACCAAATTTCCAGTAAAATAAAATTTCGTCGAAGATTATAGTAAAAATTCAATTCCAACGATACGTTCAATAAAAGTGCACTTTCGGCGAAATTTTTTTTAAAAATTAAATTTTCTAGAAAAATTTAATGTTAGTAATATGTATTTTCTAAGAAAGTGAAATTTTTTTTATAAAAATTAAATATAGACAACATTTTTCATAAAAATTAAATTTTCGATTAAATTCAAAGAAATTTTCTACAAATGCCGATGTAAATGACGTTATTTTGTATAAAAATTATATTTTAATACATTTTCTATAGAAATTTTATAAAAATGCAAATTTGACAAAATTTTCTATGGAAATGCAAATTTTCAGTAAAAATAAAATTTCGTCGAAATTAATAGTAAACATTCAATTCCAACCAAATTTCCAATACAAATGCAATTTCGGCAAAATTTTCTTTAAAAATAAATTTGTTAGAATATGTATATGCAATTTCAAAGAAATTTTCTTAAACAATTTAATGTTAGTAGTATGTATTTTCTAAGAAAAAGCAATTTTTGATAAAATTTTCTAGGAAAATGTAATTTTGTCCAACATTTTTGTTAAAAAATTAAATTTCGAATTTTCGATTAAGTTCGAAGACATTTTCTATAAATGACGTTATTTTCTATAAAACGATATTTTGGTACATTTTCTACAGAATTTTTATAAAAAATGAAAATTTGACGAAATCATCTATGGAAATGCAATTTCTAAAAAATGTTCCGTAAAAATGAAATTTCATCGAAATCTATAGTAAGCATTCAATTCCAACCAAATTTTTAATAAAAATGCAATTTCGGCATAATATTCCTTAAAAAATGCTGCTTTGGCTACCATTTTTGAAGAAAAGGAATTTCGATGATGTTCTAGGTCAATGCAATTTCGCCAATTTTTGTAGCAAAATATAATTTGGACGAAATTTTCAAAAAAAAATGTGCAATTTCGGTGTATTTAAAAAAATCAAGTTTGACAAATCTTTCACAACAAAAGAAAATTCGGCGAACTTTTCATAAAGTTGCAAAATTTACGAAATTTTTAAATCCTAAAAATTTTTGGAGAAAAGGAATTTCGATGAAGTTTTCTAGGGCAATGGAGTTTCAACGAACTTTTTTAAAAAAAAGGTGAAATTTCGGTGTCTTTAAAAAAATGCAATTACGACAAATCTTTCACAAAATAGCAAATTCGACGATCTTTTCATAAAAATGCAAAAATTTACGAAAATTTTAAATAAAATCTAAATTAGCTGTTCAATAGAACTGAAATATCGAAGATATTTTCAATAAAAATATAATATCGATAATAAGCCAAAAATAATTATCCTCGCTTACATGTAGACCCAGAACTATTATTCACATATTCTCTAAACCGCAAATTTATTATGCACACCAACTATTACTGATGAAATTATTATCCGTAATTTCAAATTTATTATGTTTATTTTTATTTTAAAAAAAATCAAACCTAAATCTGTAGAAGGAAGTAATCGATTATTTTTAAATTTTGACATCGTATTTTCAAAATTTCTATTTAGTTTTATTTTTTAATTCACTACAGAATTCAAAAACTTTATCATCAATGGAGAGTCAAGGAGGAAAACTGATTACCAATAAAGTCAGTCTGCCGCTTTTTATGGTGTCAAGTATAAATTACCGATTAACTTCAGCGCAGTGTCCTTTTTTATCTCTTATTTTATCCCAAATCCTTTCCCAGCTTTAAAGAACCAACAAACCAAGAGGAATTGAAAGTCTACATAAATAAAAATAAACTAGTCTATCTTTCAAATGGCTGCGAAGAAGATTTCTCCGACAACGGACCTTTTAATCTTAGAAAATATCATCACATTTTGGCAGCAAATGAAACTGGAATAAGAAGCTATTGCTCTGGCCAAAAGAAGACAGCTATACGTTCGTCGTGCAAAGAAAAATCTTGGCAATTGGCACCCAATCGTTATAGTTTGGAAACGCGGCCATTTGACAGCAAATCCGGTCTTAAAGGGGCCTATTGGCGTAAATTACCGAAAACAAAATCACTGAAGAGAATTTTCCGAAAACCATCATACCGATTGTATGATTTGCCTAGAGAGACGGAGAAAATGGATAAACGGTGTCAAGCTCAGAAAGGAACATTTTTGTCTAGTAGGTGAAACTTTTTGTAAAGGAAAAGGAATAACAAATTAATATTGTAAACTCTAAAACTCTAAAAGATGCTCGAGAAAGACGGGCCACCTCCAGAGGCATGATAGCCAATCCATTGACAGCCTATAAAGATCCATTGGAACCGGCACCCAATGCATATAGCCCCAAGGAACCGGGAAGGACATATGAAATGTAAGTTTTTCAGAAATTGTTTATGTTAACTTTGAAGTTCTCCATGGATAACCTGAATATACATATCTCTTCTAACTATTGAGTAAATCTCACATTCAAAAGGTCCTGAGAGAATACTGCCAAGGACTTTTCTCGTAATTTCATCCAACCTTGCTAACTATATTCCTCTTTGTTTTAGCCCAAAACCTTCTCGACCCCTACATCCTCATGTCTTCTATCGAAAGTCAATAGTTCCGGTTAGACCAAATAGCATTCATCCGCAGCACATTAGCTTCCGTCCCGGTCCCGGACGTTATGAGACTCGTTATCGTAATATATGCCCTTGTAGCCATAAACGTATATATCATCCAGAATTGGATTTAATCATAGAACGCCAAAAACGTTTGAAATTTCGTCGCAAACCTTATGCAAAAATTAAATCTCATCTCTATTGCTCTCCTGACTGGCGTCATGTTTGGGGTGCAGGTTTCCGGCACCTATTCATTGGGGGAGCAGGACCTCAAAATCGAACCGTAACCGCTGAGGATGAGGCCAAAGGCAAAAGCAAATTAGTGAAGCTTTTTCATGATGCCAAATACATGAATATGATTCTTAACTCATCCCATGATCCGGGTACATTCCGCAAAGAACCAATGCCTCGGCTACCCACACGCATTACCTACAATCGTATGATCAATGTTATATCCCGCAAACATTTGCGCACAAATCGTAAATTGGCCTTTGGTTCCAGTGTTGAACGCTGGAAGGATGATGATCGTCCTCCGGTTTTGACCTCGCAACAACTGAAAGATATGAGAGAGAAATTACCCCCAGAAAGACGCCTATGCAATCAACCTGTTATGGAGAAAAGGCGAGAGGAGATTTCCTCAAAACTTCTAGAGACTCCAGCGCATATGTTACCGAATTATATACCAAAATTACGTAAACGTTTATTTAAATTTCTACCTTTGCCAGCTGCTAAAATTTTGACCAGTGATGCTGACATACGACCAGAGGAACCGGCTATACATGGCTATTTCTTTCGAACTTTGGATGAGAAGTTGTTTTTTAAAGAAATGAAAAATTAAATCGCGAATTAAAAAAGATCATAAATTCGTCACATTTCAATTAAGTCAGAACACAGTTTGTGTTCCGGAGATACTCCCTAGAGTTGAATTTCCACATCAGCCTAAAAATTGCGTCAAAACCTGATTGAAATACCTTTAAAAAATAATTTATTTTTCAAAATTTGTACACAAAAGAATTTATATGTACAGATGTCCTTTTTCGTCCAGATGGCTTTTAATCGTCAATATGTGCGTAACATTATATTTTATATTGAAATTGAAATAAAACACTTCTTTCCCTTTTATATATGACAAACTTGTGCATTATATATGACAAACTTGTGCATATGCTTTGTTATCCCCATTTGTGCTAAATTCCAAAAACATACTGATGAGGACAAATGTGTGAGCTAAGTAAGTGTGGACCACTTAAGCTTTTCAAATAATTATCCATATATACTAAACTTAAGCACAAAATATCCACATACCGAGCACAAATGGGTTATCCACGTTTACTGCAGAGCTTAAATGTGTAGTCTAACCTACAGTTAAGCATATATTAATCAAAACTTAAAAACTACAGATCTCAAATGATAGAACATAGATATCTACGCCAGATACAGAGCTCAAATGTGTTATCTACGCCTATAATTAAGCAAAAAATAGTTACACATCCCTGCTAGAGAGCTTAAACGTGTTATATACGCCTTAAATGAAGTAGAAAATAGTTACTCACGCCACTTACAGAGCTCGAAAGTGTTATCCACGCCACATGCAGAGCACAAATATGTTATCCACGCCACATGCAGAGTACAAATATGTTATCCACACATACTATAGAGCTCAAATGTTTTATCCACGTTCAAAATTAAGAAGAAGATAGTTATTAAAGCCAGCTATAGAGCCAAAATATGTTAAAAAGCTTAAAATTAAGTAGGAAATATTTATCCACCTCAACTGCAGAGCCTAAATGTTATCCACGTCAATTGCATAGCTAAAATGTGTTATCCATACCTAAAATTAAGCAGAAAATAGTTATCCATTCCCACTAAAGAGTTCAAATGTGTTATCCATGCCCACTAAATAGTTCAAATGTGCTATCCACCCCAACTAAAGAGTTCAAATGTGTTATCCACGCCTAAAATTAAGAAGAAAATTGTAATCCAAGCCACCTATAGAGCTCCAATATGTTACCCACGCCAACTGTAGCGCACAAATATGTTATCCGTTGAAAATCAGGCATGAATAGTTATTCTCGCCAACAATAGAGCTCAATTATGTAATCCACGCCTAAAATTAAGCACAACATATTTATCCACGTCAACTACAGAGCTCAATTATGTAATCCACGCACAATTAAGCACAAAATATTTATCCACGTCAACTACAGAGCTCAAATGTGTTATCCGTCCCTAAAATGAAGCAGAAAATTATTATCCACGCCAACTACAGAGCTCAGATGAGTTTCCCACATCAACTACAGAGTTCAAAAGTGTTATCCACGCCTGGAATTAAACAGAAAATAATTATCAACGCCAACTACAGACTGAAATGTGTTATCCGTCCCTAAAATGAAGCAGAAAATTATTATCCACGCCAACTACAGAGCTCAGATGAGTTTCCCACATCAACTACAGAGCTCAAAAGTGTTATCCACGCCTAAAATTAAGCAGAAATAGTTATCCACACCAACTACCGTGCTCAGTGGTATTACCCACGCCTAAAATTAAGGAAAAAATATTTACCCACGCCAACTACCGCCTAAAATTAAGGAGAATGTAGTTATCCACGCATAATCTGGAGCTCAAATCGGTTAAGTACGCCTATAATTAAACAGAAAACAGTTATCCACGCCCAAACTTCTAAAGAAAATAGTTATCCGCGTCTAAAATTAAGCAGAAAAAGGTCATTCACGCCAACTTTAGAGCTTTAATGAGTTATCCGTTCCTAAAATAAAGCTGAAAATAGTTATATGCACCAACTACAAAGCTCAAATTTGTTATCCATTTTAAATATACATTAGTTATCAATGCGTTATCAATGTTATCATATAGTTATCAATGAGTATTACATAGCTCAAATTTGTTGTAACGCCAACTGCAGAGCCAAAAAAGCTATACATGCCAACTACAGAGCTCAAGCGTGTTAGCCGCGCCTAAAATTAAACATAAAATAGTTATCCACCCCAACAACAGGGCTCAAATGTGTTATCCACGCCTAAAATTAAGCAAACAAATCTTTTAACACCCACATTGGAGCTACTATGTGCTATCTATACCAACTGCGGAGCTCAAAATATTAACCACCCCAATTACAAAGCTTAAATGAGTTACCCTCGCCTAAAATTAAATAGAAAATAGTTACCCGCGCAAACTGTAGAGCTCAAATGTATTACATACGCTTCAAAATTAAGCATTCACTTAAGTCATACACGTGTAAAATTAATCAGAAAATAGTTATCCACACCGAAAGTAAGCAGAAATTAGTTATCCGCGTCAAAAGTGGGGCGAAAATAGTCATCCACGAGTAAAAGTAAAACAGGAAATAGTTATTCACTTAAATTCTGAACCCAAATAAGTTATAAATCTTTTCAATTGTGTATTAAACAGTTATTAATTATAATCCACGTCAACTATTATCCACGGCTATTATCCGTGACTATATTATCCACGCCTACAATAATCCACGACTACTATTATTCACGCCAAATATTATCCACGCCTACAATAATCCACGACTACTATTATACACGCCCACTATTATCCAAGGCCACAAGTATCCACGCCAAATATTATCCACGCCTACAATAATCCATGACTACTATTATACACGCCTACTATTATCCAAGGCCACAAGTATCCACGCCAAATATTATCCACGCCTATTATCCGCGACTATATTATCCAAGGCCACAAGTATCCACGCCAAATATTATCCACGCCTATTATCCGTGACTATATTATCCACGCCTACAATAATCCACGCCTACAATAATCCACGATTACTATTATCCACGACTATATTATCCACGCCTACAATAATCCACGACTATATTATCCACGACTATATTATCCACGCCTACAATAATCCACGACTATATTATCCACGCCTACAATAATCCACGACTATATTATCCACGCCTACAATAATCCACGACTATATTATCCACGCCTACAATAATCCACGACTATATTATCCACGCCTACAATAATCCACGACTATATTATCCACGCCTACAATAATCCACGATTACTATTATCCACGCCTACAATAATCCACGACTATATTATCCACACCTACAATAATCCACGACTATATTATCCATGCCTACAATAATGCACGACTATATTATCCACACCTACAATAATCCACGACTACTATTATCCACACCTACAATAATCCACGCCTACAAGTATTCGCACCCACAAGTATCCACGCCTGATGGTATCGACGTCTATTATTATCCACGCCTGATGGTATCGACGTCTATTATTATCCACGCCTGATGGTATCGACGTCTACTATTATCCACGCCTACCATTATTATCCACGCCTACTGGTATCGACGCCTACTATTATCCACGCCTACTATTATTATCCACGCATATTATTACCCACGACTACTATTACCCACGCCTACTATTATCCACGCCTACTATTATCCACGCCTACTATTATCCACGCCTACTGTTATACACGATTTCTATTATCCACGCTACTATTATACATGTCTATTGTTAGCCACTCCTACTATTGTCCACGCCTACCATTGTCCATGACTATTGTTATCCACGCCTATTATTATCCAAGCCTATCGTTCTATATTGTTATCGACGTCTATTATTATCAGCACACGCTATCACACACGCCTACCATTATCCGCGACCACTATTATCCGCGCCCACAATTGTCCACGACCACTATTATCCACGTTTACTATAAAAATAATTACCCACGCCTAAAATTAAGCAGATAATAGTTATCCACGCTCAAAATTAAGAAGAGAATAGTTATCCACGACTAAAATTGAGCGTAAAATAATTATTCACGACTGAACTTCAGCTAAAAATAGTCATCGACGCCATCTTTCTATTGTGTATTCAATACTTATCCGGATCAAGTACAAATCCCATATCATTATCCACGCCTACTATTATCGACTCTTACTATTATTGTCCCAGCCTACTATTATCCACGCCAATTATTATGCAAGCCTATTGTTATCCACGCCTATTTTTATCCACGCCTACTATTATTCACGCCTACTATTATCCACGCCTACTATTATCCACGCCTACTATTATCCACGCCTACTATTATACACAACTACTATTACCCACGTCTACTATTATACACAACTACTATTATCTGGTTGGGGACAAACGTTCTTCAGTTATTTACGATAAAGAGGATTATACACGCCTGTTATTAAGTAGAAAATATTAGTCCACACCAACAACAACAACACCAACAAATATAACAAGCCTTATGTAAGCACAAATTCATTATCTGTAAATACTTAGAAAATTATTATCCACACTTACTATCCATATCGCTATGTTATCATTTCCATCCTCGCAATATTATTATTATTATTTAAATTTAATACTAAGCTTCAAATACTTATCCCCATTACCCATAAAGCTCTTATGATTTCTCCGGACATAGTCATTTTAGATATCAGCTACTGGCACTAACCATGCGTAAAATGTCAATCGATTCCTGATATAAAGAATAAAGTAATTACCAAGCTTTCCATAAAATATAAATTTATTATCTATATCTACTATTACCGTAATTATCCATATCTATATAAGTATTATCCACATCTATGTATTATAGACAATGTATTTGTTACCCAAGCCTATCAATAAGAACAAACTAATTACTATATAGCAAATTTTTTTTAATTCACACCTACTAGAACCCAGAAAATTATTAGACATACCCCCTAAAATCAGAAAAAATAGTATCCATACATCCTATAACCCTGAAATTTATTATCCACACCTAAAATTCAGTATGAAGCATTATGCTTTTCTGTTAAGGCACACAATTCCTCTTTCGAAATTTAAATTTTGCTCTTGCCTAAAGTCACTTTTAGATATACTCTTACCTACATCAATCGTAATCCTTTTATTTGTAGACTACTTTATTTTACGCTTGATTTTTTCTCAAAGACAAAAATACCGTAAGCATTTCATTATTTATTCATTTAGTAGGTATACCCACTTAACTATCCGTTTTCTATGCTTTCAACGAATAACTAAAAGATGTTTCCTAGCAAATTTCTTAGCTTGCAAAAATATTTTGCTTTTAAGCTTTTTCGCTATTCATTCCAACACTCTTAAGAAGTTCCCTCGCACAACTTATTTTGTTCTGACTTAGTTTTCTTGTGTATAGAGGAGAGAACAGACACACGGCAAAGGAAAACAAAAACAAAGAAATCTTGGACAAAAACAGAAGCATCAGATGAACTTTTTTAATAATTTATAAGGTGTCTCCGTTAAGCTTACGAAATGTTTATAAGCTTTTAGCATATTTTGACATTGAGAAAAAAGGTAGACAACAAAACAAACTTAAGAAAGTTGTTTTCTTTTTTTGAGCAACAGAGTTTGGGGGAAGAATACATCAGAATGTACTTAAAATTTTGAGAAAAAAATAGACGAATGGGAAAATGTGACTAGAAAATTAGGAAATTTGTGGTTTTCGATGTTTAGATTTAATTTTATCATAATATGCGAGAGTAAAGTATGGTAAGATAAAGGTAAAATATTTTCAAGGCTACGGCATTAAACTCAGATTTAAATTCACTTTAATTCAGTAGATTCAAGATAAATTTCTATTTTATTTAACCATCCAAAGCGTAGCTAAAAGACCACCATCCTTTAAAAAATATCGATCAGCTCATGTATAATTCCCAAACCATACAAAATTGCTATTCAAAATTAATTATCATTAATGTGTTATAAACACTTAATTTGTGCTATTTACTCACTTGCACTTGATTGGAGGGTTCTCTGGCCTTTGACGATTTTCCACTTATAATACCGTAATTATCAACAGATTAGTGATATAGTGTGAACATTTTGAGGAAAATAAACCCCACCCTGTTAACAGAGAACGCCATTAAATCCTCATCCAATCCCCTCATAAAATGGACTAGTCATCCCACACACACCCACCGACATATTTCAAGTGCCTTTCTTTCAAATAACCTCATTTGAATGAACACCAAAGTGACATCAACTAATTTATTTATAAATGTTTTTAAGCTAAAGCATAGACACAAATATTTTAGATATTACATCAATCAATTACTATTAAAATTTTACCATAATTGAATGATTAAAACACGTCCAACAACCGCCAACATTTAATCGACGACGACAAAAGCCACAAGAGTTACTTTAAAATTCAGGAAATCACATTAAATTGGGATATTTTATTAGGCCACAAAACAAGGAAAATGTATCAAACCTCACTCCCATACCACACTCACACATATATATCTGGTAATAAAGTTAATTAGATGAAAGGTTTTTTATAAACTTCATAGCGAGATCTAATGCGAGTATATATTTGTGTTTCTAGGAAAATTTTAAATTTATAAAGTTGTTATCAATGGAAAACTCTTTCACCAGTCATGTTCCGAATTAGATTTCTGGTTTTGGACTTTAGTAAATTCAAATACCATCTAGTATTAATTTTATATCTTGTAAAACTTATTATAATTGCACAAAATATTATTATATGGAAAACTTCTAGGGTGTCTAAAGATCATCAATTCTAGTATATTTGATTCCAAGGTAAATCCTTTCTTACTCTGATGTTCTTCTTATATACGTCCTGTACCACAGAGATGTCTTTAAATAAAGAGCCAGTTGGAACTGTTTTTGGCGAGACGTGGATAAAAAAGTTTTTATTGCATATATGTAAGTAGGCGTGGAGAACAATTATTTATGTTAATGGAGTGATGGATAATTATTTACTCTATATATAGAGGCGTGGATAATAATTTACTGTATTTATAGAGGTGTGGATAATCACGTTCTGTATTTATAGAGGTGTGGATAATCATTAATTGTATTTATAGAGGTGTGGATAAAAATTTACTGTATTTATAGAGACGTGGATAATAGTTTACTGTGTTTATAGAGGCGTGGACAATAATTTACTGCATTTATAGAGACGGAGATAATAATTTACTATATTTATAGAGACGTGGATAAAAATTTACTCTCCTTATAGAGTCGTGGATATAAATTTACTTGCTTCTGTGAGTCCTGAATAATAATTTACTGTATTTATATGTAGAAGAGTGGATAATCATATAATGTATTTATTGAGATGTGGATAATAATGCACTGTATTTATAGAGACGTGGATAATAATTTAATGTCTTTGTAGAGTCGGGAATAATAATTTACTGTCTTTATAGAGGTGTAGATAATAATTTACTGTATTTATAGAGGTGTAGCTAATCATTTTCTGTATTTATAGAGGTGAGGATAATCATTAATTGTATTTATAGAGACGTGGATAATAATTTACTGCATTTATAGAGACGTGGATAATAATTTACTGTCTTTATAGGGGTGTAGATAATAATTTACTGTCTTTATAGGGGTGTAGATAATAATTTACTGTCTTTATAGAGATAATAATATACTGTATTTATAGAGGTGTGGATAATCATTTATTGTATTTATAGAGACGTGAATAGTAATTTACTCTATTCATAGGTACGTGGATAATAATTTACTGTATTTATAGAGACGTGGATAATAATTTACTGCATTTATAGAGACGTGGATAATAATTTACTGTCTTTGTAGAGTCGTGAATAATAATTTACTGTATTTACAGAAGAGTGGATAATCATTTATTGTATTTATTGAGACGTGGATAAAAGTTTACTGTATTTATAGATACGTGGATAATAATTTGTTGTCTTTATAGATTCATGGATAATAGTTTACTGTATTTATATAGACGTGGATAATAATTTACTGTATTTATAGAGACGTGAATAATAATTTACTGTGTTTATAGAGTCGTGGATAATAATTTACTGTCTTTGTAGAGTCGTGAATAATAATTTACTGTATTTACAGAAGAGTGGATAATCATTTATTGTATTTATTGAGACGTGGATAATAATTTCCTATATTTATAGAGACGTGGATAATAATTTAAAGTCTTTGTAGTGTCGGGAATAATAATTTACTGTCTTTATAGAGGTGTAGATAGTAATTTACTGTATTTATAGAGGTGTGGATAATCTTTATTGTATTTATAGAAGTGTGGATAAAAATGTACTGTGTTTATAGAGACGTGGTTAATAGTATACTGTATTTATAGAGTCGTTGATAACAATTTACTGTATTTATAGAGACGTGGATAATAATTTACTGTATTTATAGAGACTTGGATAATAATTTACTGTCTTTATAGAGTCGTGGATAATAATTAACTGTCTTTGTAGAGTCGTGAATAATAATTTACTGTATTTATAGAGGCGTGGATAATCATTTACTGTATTTTTCGAGATGTGGATAATCATTTACTGTATTTATGGAGACGTGGATAATAATTTAGAGTCTTTGTAGTGACGTGAATAATAATTTGCTGTTTTTATAGAGAACTGGGTAATAATTTACTGCATTTATAGAGGCTTCTATAATAATTTACTGCATTTATAAAGGCTTCTATAATAATTTACTGTCTTTGTAGAATCGGGAATAATAATTTACTGTCTTTATAGAGGTGTAGATAATAATTTACTGTATTTATAGAGTTGTGGATGATCATTTATTGTATTTATAGAGACGTGGATAATAATTTAGTGTACTTATAGAGACGTGGATAATAATTTACTGCACTTATGGAATCTTAGACAACAATTTACTGTCTTTAGGGAATATTTGATAATAATTTACTGTCCTTATGGAATCTTAAATAATATTTTACTGTCTTTATGGAATCTTAGATAATAATTTACTGTCTTTATGGAATGTTAGATAATAATTTACTGTATATATGGAATGTTAGATAATAATTTACTGGAAGATAATTATGTGGCACTTACACGCAGACAGAATCGAACATAATCAAAAACGAAAAATTACGTAACAACAAGAAAAATTTAAATACAGTTGTCGATGGATTTCGGTGCCCTGCATCAATATACATATCCTGACAAGTTCTGAGCGACCTACTATTAAAAATGGCGAATTAATTAACGACATTCAAAAGGGCCTCACAACAAATTATTTTTTTAATCGTTAAAAATTCCATTTTTCGTTTCTGATGACGGTAACCACTTTACCGTTTCTATAGATACGCGGATATTAATTTAATACTCATATGGATATTTACTGTTTACAAGGTGACGTGGATAAATTATATGTACATATATATATAGATGCGAGAACAATTTCTTTTGGTTTTTATGCAAATATGGATAATAATTTACTGCTTTTATCGAGGCGTGTATAATAATAAAATCTTAAGAGAAATGGTACATAATCGCCTTACATGCATTCGTGTATATGTAATATTATTATCCTAAGAGAAAAATGTGTATAATAATTACTATTTATAGAGATGTAGATAATAATTTACTGTTCATATGGATGCGAAGCATAATAATTTACTCTTTAAGTAAAACTTCCCATCTTAAAACTGTATATATCTTAATTTTTCCATATTTTGTTTTTGTACTCAGGCTCAAGATCGTTATTGTTGTTTTCAGTATATGAAAACAACTTTGTTAAAAATTAAAGAAGAAGCAAGTGACATGTATTGGGGGCGGTTGTAATGGTTGGATAGACAGATCTGTTTCGGGAGCCACCAAACTCCCATTATCAATATCCTTATTACAACGATTAATTTTTCTTCAGATTTAACCATAAAAGAAAATATCTCCAAGAATTGCAAAATTTAATTTCTCTTCCTCAAATACATTCATGTAAATATAAAATCTTTTATATCTTAGCCTCTTAATCCTCTTATGAAATTAGTGTCTACAAAATAAAATTAAACAAAAACCTACAAGAATTGCCCCCTTTTGTCATGGAATAACGAATTGTGGTGCAGCCAAAACAAAGACGGGATAACATCAGCGGTTTCTCTGAAGTAATAACACCAACGACTTGCACCACAACGTGCAGTAGAGCCACCGCTGCTGCTGCTAAAATCTTCTTGTGGTTTGTCAGACACACAATCAGCCAGTCAAGTTACTCACCCACTTACTCATCCGTTCATTGCCTTCAACAACAGCTGCAGCAGCAGCAGCAGCGACGAACATGCAACAGCCACTTCCGGTATGTCAAGAAAAACGACTTTGTTTGTGGGGCCGATCCAATGTTGTTTTTGCACTGAATATCCACTCACATACAAACGCTCAGACAATGAAGCGTACGTCGAAGAATGCCTTGGAACAGGGCTTTTATTCTTATTTTTGTTGTTAGCATTTACAGTCAATGTTTGACATGTTAGTTTTAAAAGACATAACGGTATTATAAGACTACTTAGGTGTTGTTGTAAAACTGCAAGACGAAGAAAAAGTGTAGACGCCGTTACACACATACGCCACCCATATCGGATGGCAGGTGTACTCTAGGGTAATACTCGTAGATAAGGGTGTATCCGAAAAATATTTCTCAGCAAATTTACTTTTTATTTTTGCTAATCGACCTTAATTGATAATTATAATTTCGCTGCTTGATAATCAAACTCAAGGTTAGAAAAGATATGAACTACTAGTAATATTATAGTTTTATAGTAAAGGTGGATAATGATTTTAAGCTTATCAGAAGTAGTATTTTAATTTACTGCTAAGAGTAAAACATGGAGTTTTTTTTATTATCCCCGATGAAGGCGGGAATAAAATCAATCATATCATTAAACCGATATATCATACTTATCTATACAGAGGATGACGAACATGGTGATAATACTTTTTTGGTAAGAGCATAATGCGAGGAAAATGTTCCTATTTCCAGTAGCCCAACGTGGATAATATATTACAGCTAGGATGAAGTACGATAACATGTACGTATAATAACATAATGTGGATATTATCTACAGCGTAGATGAAGACGTGGATCATAATTTACCGATAAGAGCAGAACGTGAATAATATCGTACAGCATATATGAAGATATGTTTGCTGATAAGAGCAGAACGTGTATTACAATTTACTGATAAGAGAATAACGCGGATAATATCTTACAGTTATATTAAGACGTGGATAACAATTTTCTGATAAGGGCAGAACGTGGATAATATCGTACAGCATATATGAAGACTTGGATATCTGTTTGCTGATAAGAGCAGAACGTGTATTACAATTTACTGATAAGAGGATAACGTGGATAATATCTTACAGCTTAGATGAAGACGTAAATAACTAGTTACTAATAAGAGCAGAACGAAAATAATATCCTACAGCTTAGATAAAGACGTGGATAACAATTTACTGATAAGAGAAGAAAGTGGATAATATCATACATCTAAAATAAAGACATGCTTATCAATTTACTAATAAGAGCATATAATGGATAATATCTTACAGCTTAGATGAAAATGTGGATAACTATTCCTTGATAAGGGCGAATGTGGATAATATCTTACATCTTAAATAGAGACATGGATATCAATTTACTGATATGTGCAGAACTTGGAAAATATCTTACAGCTTAGATGAAGAGGTGAGAAACAATTTACTGATAAGAGCAGAACGAGGATAATATCTTACTGCTTATTTAAAGACGTGGATAATAATTAACTGATAAGAGCAGAACGTGGCTAATATCTTACATCATATATGAAAACATTGATAACAATTCATTGACACTGATATTAGTGCGTGGACAACAATTTAATGGCAAGATCAGAAAGTAGATAATATTTTGCTGCTTAAATAAGTATCTTATTGCCTATATGACACCGGCATGGATAATATCTTACTACTTATATAAGCAGAAAGTCATGTGTACAATCCTACTACTTATATAGCGCGATCTACTTCGAGGTTCCCTACTTTAAAAAAAAAAACACAGAAAATTCAAATTGAATGGGGAATGTTTATTATCAATTGAAAGAACATTCTTTGGCATTTATTTTTTGAAGATTATGTCTATCATAGGTTGGCCGCGGTCCATCCATTGAGTCCAATTTTCGATGACTCGTTCGAGCATTTCGACTGGTAACTGGCGAATGACACGCGTAAACGTTGTTCAGGCGTAAGTCTTTCCATGATGAATTGCCAAACAATACTTAACAAAAATAACATGACAGCATGACACGACTCACACGTGATCTGTCAAAAAAATGCTATTGAAAAAGGTATCTCTACGTGGATCACCCTATATAAAGGCGTGGATTATAATAACAATAATTATCTTCTAAGATACAATGTATGTAACGTCTTACTGCACGTATGAAACTTTGGATAATATATTTCTGTTAAGAGAAGTCGTGTAATATTTTATTACACATATGAATGTGATATGGGTAAAGTATTACTGGTTATATCGAGGCGTGGATAAAATGTTAATGCTTATATGAAGGCGCGTATAAAATGCTAACGTTTTGTATGAAGGCCCGGATAATACTTTTCTGATTCGATAGAGTCCTGGACAATAATTTACTGATTTTATCGGGTCGTAGACAGTAGTATGGTGATTTTATGAAGAAATGGATAATTATTTACCGATCACTGGAAGCGTGGATAATAATTTTTGATTTTATGGAGGCAACGATAATAATTTATGGAGTCGTAAATAATAATTTTTGGATTTTATGGAGGCGAGGATGATAACTTACTGATTTTATGGAGTAGGGAATAGTTATTTATTGATTTATTGGAGACGTGGATAATAGATTACAGATATTATGGAGTGGTGGATAATAATTTACTGATTTTATAGAGGCAAAGATAATAATTTACTGATCCTATGGAGGCATGACAAATAATTTACTAATTTTTTGGTGACGTGGATAATAGTTTTCTTGAATTTATGGTGATGTGAATAATAGTTTACTGATTTTATGGAGTTGTGGATACTAATATACTAATTTTGTGAAGGCACGTATAATATTTTGATTTGATGATAACTCACTGTTTTTTTGGATCCTATGGAGGCAAGAATAATAATTTATTAATTTTATGGAGAAGTGGATAATAGTTTACTGATTTTATGTTGGTGTGGATATTAGTTTACTGATTTTATGGATGAGTGGATACTAATTTATTAATTTTATGGAGATATGAATAATATTTTACTGATTTTATGGAGGAATGGATAATAACCTATTGATATTATGGAGTCGTGGATAATAATTTACTGTTTTTATTGAGGCACGAATAATCATTTAAAAATTTTATAGTGGCGTGGATATTTTTTTTTATTGGCATATTCATTTGTTGAACTTAGCCTATTCACAGAAAAATGTAAGTGTGTATAATTGTAAGTTTGTATGATAGTTTATATGTGTGTATACTTTTATAATTATTGACATATTCGGTTTATATAATCTTTCCAACTATTTCTA